>CM023482.1:147552724-147649525 GCA_013339685.2 Hyalomma asiaticum
TCCTGATGACAATTGGGAGCGAAGGTGACAATTGCCTGTCCCCGCAAACGCCCTCCCCTATTCTCATCTTGACTATTCACTGAAGCCATATGATAGACTTCATTTATTCTTGCTTCTTGCCTTTAGACATCCTTGTACTACCAATTTGGTGAAAAATAAAAATGGTAGAAACCTGCGGCGGTTACTGCAGGATAAGCCTGATCGCTATGGTTACACGCATAAATGCCAGAGTAATGACAAGTTATTGTGCAATCAAGGTCTGACATACGAGCTATCACTATGATATGGGGATTATAAGGCCAACGGCGTCAACCTGCACATACGAAAAACCTCGGCTGCATGAAACCGCGTGAACGACGTGATAGGTCGACAAACAAAGATACTGAACAACACTTTTCTATGGTGGGCGAACAGTACAAAACTCAACCTAGGGCCAACAAGGAGATGTGATTCACGTTAATGTGGGCATGCCGCCAAATGAAGACCTGATATTACGCATGGGCAGGGAAGCCTGATAATCAATATTTGAACTAGATTAGCGTAGAACGAAATGCAGGGTGCCGATTGGAGTGCTGCTGCGCTGCGCGAGTAAGACGCGGGATTCGCAGTGCACGCAAATACAATACGAAGCAAAAGAAAGACGCGCGTAGATTTTCATCTCGTGTTTGTTTCACTAAGTTATCGCGCATACAGGACCTGGCCCCGAGCCTCGTCTAGATGCTTCGGCAAAGCTATAGCTGTCTAGCGGGGCGTATTTTCGCAAGAACAACACAAAGAAAAAGGAGAAAAGAAAACGAAAGAAAACAAAGTTACTGCGAACGCAATCGCAAGAATGGAGAGCATATCGCCGAGTCAGCCTGTATATGTCGAGCTGGGATGCCCGGAGACGGGTACTTTGCGAAATGGGATTGCGCGACCTTTGCGCTCGCGGACTGACAGACAGCGCCGATATCCTTTTACGACTACTCTCCTCCGCGATCATATGTCGTTTGCAGTGAGGAAGCGGAAACGGCAAAGAAAGAAAGAAAGAAAGAAAGAAAGAAAGAAGAAAGAAAGAAAGAAAGAAAGAAAGAAAGAAAGAAAGAAAGAAAGAAAGAAAGAAAGAAAGAAAGAAAGCGCCTTGTTTCTCATAAGCTATGTACAGACGACAGTGGAGCGCCCGACGGCAAAATTGGTTTAGTTAGATGATAAGTAGAGCTCGTTAACTTTTTCAGATCCGAGAAACAGTCACCACATGCAGCAGCGTTCGCGAACGCGCTCTGCTGTGCTCCTGGTTTCTTATTTAACAAATTTCATCTGTTTTGAAAGGCGAATCTTTGATATAACAAAGCCTCACAGGTGTTGAAGAAGACCCGGCTGATCACCAGCCTTACCTCTCAATATTACATCTAAAAAAAAAAAGCTTGCCGAGAGACCATGCAAAGAGAACACTACAACTCCACTTCTATCGACTTTTGCGGGAATATTATTATCGATAAAAGAACATCGAAATTCAAGGGTTATAGGCGGGCTTTGAGATGTCTAACAATTACTGGGGTTCGATGTGCCAACACCACGAATGACCGAGGCGCGCCGTAGTTGAGGACTTCGAAAGTTTCGCCCACCTGAGGTCCCTTAACGTGCAACGAAAACGCACAGCATACGGGCCTCCAGTAAATCGCCCCTCAATAGAAGCTGCTACCGCCGCGGCCAGAGCCGAGGACTATAGTAACTGTACCGCTGCGGTGGACTGTGTTCGAGATGTTCTATACGGCGACCAGCATCGCACCAATGCATAAGGGAAAATCAAGGTGAACGTTTTGCCGTCTCTCGTGACATCGCTGTTTTGTGCCGTCTGTTCCTTCAAAAAATAAGATGAACGAAATGCACAATACTGAACGTGCAGCCTCCTCTATTCTAGCCCAGTTCGGATTCTGAAAACGTCTTCCTTTCTACCTCAACTATGCGACAACGCATCATTTTATGGTATCTTCTTGTCTTCATGGCCGTTAAAAGAAAAATAACGAAAAGGAATGTTCACCGACAACTCATTTTCAAGTCCCTTTCTTTGGAACAGTCGCTGAAATACGAATTCCCTGTTTGTCCGTTGTAGCCTAAAAGGGACTGCTCGAAAGTGAGTTGGCATTCTTGACATATACAGACAACCTTGCTTAGTTTACGTCTCATCAGGAAACAGACAGAGCGCTTTTTTTTTTTTACACCATAGGGACGCTTTTATTCTTACAGTCTAAACTTTATTTTGATTTTCAGAAAATCTTTTATTCTATCGCTTTGTCGACACACTTTCGTGTCGACAAGGCAACCTTTCTGATCGGATTCTACAAATGTAAGTTCTCTTATCTAATCTGCAGGTGACCAATCGTCATATTTTCTGGGCCACTCGTATGAGCGGTACATTCCCTGACGCTGACGATATCAGACTGATATACAACACGGGCGGCCAGAGAAGGACTACAGTTATTAACGAGGCGGGGCAGGCTGTAGATAGAGGGGCCTTTCTTTATCTTGCAGAGCTGCCACAAGGTTCATTTTCCGTATTCCGTGCACTTGTACTTCCTCTTATTGCAGCAGGATCGAAAGGTTGGCTAGTTCCTCGTTGGTACGTTAACGCGGTTAATGCAGCGCCATAGGAAGTTCTTGTTTTATTTGTCGGCATCCTATAACTCTGCATCGACCATGGCTTCCTCTTATCGATTTATTAGCCTGCGAGCTTCCATCCGTTAACCTCCTGGTTAGGCCAAATAGTAGAGTGCCCACTCCGGAAATGCGTTAGCGCAGAGTTCTACCCCGAGACGATGGTGAAACTTCCCAGAAAGGAAAGGATGCTTCCTTTGTGAAAGACATGCACGAGTTTCTTAAACAGGCTTCGTACTAAACCGTACTGCAAACAAAAATTGATTCCTTTCGTGAAAGGTTGTCGTTTGCTCGAAGACGCTTCTGCGTGCATTCGCTTTTGTTCCTCGATTAAATCTTGTGTAAATCTACGCAAAAAAAAAAAAGAATTATCAAGATCGTTCTACGTTCTATTTCTATGGCTACAAGCTTTCGTGTGAAATCTCATCAAATGAAACTCCATTCAAATAACACATTAAACAGGGTGTTAATTTATAATTGTAATTTCACGTTAAAGAACCCCAGGTGGTCGAAATTTCCCAAGCCCTCCTTTATGACGTCTCTCATGATCATATCGCGGTTTTCGGACGTGAAAACCCAGAAATCGAATCAATCAACAACTGTAATCATCTGTCATCTTTTTTACAGTGAAATTCCAACCTGTCGCCGTAAATTCCAAGAGGATCAATAGAGGCCGTACGGAAACTCGAGCATTTTAATAAAGACAATATCAAAAACTCTGCGCAACGCTTCCTAGTATCATTGTGTGATGAGTTGGGACAGGTCCTTTTTCTGCCGATCTAAAATTAAGCAATCACGTTCGAGAGCACGGGCTATTTCAATCGACACCCGCCTTGTTTAGCACCGAGTTCGTGCGAAGGAAACACTCTTTCGTTGTTGTTATATATGTCGACTGCTTCGTCGAGGACAGAAATTATCTGGCGAAATCGATATCTGTCAACGCAGGACGGCGTCGCGGCGCAAGTGCAATATGGAACCTGTCAACAACCCCGGGCAAACAAAGGAGCTGCTTTGCTTCAATGAGACGAGAGATATGGCATTGCCTTGTATCGATTCTAGTATTTTGCTTTTTCTAGCTCTTACTTTCCTTGATTCCAGCCCGACTGCGCTGAGTGGTTCGTGCGAGAATTATGACACTTATACTTATCATAGATAGGCTATTCTTGTGATGCCTTCTAGCCTTGTTGTGTTTACTTAGTTTGCGTGGAAGCCGAAAGATGTAAGTGTATTTTGAATTAGTTTTGACAATGGCTTCGTGTGCAAGTACAGTTTTGCTTGTGTTCTGGCTGCCTGAAGGCGTCTGACGGTGAAAGAAAAGTATTTTACACAAGGGTTTCGCTGTGGGTGGTAGTAACGTACAAATAGTAGTTCAGCTGGCTCGTTATGGTTATGCCGAGGCACTGGTGTGATCAACTTCCACTTGTGCGGTAGTGTTGGGTGCATCAGCAAACTGGAATGCCTTTCGGTAATGCAACAGTCATGCTTGCGTAGTACTGTTAATGCACATCTGTCATGCCCCAGTTGGCAGGATATTGATCGTATGCGTTGTTTGCATGGCAAATGAGGCAATCGTCCACAAACATATCTGTGTTGCACGCACCGCTGGTATATCATTAAAAAAGAAAATGGCCGCATATGTGCTTGATTCGCTGCAAATGACGCCGAAAGACGATAGTCTCCTGCCGCCCTCGATATATAACACCCTCTCTTCTCCCCTCCCAACACTCACGCGCTTCCCTTCCCCTCTCACTCCTCCCATGATGGCTGCAATGGAGGCTTTGCTGAATTCAATTCAAATTTCCCGCGTTCGCCCTTCTCTCGCACTATCTGGGCCTTCTATTACTGTTGGCTTAATGCGTATCGTCTCTTTGACACCATTTATAACGCGTTGATTTTTCATATACTAATTATTTTTTTATATACTCTTAATTAAATGAACGCTGCGGATCATGGTTATGTACATATGTCTTGCCTCAAATGGACCTGAGGTTCCTTTGCACTGTTTAATGCCGACATGTATGACCGAAGTCTAGCAGCTCCGGTCTGGTAGTTCTTTGTCTATTTTCAGAGACGGTTAATTAGTCCGGTAGCATCCAGATAATGCAGCGACGCATTCGTTGCTTGGCGTAGCTGAGATAATTTCAACGGTGAAAATGTTACTGGTTATCTTTCGCAGTCTTGTACTGGAGTTGCATTATTTCACTGTCATATGTTGGGCAGTGGCACAGGAGGTGCTCGACAGTCTCATCCACAGCGCAGTCGCTGCACTCGGCGCTTTCAGGCATTTCAAGTTTAAAAGAATATGAACGGGCGAACACGCAGTCCAGTCGCAAACGGCACAACACTGTCTCTTCCAAAGTCCCCGACTACGTAAAACCTCTTTCTTTTTCTCGCTACAGAAACACGGAAACAATATTCTTCGAAGGCCAATGTGTATACCAGAACGGGAGCACGTACTGACAAGCTCGCAGCGCACACCAATAAGAGGAAATGGGTGAATGTAGGTATAAAAGTATACTTACACGCACTTTTCATATCTATTCGCACATATTTGAAACAAGCCTTGCCACAGGTATCACGCACACTTCTCACTGGTTTTAGCGTAGTTGTAGTCCTCTACGTATTGACATGTAACCTGGGGCCCTATTATCGTTATCAGAGATTCCGCAGTTTGAATACCTGTATTACAGTGAAACATCAGCGCGCGCACTGCTGCCAGCCCAGTGGTAATTCGGTGAGAGTATGGACGACAGTCTTAATGAATGCGAGCCCGACCGCTTCGAGCACATCTCCATTATGTACCTTAATTAGCAGGCAACGCGTCCTTTCAGCTCCAGCGCGCCATTGAACGACCGGTGGACTCATCGAGCCAAAGACACTGCGCGGGGGGAGCCGTTCTTATCAATGGGCGCAAATTAAAGGCCCATATATAACACCGCCTGAATCACTCGCCAAATGCGAGATGCACTCCACTGCAGCATCTGCCACAGTCAGGGCTCGACGGTGCGAAATTCTCCTTGAGGCTGGGCCCTTTGCCGCGCGCGGAACGAGCGGAAGCGAGCACCTTATTATACTGCCATTGAGTCCCGATGAAAAGGTGCGGATCCTTCCGGGGAGCGCCGGATGGGCCAGCGCCGCTCGCGTGGGGCAATCTGCGGGAAAGTGGCGAGGTGCCGTGTATTCCACAGCCGTTATGAAGGGCGTCCTGATGGCTTGCGCTGATTGTCGCGCACCGTTCCGGCACGTTTCACGGCTGCCCATATAGGTATCGCGCGAACGCGCTTGCAATGCGTTTTGAGTGCCTTTCAGTGTTATCCTATGCGCATTTTTTTGGTTATTCGGATATCGGGCGATCGCGCGGGCTGCGAACATGGCTGCGCCATTTCGGCATTAAGTGATGCGCGAAGTGGGAATGCAATCCACGCCGCATCACGCTCCTTCGTTTTACGGCGTGCGGGCGAAATTTCTTCCGCATACTGCGCGATCCGTGAGTACGCTGCACTGGAATGGAGCAGTACGATGATACCGCTTCTAATATATCGCTGCCGTCGACAGGATTTTAATCACCTCCTTGATTTACTGCATTGCAGGCGAGCTTTCAAGTGTTTCTGATAAAACACGGCCAAGCTGCAGTGTGAAGTTTCATATGCGTTATCTCAGCGCTTCCTTTCAATAATTACGTTGCAGCTGCAAGTTGCCTTTAGCCGCATTCTCGACATTGCTATGGCGCTCTTAAAGGACTGTTCTAAGTAGAATTTGACAGCTTGGAATAACCGAGGCAGGAAGTGAGTATACCGGAGTCGTTGCTGTGACTGCATAAAAATTTCTCGAGCTCGTGGCCATCTTCCTCAGCGCGCACTGCGTACTGTGCGATGTCAGTGCACGTTAAATAACCCGAGACAGTCGAAATTTCCGCAGCGCTCTACTACGGGGCCTCTCGCAATTATAGCGTGGTTTTGGGGCGCAAAACCCTAGGAATCAATAAATCAGTGCTCACTAATACAGCATGCTAAGACGAAATACTATAGCAGCATCTATTCACGATGTACCTGTGCATTTTATGCGAGTGTACTTTTAAGCGTGCGGAAACATAGCAGCATATGCTAAATGCTGAAATTTCAAACTGTAATGCAAGAATGATGATCATTGGTACGCATTCGATGCCCACAGCGTGTGCTAAGGCGAGAGATGAGATTCACAGGAAAGACATTGTAGAACAGTTGCTTTGAGGTTCCTGTTGGGCACCGGCAACGCTGCAAGGGGTAAACGGTGGTCCAAGAAAACTCGCTGGAGCAAAACTGATAACTATGCTCATTCATGTCCACGCTTACTAAATGTAGCAAAAGACGGAACGCGAGCAACTAAACAAGCACCTTGTTCTAGTGTTTCTATTATTTTGTATTATCCTGGTGTTAGTAAGCTTTGAAGAAGGCGCTTATCCTGCTAATATATGTATCGCATCAAGCTACCCAGATTCCAGCAATGCATCCCCACCTTACGACATTTCCGTTCATTATCTGCCTAAACTCCGAGATCTCCAAGCACTCTTGACTAGCCGGGGGCCCTCAGAATAGCGCGTGGCCCCATTCAGTAGTCTCGCTATAACCAGGCTGTTCCCCCTTGGAGGCCCGGCAGACGAGTGTTCCTTTGAGCAGCTAAGACAGCGACAGAGACAACAAGGGAGGCAGTGTCTTTGCGCCCCATATCGCGCCCTCCACAGGGCCTCTATTTCGGAGCCCCGGCCCACTGCGCACTGCTCACTTTGTGCAAGTGTGAGAGCAGAGAGAAGAATTTCGTCTAGCTTGAAGATGTCTTTGCGGGAGCTACCGTGGAGAACGGGTACACCTCCGCCGGGTGCGAAGGAAGGAGAGGTCTCCTTTCTAATTCGGGCGCGCGAAATAACGCGCTCACTGGCGGCATCCACCATCGCAAACGACAGCCCCTCTTGCGCCACCCAGGTTCGTGGTACAGGAGCAGCAGTACAGCGAGCCTTATAATGAAGTACTTTCTCGAGTGCTTGCTTACCCTAATGCTGGAGTACAGGTGTTCATTGGGCAACAGACAAATCGATCACGTAAGAGAAACAGAGAAACTGGCAATTTTCGCTAGAACGAAACATTGAAGACGGTGTTCTAATTAGGTAGTGATACGCGGCTGTCTCAGTATTTTTGGTAAATCGAATAGTGCAACCAAAGCTTTGCGTATACTATTCTTTTCTTTTGGTGCCACTGCGCATGCGTCATAGCTAGCCGCCCTCCGCTTTTGCGTTCCGGTACCGGTTTTTCGAAAATAACGTGCTCGCCCATACCGTACGCAAGGCTCCTTTGCGTTGATCACGGGATCATCCGAGTATGGTTCCCTTGCGTAAGCGTTCCTGGAAACAAACACTGTTCTAAAACATTTGTGGCGCCCTTACGCTAACCCAACGGACCCAACGAACGCAAACTCTGCGTACCCTATTCTAAAAGTGCCTAGCACACCACGTCACGTAGGGGGTGTAACGGCAACGTCAGTGTGCTACTGCGCTGCCCGTAAAGAGCACCAGCAGTTTAGAGATTATAAGGATTCCAGATTGCGAGCCCTGATTTAGTTTCGCAATATTTAATTTCGAAGAAGAAACAAAAGAGGCGCAATGTTTAACATATACGCACGCCGGCTTTGCTACTCTGCGCTGGGCCAATGGAATAAATGGGTGAAAAGACAAGGGAAGTGGCGGAGGGTGTGCGTTCATTGACCATGGCGAGGTAGAAAGATCCGCTATAGCCTTCGCTGCACTATAGGTTTTCTTACTCCCTCTTCGCAAAAGCACGTTGACAATTGTTTGCTGTTGGCCCGAAGAGCGCGCACGCCGTGGCAGAACGTATACGCCTACAGCCATCCCGGAGAGCTCAAAGGAACTATCTTTTCTTTTTTATTTTTTTCGCGCACGCACGACATGAAACGCCGGAGGTTAGCCATACAGAGCTTCGCCGTAATAAGTATATCGCTACTTCTAGTAATGTTTGTTACAATGAAATGCCTTCCGATATGCTTTTGTACAAACACAGCCCGTGTATGCAACTACAGTTGGGCGCACGACTAGCCATTGCCCCCAGGCGAAAAGCGGAGAGTATGTAGCTTCACTTTTAATGTTTGCATATAATTTGTGGTGGGCAGTATCGAAGATACATGTATCTTAGATACTATTCTTAGATACTCTTTGAGTATCTTGTATCTGTATCGCGATACATCTTGAAAGACGTGTATCAGTATCTGTATTTTCGATACATTGAAGAATGTATCGAGTATCTTAAGATACAAGATACTAATGTCGGAACATCACCGCGCGACACTAGAAATACTGGCAGAAGTCCGCTGCTCAAGCAGGTACTGCCGCCACTAAGCTTATAACGCTGATCCGCGGTGTAAACGAACAAACTGCGAAGCACGCGACGCAATTGGGGAAAGCGCGGGCGGTGAGGAGAGGAGGAGAAGGAGACCGATTGAGGAGAAATTGCGCTGCGTCTAGCTTGCTTAACTGCCACAGTGACGTAACGCCCTCTCATAGGATTACAAGAAAGCACAAATGAGTGAGTATCTCAATGTTACGTATTCTAGTACTCCGTACTGCTTCGGGCGATCGAAAAGTTGGTCTTGTCTTCGGCATCCAGGAAGCTGTTTTCTGCAGATTTCTTTTGCAAAACTCAACATGGATAACGATGGCCGGCATGCTATCTTGGACGGCACGTACTTTTCTGTTTCTTCTTCGGATGGAGACAAGGTTAAAGCAAGATGCGCTTTTTTCAAGTCTGTGATCAGCGGTGCGTATAGCTCCACATCGAACTTCAAGCTTCATCTGAAGGTGCGTGCACTTTTATTACTGATTGATTGATTTGTGGGGTTTAACGTCCCAAAACCAGTTCTGATTATGAGAGACGCCGTAGTGAAGGTCTCCGGAAATTTCGACCACCTGGGGTTCTTTAACGTGCACTGACATCGCGCACTTTTATTACTGTGCGAACTCTTTTGTCATTGCTGTTCAAGCTGGTTTTTCGCGACCTGCAGTGAAATGCGTATCGCACAATGTATAGGTTGAATATGACCCGTGGTCGCAAAGTACCTGCGTGGTTGTGGTTGGAGCGGTAACGAAACTATATAAATAGGCTAAAGAAGCGCTGCTGGGTAACCTAAACAATTAAAGAAAAAAATTCGGAGGCGCTGAGGACTGTTCGTTTCCTTACGTTAATTAATGATTGCCTGTAAGGACTCCCACTATACGTTCTGCGTACTCGTACATAATTTTGAGGTTACCATGTGCGCGCTTTGTTATACGTCAGTCCACGAAGCGCTGTGGTGATGTCTTTGTTTTATCGCCATCGCTGTTGCGTCGTATTCACTATCGCCGTCGGGCTACCGTCAACGTTACCGTCATTTTACCCTGGCGCCACCTGCTACGTTGCCTTGCCTTCATCGTTGTCGTCTTGTTGGCTTTACTGCGCACGTAATTGCATTGCTGAAATTGGCGTCTTTTTCTATGAGCCTTACTTTAACATAAAATGGCGAATGAATGACTGAGACAAATTCCCTCGTTTTCTGTATCATAGGAAACGTTCACCGTTCAACGCGTTCGTAAATGTGTTTTGCGTTTATTTTCTTTTTTCGGATTCCTTGTGTGAGCAAACATGCCAATATATAAATGTTTCTATTGCGTGCGGCCGCGTGTTCTATACTGTGAAGACGCTATTTTTCACGCATTTCTTTCAGCGTGTGCATCCAATCGAAGCCGATCGATTTGAAATGTACAAAAACAGCTCGAAAAAACGTCCTCCCAAATCATCATCTGTTTCTGACACGACACGCCAAACAAAGTTGTTCGAGACTTCTCGGGGACGCACAAGTGATGCGAGTGTCGAGGACCTGTTTGTCAAGTTTATCATAAATGGTTTGCATCCATTGTCTACCGTCGAAGAGCCAGGCTTCGTTGCGCTTGTCACAGGTGTGGTCAGCCTGCATTCTAAACTACATAATTCATGCCAAAACGTTCCAGAGCTGCACTGACGTACTGAAATTTTCAGGTTTACGTCCAGGGTACACTGTGATGTCGCGGCGAACGTTATGCCGAAGAATTGATGAGGATTGGGCAAAGATGACTTCCTACGTTCGCGCGCAGCTTTCAGCGCAGAACTACGTAGCAACCACTGCTGACGTCTGGTCCACGCCTCACCGCAGCTTCATGGGCGTGACCGTTCATTGGGTGGGTGTCCTCGAGTTTTCAATATCGGAGTGATTTTACGAGACTTTTGTAAATAAGCAATAATGTTGTCGTTCGGTTTAGATCGATGCTGACTCGCTTTGTCGGAAGTCCCTCGCACTGGCCTGCAGAAGATTCCCGGGGAGTCACACGTACGACAGAGTGGCCGACATTTTAGAGGAAATTAGGGAGACATGTGGCATACCCCTGCAGAAGATAGTGGCCACGGTCAGTGACAACGCCAGCAACTTTGCTAAGGCGTTCAAGGAATTTGGCGTCTGCCTAGAAAACAGCGACGAAGGGAAAGTCGGCACAGGCATGGCATTGGTTGAATTATCATAGTATATGTGCCACAAACTGCATCACATTGCTCCTATATATAATATGGATTGTAAACACGTGCGTTGATGCGATTTAAATTGAGTTAACTTTTAAGAGAACTCATTCTGTAGCTGCAAATTTGGTTTGTTAATATGAAATTCCTTTTTTTTTTCCTTTTTTTAAATTTTACACTTTTAGACGCTGACGACGATGTGGACATTGCTTTCGAGTCGACAACGACGATGGACGATATATGCACTGCACAAATCATTTTGCCCCGTCAAATCAGATGCGCATGCCACACGCTGAGCCTTGTTGCCACTACTGATGCCAAAAGAGCAAAGGAGACACCTGCGTTTGAGCGTGTTAATGCATCTGTCATGTCTAAATGCACTGCTTTGTGGAGTTGCTCCTGTAGACCACATTCATCGGAAATTATTGTTTCTATTTTGGGCCACCCTCTTAAAACACCTTGTGCTATGCGCTGGAATTCGCTATATGACAGCATACAAGCGTTGCTTAGTTCGAAAGAGAAACTTCGAGAATGTTGTAATAAGCTGAAGTTACAGATATTTCAGGAGAGAGACTTTTCATTTATGACAGAGTATTGCGACGTCCTTCAGCCGATCGCATCCGCACTCAGACGGCTACAAGCACAGTCCGACTGTTTCTACGGCGAGCTTGTTCCAACCCTTTTTACAATTATATCAAGGCTCGAAGAAAAAGCGTGCATGAAATACGCGTACTGCAAGCCACTTTTGCTGGCAGTCATGGATGGGTTTCTGCGTAGGTTTGACGACTTCCTCCAAGTTAAACTCGGTGCAGAAGACGCAGTCATTGCGGCTGTTCTCCATCCGTATTTTAAGCTGCGCTGGTTGTCGGGAGCGGATCCGGAGACTTACAGTCATGTCCAGCAACTCGCAGAGAAAGCCGTCCTTGAGTCGTTGGCGACGGCGAGTGACATTGCTGGGGCTTCTCCGCACCCTTCCACTTCAGCAACTAACGCATCGGACGAGTTCTTCTCTTTTGAACAAGGCGAGTGCGCAGTAGAGCCGGGTTATCAAGAAGCAGAGGCAAAACTTGCATTTCTAAATTATCTTCGCGACCCCCGACATGATATCTCGATGATACAGTCCTACCAATGCCTGAAGGCGGCATTCATTGGTATAACACGCCTACCTGCTCATCTGCTCCCGTAGAAAGGTTGTTCTCCTTCGCGTCTTTGATTTGTCGCCCTCACCGCTCGTCGATTTCAGATCGTCGATTTGAGCAGCTCCTGCTCCTGAAATCTCTTAAATGAGATTTCAACCATCTAACTCTCGCACCGCCAGATATGTTGCTATAGAAGTATACTCGGTTATAAGCTAAGAGGAAAGGTGAGCTCCGCCCAAAGAATCACGACGTAGCTGCCCTTCACCTGGGAAATGCAGTCGCGCTGACTGCTTTCCACTCGAACCATAAACTACATTGTCTCGGCTAATGTAAATACTACGCATATTAAGGATTGTCGTTAGTACATAAAACATTACGTTTGGTTGAACAGCGATGTCAGAATCCCTGACGAAATTTACCAGAACGTTCAATTTCCGACTTAAAATCCGCGAAACAAACGTGTGTCTGTATAGGTAAGTCAGCTATCAAACTCTTAAAAAGTGCTTGACCTCACGAAAATGAGTAAGAGCTATTGGATGGAGCATGTATGGAAGTTCTGCCTGTGGGAGGGACAGCAATGGCTATGGACGGAGCTGACATTTTGTTAGGATGTAACCGGTTCTTACAAAGCAATCATTTGCCCAAAGGTGTATGTTGGCGTAGTGAACTTTTTGTTGTATTTTTGCTGGGAGAATTTTTTATATCAATCATAATTTATTCGTTAGCACAAATGCTTTCCTATCAGGCCTTGTTCTTGCATTTCATACTGTACCTAGGTCCCTGTACTGCCATTTTCTTTCTGTTTGCTTCGATGTCTTGTGTAACGTGTTGCCAAAATAAATTCTCTCGTTTATTCTTTCTTTTGTCTGTCTGTGTCATTCCTAATATTCGCATATTTCTATTGCACTTCGGCTTGCAGTTATCTCAATGCCATCTTGTAGAGAAAAATAGTCTGGGTGTGCCTAGAGTGAACAGTAACAGAAGATCTGCTTACGACTTAGTTGAATGGCAAAATCGAGTGCGCATTATGGATATAACAATTCTAAGGAGACGCAGAAATATGTTAGGAAGGTGCCTCGAGAAACATTGTAGTACTAAGTACTCCTTTCTCATGAGCGTCCCCACCCGCCACGGCGGCCTAGTGGTTAATGCGCTCGACTGCTGGCCTGAAGGTCGCGGGATCGAATCCCGGCCGTAAAGGCCGAAATCCGATAGCGGCGTTATACTTGAGTCCCGTGCAGTACTGTACTTAGATTTAGGAGCATCTTAAAGAACACCAGATGGTCTAAACTTTCAGAGCCCTCCAGTACGGCATCCCTCATAATTATATCGTGGTTTGGAGATGTAAACCTCAACAATTATTATTGTGACCGTCCCCACGAGCTCTTTCATGACATTTTCCAAGCGCAGTGAAATTTCCAGTGTGTGATCTTACTTGGTAGGCTGACGACACCTTTTGCTGAGAAACATCATAACTAATAATGTTACAGCACGATTCGTTCTATTATATATATATATATCCATCCTTTCTGAGTCACATTGTTTTTTTCGCTGTCGTCGCAAATCACAAGGTAATTCGCGCAATCAATGTCAAGAGTATGAGTAGCGGAGGTATCCAGCGACACTTTGTACCGCTACGATGTCTAGAATTCTCTCGTAGAGAGAAATTATTACAAAAATTGCACATTCGTGAATCCGTCGATGACGAGCGCTTTACGCGAGCACATAACTAGAATTTAGGAAGTCATTGCGGTTTTATGTCCTTTCTGTATAGAAGATCCGTCACAAAATATGTCGCTACGAGCGTTGTTACTCCTGTACACTTGTCCCGTGGTCCGGTACTGCGTAAACGGTATACGCGTAGGGACCAGGTTAAGCTCAAAGTCGTAATAGCGGCATCGTGCCGAGGTTTTGCATCGCCATCTTTGTTATTAGGTGGGAAACCACTACCTGGTTGGCAAGTAGAGCATCGAGTTCCATGAATTACAAAAACCACAAAAAACCGCCGACAGCGTAGCTTATACATAGCTGTCATGTTTAGCAGCCAAAAGAGCCCCAATCAATTGTTTGGGAATGAAAACAATATAATTGTAGCCAGAAAACAACAGTTGTTGAGATACTAACACATGTTTCATTCAAGTTAAACTTGGTTGATCGCAGTTCTGAAATTCTAAAGCAAACACTCCTGTTCATAGGCGTTTTCTGCTGCATTATATATGTCTATAATATGAAATTTATAAATGTATCGAAGTATCTTAAGATACAAATGGCAAGTATCGTATCGGATACAATTATTGAGGTGGTATCTTGTATCTGTATCCGAAATACTTCTTGCCCGAGTATCTTGTATCGTATCGCGATACAATTTCAAAGTATCTTTGCCCACCCCTGCCTACAGCCATCCCGGAGAGCTCAAAGAAACTAGCTTTTCTTTTTTATTTTTTTCGCGCACGCACGACATGAAACGCCGGAGGTTAGCCATACAGAGCTTCGCCGTAATAAGTATATCGCTACTTCTAGTAATGTTTGTTACAATGGAATGCCTTCCGATATGCTTTTGTACAAACACAGCCCGTGTATGCAACTACAGTTCGGCGCACGACTAGCCATTGCTATAGATATAATGCATTATCAAGATGAATCAAGAAAGTTCATTTTCAACGTAACAGTTGAGAACACCCCAGGCGAAAAGCGGAGATTATGTAGCTTCACCTTTAATGTTTGCCTATAATTTGTGGTGAAGTCCGTGTTGAATGCTCCTTAATGTTCTTATACAATGTCGTCCATCCGATCCCTGTCCACAGCAGTCTATGCTATTGATGTTTTTCCAGTACGCCTGTATTGGTTATAGTAGACGGCCTTCCCCACCTAACAACCTGTTATGCATAACGATGGGTTAGCTGGAAATCAGTCCAGAAAAACCAAACGCACGATCCCGTTTAATATCTATGCGGAATCCTAATAATTACCAATGCAGCTTATATCGTCGGTGTAGCTTGGTCTTTGACATTTTTCTTCCGTAATACCTGCCTATATGCAAAATAGAAAAGATCGAAAGGAGGTTCAGCGTAACAAAAGCGTAACTGCTCTCTAGCGAAGAGCCGTTGGTGTAAGCATCAGCAGCACACTTCAGAACGTGAAAATACAAGCAAATCAGTGATCGCTGTGTCGTGTAATCCACTTGAGTATAAAGGAGTAAAGAACAAGGAATAATGAGAGATTAAGTGAGCTTTTAAGAACACATTAAAGTGCCACATGATAACTCAATAAGTTTGTAGCACTAAAAAGCAGCGAAGGCTCTTTAAAATCTCATAGACCGCACAGCTCACACGCCGAATATTCGAGCATAAAGCCTACAACCATTTATTAACATGCAGGTCGATTTAATGGTATATAAGCAGGCATGATCACTGAGGCTTTGGATATGCACTTATAGGCGTATCGCTTTATGCATTTAATATCGAGTGCCTGAGGCCCCCGTTAATGCAACGGTTTTACTTCTATCTGTTCTCTAAGCGGTGGGCTGTAACAACTTTGAAAACATTTAATATATCGTGCTAGTAGTAACAGTGGCGTTACGGCGTGCTTTAGCATGCATCAGAAGAGTTTATGAATTTGCGTGAGTGATATATTGGCATCATGATGTCGTATGAACCGCATTCAGTGTTTGATAAGCCTAATTATTTTTCGAAGATTGGTCGGGTGGAAAGAAATTATTGCCTTCACCATGAGGTTGCAGAGCAGCTAGATGTTTTCTGAAATGTTCGCCCTATTTATTTACATATATTGCAGCCCAAATGTAAGGCTTCAGCAGGATCAAATGTTGGGCAACTTCGCGTATCACGTTCGCTCGAAAGCCTAGCGGAATAATTTCGGCGTAAGTACAAAAAAAAAAAAAAAAAGAAGGAGGCTAGGATGAACGGCAGCGTCCGTTGACGACATTTCTTTTTTTCGTCTGTGTAATCTTCAACATTTAGCACGTAGCTACAGCAGGCACGTAACTACAGTAACTACAGTTGTGCACACGTAACTACAGTAGGCACATAACTACAGTTGTGGGATGCAAGACGTATTCGGCTTTGGAAAGACGTAGAGTTAGACAGCAGTTTTTAAGCAATAAATATGTAGCTTAAGGCTGTTTAATGTTGAACTCCTAGCAGTAACTGGAAAAGAAAATTCTAAATTCATATTGACCGCGTTGAAGGTGCACGCGGAGAGCGACACTCTGGCCATACGTGCTACATTGTGGCACCGTTATTAATGCATAAGCTGCTCAAACAGTATCCACTGTTTTTTATTTAAAATAACGCCACTCTAATCACACCATCCTCGCTGTTTTCGTATGAGTGTGTTTATTCTACGGAGATATCCGGAGGCTTGTCATATATAAGCTGCACATTGAAATATTTATCACAGCGACATAAGGAACGAGCACTTAAGGCTCTCGCTTTTTTTTTTTCTACCTTCCTAGCTACCCGCGAAGGGTCGGATTATTCTAATTATGATTGCTTTTGGAGATTCTACGCGAAACGCGTGCCTAAATTAGTTACGCTGTCTCTTCAAAGATGTCTCGCTTTAATAATTAATTGAGCGCTCGCGCGATCGGGAAATGTTTCTCGAGCACCGAAAGTGCGAGGCATAATAAATCTGAAGCAAGGCAGCATTGCATAAGTAATTCGCTTACCAGACGCGGCAGAATGGCGGAGAGCGCCTTCTACGCCGAGGCCACGGAACAGCATACGAAGGAATTCGTTTTAGCTTCCACGGTTAGTAGAAGTGAACCGAGAAAACCACTTACGTATGAGGACGAATTAATATTTACCCCAACTGATGTGAACGCAAGCAGGGGGCAGAGAACACTAGATGAATATACATCGCTACGGAATAGAAATTGTGATGCACGTTCTTTAATAAAACGGCGTCGTTTTTATTTGCCAGCGGAGAGATCCCCTGCTGGGGGCCGGCCGCAGGAATCTCTAATAGGACGCCCACGGCGTAGGAACGTCGCGAAGCAGGCTTCACAACGTCACACGGCGCGGTTTCATTCGCGAACCGCGCTAGATAAAATGCGACACGGAATTACTAACTCTCAAGCGACCTTACGAGCCGGCTTATTGTGTTCGCAGCACTGACTGGCCATTCTGTGTTACGTAGGATGTCTGCTTGAATAGCATGATTAATGTCCTTTTTTTTTTTTAGAAAAGAACATCATTGTTCATTCACATTACATCATTGTTTTAAATTAAACGTTCATCACCACATCTTCAGAATAGAGCAGCAACAGCAGAGAATGCTGAACAAGGTATGGGACTAAAAAAAAATGAAGCATTAAAAATGCGAAACGTAGCTTTTTTAATAAAAGAAAGAGAGCATATTTTATGTTTTTTTCCATTTGTTAGACGAGCCCGTCTTCGCACTATGCTGGTGTCGGCTGCCACTGCCTGGCTTAGTAAGCAACTGCAGGCACAGAACTGAGCGATATATGTTTGTACATAGCGGTGGACATTGAGAAAGTACGAATGAAGAAACGAGGATTCCTTCGAGCATAAATGCTGCCGTAAAGCTTTGGCTATGCGCTTTGATAAACCAAAATTTCCGTCATATAGTAGATAATTCCCGAAAGTTCATTGGAATCAGCAGTCAATAAACTAAAGCTTCATCCTTCTGGTGACGTCATGAGAGCTGCTTCTTGAAGGGAAAACTAATGCTGGAAAAAGTGAAAGTGACCTCAGTGCACCCACATTGTCACCCGGAGGCGTCGGCGGCCTGAGAGTGCAACAACGTGCACTTGGACATGTGCCCATTGGGTATATGTCCCAAACTTGGGCCTCTATAGGTTCGTGACAGTGGATACATTGGCTTTGAGTATGTTAGCACTCTTGACGTACACGGTGATGCGCCACTTAGCGGATGACTAAATTTATGAAAACAACTAAAGGTGAAGTAGTCGAAAGATAGAGGGAAAAGTGCTCTTTTTGCTGAATTGCAGAGAGGCGGGCCTGAGTTATACATGGATATATATGACCTGTTCCTCAACACTGGGCAAGAAGGACACGGATGGAAAGCACTGACAAGTGATTGATAAGATAAGGGATGTGCACGTTCAAGTCTATTACGCTGCGGCAAATCTGAAGCCGGTGCGTCTAGGCCAGTGTCATGAGAGAAAGCCATGACTTCATCTGTAGCCACTGCTGCGCTGTTTACGTCAGGTCACAAGCACGTTTGATAATGGCCTTTTGTCAACCAATGCGATTTAAAAAAAAAGCAACCTTTTTTCCTATTACCCGTGCGTACTCCAGATAGATGCGAAATGCTTGTCAAACTATTTTTGGACATGCGATGTAGACGTGTTCATAATGTGCCATGAATACCTCGAAGAATCCGATTAACCATACGTGTCGTCTTTCGTTTCAGTCTATCAGGCACACCGAGCCCCATATCTGGGCATGGTATTGTGTACTCACCTGTGCCGGCCTTCTGGGTGGATCCAGTGCTGTAATGTGGACTAGCTCATTGCGCACTCAAGTACGGCGCTCTCATATCTTTTCGTGAGAATGAAATACGTACTTCGGATGCAGTATTTAAGGCTTTAGCGAAGCCGGCAACAAAAGCAGCCGAGTGCGGAAGAATGAGTTAAGTACAGAAAATAAAATCGAACTGCTATTGAGCAACCACGTGCCCAGACTTTTCTGTTTCCTCTTTCTGTTCGTTTTCAAACACACAAAAAGTAAATTTAACATCGTTAGCGGCTTCAGTGAAACCGGAACGGGAGCCGCCACACAAGAGCACACCCGCACACACATACACGCACGCACACACGAAGAAGAAAAAAAAAGAAAGAAGAGACGTCGTCTGTAGGTTCGGGCTTGTCACAGTTACACTATACACTGATATTCCATAACTACTTGCCCTCATCGCGTCACTTTGTTCAATACAATAAGGGATCATTAAACTACGGCGTTACGCCTTTATTCAATGTGAGGTCATTGGGCGTCGTCGTTTAATATTGCCTCGGCAGTTTGTCGGTTTTTGTATAACTACGCCAGTACTCGTAAAAGAAAAAAGAAAGAAAGAAAAGAAAACATACCGTCGGTAAACGTTCCGAAAGCTTTTTTCTTTAATTTCATCTTTAATTCTCAGGCTTTTCCTTGGCGTCTCATAATGTGATTTCCGCAGCAACTCAGCACGCCTTCAGAGAAAGTGGCACAGAAAACTTAAAGTAGGTCGAATAGGCACCTACGCTTGCAATACTATCATGAAAAATGTCTTTCATATTCATAAATTAAATATCAACTGACGTTCACACTACGTCAAGAACAGTGCACTTCTTTAAAATCTGAATAACGAAAACGTACACCACTTGATCATTTCTTCATGTTTACGTTTTATTTCAGACTTCGTGTTCGTTCTCAACATTACATTCGATGATATGTAATTCGGTTTCCCGGAAACTAAACGTAATTATTCAGGTTTCACGAACATTATAAAGAAGTGTCTTTATATATATATATATATATATATATATATATATATATATATATATATATATATATATATATATATATATATATATATATATATATATAACAACCGCACCTAATAGTGCACAGCCTATAGCTCCTCCGTAATGGAAACCTGTGCATAGACCAGCATCAAATTTTCTAACGCATCTCTGCCGTGCTCGCTTGTCCGAAATGAGGGACAGAACTTTCTTAATGGTAATCCTGGAGCGTCTGAAATGATCTTCAATAGATCGCTGTAGCGATATGTTTTTATACTAGGGCCCCTACCCAATCGGACGTCTCGACCTCTTGCCCTATAGAACGGCGAGTGCGGAGATACACAGAACGTAGCAGCTGCGCGCATGTCGAATGCGGCATCTGGACATAATGATCGCCGGAGTACATACATGAACCATGCACCCGAGAAAAGTCGTCTCCGTGGCCAATGGAAAACAGCGACGTTCAGGCTCTAGCCATACGAAAGGCACGACCAGCGCGCAACTGAAGGCGTGCTTGCGAAAACCGAGAAAGTCGATACGACTGGGGAAAGTTCAGAACGGGGCTAATGATGGGCTGCTCGTCTTGCCCGCGCCGAAACTTCTGAGCAAAGTATTGGATAAGCAGAATCCCGGTCACAGTCCTTCTCATTCCTCTGGCAGTACCTTTCTTTTTGAGATCGATGAAAGTAATATCTTTACAATTGGGTTACTTCCCGTTATGGTTAACGCTTGCGCGCTCTCTCTTTTTACGCTCTTCCTTTCTTTATTTCGACATAAACGATGTCTAAACTGCAGACTCGTTTAAACTGCAGACTGATCGTTGATCCTGTATCGGCTGAACAACATTGATTGAAGCGGAATTATTAAACGAGGAAGACGCATACAGGTTGATACCTTTCTTACTGCGGCTAGGGTGCTATAAGTACAAAAAGGAAAAGGCAGGGTGGTTAGCACAAGCCGATACTTTCGGTTTGCTGCGCTGTGCTACGGTAAGCGAAAAGGGGGAAATAAAGATGGGAAGAAGAACGTTGAAATATACAGCCATAGAGCAAAACGGTCTGTGGCTATATGAGACCCTCCAAGGGACGTGCAGGTTTCTCTTAAAATTTATTTCGATATAATTATTTTTTGTAGCTTTTGATACTGTCTCCCTCGTTTTATACGACTATACAATGCGTCTTCCTTGCGACACAGCGAGAAGTTGGTGCCCGTACTTACCGTCATCCTTCCTACCATTATAACTACAAAAGGAGACACAAAGGAAGCAGCAGCCTACAGTAAATAGTTGCGCACAGGCCCACCAAAAATTTCAAATATCTTTTCGTAAAATTCTTCTAAATGTATGGAATGACACAAAAACAGAACCGACGCCAACTTCGTCAGAGTTATATATACTCTGGACATACGGGCTACACATGAGAAGTCTTTCAGTATAAAGGGACAAGTTACACGGTTGCCCCGCCACAGTGGTCTAGTGGTTATGACACTCGGCTGCTAGTCCGAAGGTCGTGGGATCGAATCCCAGCCGCAGCGGCCGCATTTAGATGGAGGTGGAGTGTTGACGCCCGTGTACTGTGCGATGTCAGTGCACGTTAAAGAACCCCAGTTGGTCGAAATTGCCGGAGACCTCCACTACGGCGTCTCTCATCATCATAGCCGCTTTTGGGACGTAAAGCGCCAGGAATCAGTCAATTAATCAATCGAGTTACGCAGCACGCTCGTAATGCCTCCCTAGACCACGGAACACTGCTCTAGGAAGAGACATGAACGGTGGCATACCTGTGTCGAGTAGGCGCGTGCCTTTCTCGGGTGCAGATGCACGAGCGGACGGTGCAAACGTGCACGAGAGCGCACTGGAGCGGCTGAACGGAGAGGGTCCTCCGCGGGGGCATTTCGACAACGATGCGCGTCTAATTAAGCACCTCATCAGGGGGCCACGATTGCCGATAGCCAGCCGGACCGGGTGATTAAGAGGTCTCTGCTGTCGCCCGACTCCCGAGTCCTATCGCGGACTACTCTCGCTTCTTCCTTGTCGGCCTTCAAATCCAGCCCGTCCGCCTTGCAGCCCGTGCCCTTCTTCACTCCCCGACACATCGAAAGATTTACGAGCACAATCAATTACGCCTTCTAAGTGCCTGAGGAACCCTGTGTAAGACAAAGTGGTTGGAAGCCCTATTGCTTTCCCACACTACTAAAATATATATTACTGCAAGGACAAATGTTTGTACCTCGAAATTGCTTCCACTAGTTGATTAAACCTCAAATTATTTTATTATAGTTCATTTTATTATAAATAGCCTATCTTTTTCTAACATTTCATTCTTACTTACGTTACCGATTCTTTATTCTTCCTTTGTTTTAGCTCAATTTTTTTTTCCCTCTTTATATTAACCGCCGGCTTCATGGCCAATCCCCCGTAGTGGGCAAGAGCCAAACTTCAAGGAAAAAGAAAGAAAGAAAGAAAGGTTCGGGCTTGTCACAGTTACACTATACACTGATGTTCCATAACTACTTGCCCTCATCGCGTCACTTTGTTCAATACAATAAGGGATCATTAAACTACGGCGTTACGCCTTTATTCAATGTGAGGTCATTGGGCGTCGTCGTTTAATATTGCTCGGCAGTTTGTCGGTTTTTGTATAACTACGCCAGTACTCGTAAAAGAAAAAAGAAAAAAAGAAAAGAAAGCATACTGTCGGTAAACGTTCCGAAAGTTTTTTTTTTTTTAATTTCATCTTTAATTCTCAGGCTTTTCCTTGGCGTCTCATAATGTGATTTCCGCAGCAACTCAGCACGCCTTCAGAGAAAGTGGCACAGAAAACTAAAGTAGGTCGAATAGGCACCTACGCTTGCAATACTATCATGAAAAATGTCTTTCATATTCATAAATTAAATATCAACTGACGTTCACACTACGTCAAGAACAGTGCACTTCTTTAAAATCTGAATAAGGAAAACGCACACCACTTGATCATTTCTTCATGTTTACGTTTTATTTCAGACTTCGTGTTCGTTCTGAATATTACATTCGATGATATGTAATTCGGTTTCCCGGAAACTAAACGTAATTATACAGGTTTCACGAACATTATAAAGAAGTGTCTTATATATATATATATATATATATATATATATAATATATATATATATATATATAACAACCGGCACCTAATAGTGCACAGCCTTTAGCTCCTCCGTAATGGAAACCTGTGCGTAAACCAGCATCAAATTTCCTAACGCATCTCTGCCGTGCTCGCTTGTCTGAAATGAGGGACAGAACTTTCTTAATGGTAATCCCGGAGCGTCTGAAATGATCTTCAATAGATCGCTGTAGCGATATGTTTTTATACTAGGGCCCCTACCCAATCGGACGTCTCGACCTCTTGCCCTATAGAACGGCGAGTGCGGAGATACACAGAACGTAGCAGCTGCGCGCATGTCGAATGCGGCATCTGGACATAATGATCGCCGGAGTACATACATGAACCATGCACCCGAGAAAAGTCGTCTCCGTGGCCAATGGAAAACAGCGACGTTCAGGCTCTAGCCATACGAAAGGCACGACCAGCGCGCAACTGACGGCGTGCTTGCGAAAACCGAGAAAGTCGATACGACTGGGGAAAGTTCAGAACGGGGCTAATGATGGGCTGCTCGTCTTGCCCGCGCCGAAACTTCTGAGCAAAGTATTGGATAAGCAGAATCCCGGTCACAGTCCTTCTCATTCCTCTGGCAGTACCTTTCTTTTTGAGATCGATGAAAGTAATATCTTTACGATTGGGTTACTTCCCGTTATGGTTAACGCTTGCGCGCTCTCTCTTTTTACGCTCTTCCTTTCTCTATTTCGACATAGGCGATGTCTAAACTGCAGACTCGTTTAAACTGCAGACTGATCGTTGATCCTGTATCGGCTGAACAACATTGATTGAAGCGGAATTATTAAACGACGGCGTTACGCCTTTATTCAATGTGAGGTCATTGGGCGTCGTCGTTTAATATTGCTCGGCAGTTTGTCGGTTTTTGTATAACTACGCCAGTACTCGTAAAAGAAAAAAGAAAGAAAGAAAAGAAAACATACTGTTGGTAAACGTTCCGAAAGTTTTTTTTTTTAATTTCATCTTTAATTCTCAGGCTTTTCCTTGGCGTCTCATAATGTGATTTCCGCAGCAACTCAGCACGCCTTCAGAGAAAGTGGCACAGAAAACTAAAGTAGGTCGAATAGGCACCTACGCTTGCAATACTATCATGAAAAATGTCTTTCATATTCATAAATTAAATATCAACTGACGTTCACACTACGTCAAGAACAGTGCACTTCTTTAAAATCTGAATAACGAAAACGCACACCACTTGATCATTCCCTTCATGTTTACGTTTTATTTCAGACTTCGTGTTCGTTCTGAATATTACATTCGATGATATGTAATTCGGTTTCCCGGAAACTAAACGTAATTATACAGGTTTCACGAACATTATAAAGAAGTGTCTTTATATATATATATATATATATATATATATATATATATATATATATATATATATATATATATATATATATATATATATATATATATATATAACAACCGGCACCTAATAGTGCACAGCCTTAGCTCCTCCGTAATGGAAACCTGTGCATAACCAGCATCAAATTTCCTAACGCATCTCTGCCGTGCTCGCTTGTCCGAAATGAGGGACAGAACTTTCTTAATGGTAATCCCGGAGCGTCTGAAATGATCTTCAATAGATCGCTGTAGCGATATGTTTTTATACTTGGGCCCCTACCCAATCGGACGTCTCGACCTCTTGCCCTATAGAACGGCGAGTGCGGAGATACACAGAACGTAGCAGCTGCGCGCATGTCGAATGCGGCATCTGGACATAATGATCGCCGGAGTACATACATGAACCATGCACACGAGCAAAGTCGTCTCCGTAGCCAATGGAAAACAGCGACGTTCAGGCTCTAGCCATACGAAAGGCACGACCAGCGCGCAACTGAAGGCGTGCTTGCGAAAACCGAGAAAGTCGATACGACTGGGGAAAGTTCAGAACGGGGCTAATGATGGGCTGCTCGTCTTGCCCGCGCCGAAACTTCTGAGCAAAGTATTGGATAAGCAGAATCCCGGTCACAGTCCTTCTCATTCCTCTGGCAGTACCTTTCTTTTTGAGATCGATGAAAGTAATATCTTTACAATTGGGTTACTTCCCGTTATGGTTAACGCTTGCGCGCTCTCTCTTTTTACGCTCTTCCTTTCTCTATTTCGACATAAACGATGTCTAAACTTCAGACTCGTTTAAACTGCAGACTGATCGTTGATCCTGTATCGGCTGAACAACATTGATTGAAGCGGAATTATTAAACGAGGAAGACGCATACAGGTTGATACCTTTCTTACTGCGGCTAGGGTGGTATAAGTACAAAAAGGAAAAGGCAGGGTGGCTAGCACAAACCGATACTTTCGGTTTGCTGCGCTGTGCTACGGTAAGCGAAAAGGGGGAAATAAAGATGGGAAGAAGAACGTTGAAATATACAGCCATAGAGCAAAACGGTCTGTGGCTATATGAGACCCTCCAAGGGACGTGCAGGTTTTAAGATTGTAACACCATTGGGTATACGTGATTTATAGCTTCTCTTAAAATTTATTTCGATATAATTATTTTTTGTAGCTTTTGATATTGCCTCCCTCGTTTTATACGACTACACAATGCGTCTTCCTTGCGACACAGCGAGAAGTTGGTGCCGTACTTACCGTCATCCTTCCTACCATTATAACTACAAAAGGAGACACAAAGGAAGCAGCAGCCTACAGTAAATAGTTGCGCACAGGCCCACCAAAAATTTCAAATATCTTTTCGTAAAATTCTTCTAAATGTATGGAATGACACAAAAACAGAACCGACGCCAACTTCGTCAGAGTTTATACTCTGGACATACGGGCTACACATGAGAAGTCTTTCAGTATAAAGGGACAAGTTACACGGTTGCCCCGCCACAGTGGTCTAGTGGTTATGACACTCGGCTGCTAGTCCGAAGGTCGTGGGATCGAATCCCAGCCGCAGCGGCCGCATTTAGATGGAGGTGGAGTGTTGACGCCCGTGTACTGTGCGATGTCAGTGCACGTTAAAGAACCCCAGTTGGTCGAAATTGCCGGAGACCTCCACTACGGCGTCTCTCATCATCATAGCCGCTTTTGGGACGTAAAGCGCCAGGAATCAGTCAATTAATCAATCGAGTTACGCAGCACGCTCGTAATGCCTCCCTAGACCACGGAACACTGCTCTAGGAAGAGACATGAACGGTGGCATACCTGTGTCGAGTAGGCGCGTGCCTTTCTCGGGTGCATATGCACGAGCGGACGGTGCAAACGTGCACGAGAGCGCACTGGAGCGGCTGAACGGAGAGGGTCCTCCGCGGGGGCATTTCGACAACGATGCGCGTCTAATTAAGCACCTCATCAGGGGGCCACGATTGCCGATAGCCAGCCGGACCGGGTGATTAAGAGGTCTCTGCTGTCGCCCGACTCCCGAGTCCTATCGCGGACTACTCTCGCTTCTTCCTTGTCGGCCTTCAAATCCAGCCCGTCCGCCTTGCAGCCCGTGCCCTTCTTCACTCCCCGACACATCGAAAGATTTACGAGCACAATCAATTACGCCTTCTAAGTGCCTGAGGAACCCTGTGTAAGACAAAGTGGTTGGAGCCCTATTGCTTTCCCACACTACTAAAATATATATTACTGCAAGGACAAATGTTTGACTACTGCTCTCTGCTTGAGCACGTGTGTGAAGATGTTGTGCGTATGTAATGCACCTGCATATGACGGGGGTCTTGTGTTGTGCCTTCCTTTCTTTATTTCTTTCCTCTTCTCTTCACCATTTCACTTCTCCTCAAAGCGGGCCGGCATGGTGTTCCTTTTAGGAACCGAATAACTGCAGCAAGCTTCTTTTGCTAGCTTTACAGTATTTTATGTGCTCTCTTCTGTGATACTAATAATGTCAGTACAGCGAAATCTTGTTGATACGGTGGTCACAGGAACCGGAAATTGAAACGTATTATTCGAAAATTGCATCTACCATAAGAAACACACATTGCACCTATGGGCGTTGGCCGGGAAAAAAAAATGTCGCCCGAAAAACGTATTAAACGGGATCGTATCAAAGAGATTTCACCGCAACAAGGAACATCGTCGAGATTGGCATACACATGCTGACGTCTGTTAGCTGCGAATCTCACAGAGAGGTGTTTCCAAAATAGTTACGAATGCAGTGGGTGTCGTCTCTTCTTGTCTCCTTCAGCATGTCCTGATCAAGAGCGCGCTGATTCACACCATACGGTATGATGAAAGGCGGAGGATCAAGCAGAATGTTTTTGCGGCGAGATGTGCTGTGAGTAAACACGGTAACAGATTAAGTAGATAGATACAAGTAGCGAGTCTTAAAATGGAATGGTTTCGGAACTTCTGCAATTGCGGTACAGTACAAACGTTTTTTTTAAAATAATTAGCAGCGGAAAATTATTTTCTAATGGTGCCGCGTAAGTAAGAAACGTCGAAGCCAAATTTAATGAAAGATTCGAGAGTATAGCGTTCAACTATTATCATTGCTCACGGCAATGACTTTTTTTTTTTTACTTACGTTTCGTTTCTTTCTTTTTTTCCTTTCGTTCTTGCTTTGTAATCAGTACGTCCTCCCCAAATTCTTTTACTAAACTCATGTACCTCAATGAGTATAAACTGAGTCGAGATACGTGCAGGGAGGAAGACACGCAGCACCACTACCAACTGTACAATGGAAGCAGAAAAATGCGGCGTGGTGACCATACAACGCAAGCGCAACAGACGACATACATTTCGGTCCACTGTAGTTGTATCTCTGCAGTTACATCGTTGAGTAAAGCAGGCGCAGGTCCAGTGGAATGTATCATGACCGTACTATCAATCAAGCAGGTGCTATGTTTCTTACTTGTTGAGGTGCACCTCCAAGACTCCCCACGAGCTGCTTTATTACTGCTCCAGTTTACTGCTCCAGCGATGCGCGTGACGTAGAGCTCATACGCACAGGCGTTAAGGTGCGCATCATACCTTAAGTGGTCGCAACCTTTTATCACTTCCTTAAAAGCACCTTGCATCCATCTACGTTGAAACTCTCACTTCCCGGCACATCACATCTAAGTACAATTCATGACAGTGTACGAAGGCACCCGGCTGGCGGCTGTACCATTCCACATGTGATATGCATAGAACATCAGGGGGTGGTCTTGTGGAGCGGTTAACTCGATGTGCTTCTGTACCACTGTAATACATGCTTTGACTTGTGTAATGCTAAAGAACAACATGACGAAACGATGATTCGCACTGCGCTTCAGTATCCTGGGTCCGCGGCAAATGTTTTGTGATGGTAAGCGTGAACCCAAAACGGCTCTTTGAGATGGACCATGTTCTAAACCAGGGAAGAGATGGAAGACAAGTTTCGTAATGATTCGTGACACCTTGATCACAGTTACGATGTTGCAGCTGAAGGATCAAGCACGAAAAGGAATATACTTGATAAAGGAAAGGGTCGGTAGGTTTCGGCAGCTGCAATGTCAACGTGCGCCATTTTGTTCCTTATAGTTTCATTTCGAACCTGAGACCACTCTCGCTTTTACCACACGTCCACGCTTGCCTCGAGCTAGTTTGTGAACACACCAGTAACAGCGCTATGTAACGGTGAGACATCCAGAAACAGTACACGTGGAACGGAAGGTTCCCATTCAAACCGAAAGTGGCTAAATAGCTTCTAAACAACTTTTAAAAATGTGACGTTTATGCATTTGAACCACTGTTGTTATTGTACGCCCCGGCTTCAACCTGCAAATAAGTACTTCCTCATGGCAAGAGAAGCATGTGATCTTCATTTTAGTACAATGTCTCGACCATCTAATAAAACGCACAGCGCGTTGAGAAGAGAAAGCACGCGAATGTACTGCAACACAGCGGTAAGACAGTAGCGACCACTCAGAAGTGCAGAAAAAGACAGCTTACCGTGGCAGTCAGCGGTTCCCGAAGTAACCGAATCCACAAGGGGCAATCAGCATCTGCATTCCATGACGCGACGCCAGGAACAGCACGCGGTCACAAGCGAACTATCACGTACGGTGCAGACGACAGTGTCACGCCAACATCGAATTGTTAGTAATACCACCTCGTGTGCAAGCTTGTTCAGAATAAGAGGTACCACGTTAAGCGGCTATTCAGCAAGCAGACCAGCAAAACTGCAAATATACGTTTGTTGAATGCGCGTGGCTCCAACTCTGAGGCAAGCAGGCAGCGTCAGTGCAAAAGGAGCGAGACGCACCACTTCGCACAACGCAGTCGCAACATCCACACAGATGCGAAGGCAGCCCTAGCGGGTCTTTTGATCGTGCCCCCCTGGATCGTCTCTGGTCACCTGGTGTTTTTCCTTGACGCGGTGTTCGAGTAAAGGACGTTAAGAGCTGCGGCGACAGGTGGTACCAGAATTCAGTCACGGCAACGCGCCCACGCAATTGGCACAACACAGAGCTGTCGGGCAAAAAAAAGGGGGGTAAGAGGGAGCCGCCAGGCGTCGGGATGCCGCACGAAAAGGACAAAAGTCAAGCGCCGCAGCACGGGCCGTCCCAAGACAGGCGCGTTTCTTCGGCTGCCGGCGACGACGGCGCAGCGCTCGGCGCGACTGTCAGCCGGGACCTGATTTTGTGCGCCGGAGGGAGAGGAACGCCGAGGGGGCCGCCGCGGCTGCGGACTCTGCGCTTATCGCGGCGTCGGAGGCGGCGGCGCGGGCTTAAAGGCCCTAGCGCCGCACCGTGGCTTGCTCCGTTACCAGGGTCGGGCCCGGCGTCACGTGGTGTGCGGTATAGTTGAATGCGGCGCGACGGCCTCCCCTCGCTCTGCAGCTACTTCGACAGAAACGAAAGCCAGACGTTTCGGAAGAGTGAAAGCAGTGCGGGACGCATCTGACACATAAATGACGTCTTAAACCGAGATGCGAAGCGACAAAGCCCCGAGAGAGCAGAGCGGCAGACAGACGCCTTCGAGCCCCCGGCGCGGTTTCTCAATGTTTCTCAATGGAAGGAGCTCTGATTGGAGCGCGCGGACAATGTCCGTCTGCGTTGCATCGGACGAAAAAGGAAATGTCCGTTGCGTTGGCCTAGGCGGTGGCGAGAGGACTTGATGGCGAAATTGCTCTTCCTGCCTACACTTTCCGTTTGCTGTGTTTTTTAACTTACCTTTTGCTACCAGACAGGACAGTAAACTGCTGATTGAAGGTATACCTCCATGCAGTATGGCTTATATTTCCTTTTATTATTATTATTTTGCGCAATCAATCTCGGGAAGCCCTAAGATTCACTTTAAGGCTTCAATTGATTGCGAGCTAATCCATTTTACGACACAGTTGCCTATAGTGATGAGGAGGAAGACGACGACGATGAACAAGTAGCGGGAGAAGACGACGATTACGAACAACAAGAAGACGGCGAAGAAGAATATGAAGGAGGCGACATGGAAGAAAAAGAGGAATCAGTACCCTTCATTATCCTTTATTATCAATCTGCCGTTAGTAAAAAAAAAAAAAAAAAGGGGGAGAACTTACTACTCAACGATATGACCTAGATTGAATGACTCCTAACTGAGACAGCGCTTCAGCTGTTCGCTTTAGCCGTTTCTTTCTTACAAGAAGTTATTTTCAATCTTTTGTTGAGTATCACCTTACAGTTTCCTTTCTTACCCTTCTCTATCCCCTAACCCCTTTTCGAGTTCAAGTGAGCCAACTAAGTTGTTCTCTCCAATGAGCCTGCAGGCTCCTGTATATGTCATCTTTCATAGTAACTTCAGTCATTTCGTCACTGTCACAAGTAGCCGGTGGCAGGTTTTCAGACAAAATATATCAATGTTACGTTAACGACAAGTTTCCACATTTACTGATGATAGGCCCATATTATTTGCAATCGAATAAGATCTAAACAATACGTTCAATGCAAGTGCAAACATGCAGTCACTCAAGAGCTTAAAAACACATCAGGCGAGCGATCACTTTCGTGTTGCCGTATTCCAGGGGTCTCAAACACGGGGCCCGCGGGCCACAGACTTTCATTAGCGGCCCGGCTCGCACATGACAGTTTTCGTCCGATCGGAATCAGAACCCAGATTATAGTTATTTTTGAAATCGGTATCGATATGTTTCACTAATCCTGACGCCGAATCCAATTCAGTAACGACCCACGTATGAGATATGAGGAGGGTCTTCTTTCAAATGCAAACATTAGCTGACTGTTTGTTCATACCATGATCGCCATCTACATATGGCGAGACATCTTGTGTCTTGCCATATCTCCAGCCCATTTCACGCGTGCATTTAAGCACCGCCATCTTGGGCGGATAAGGTTTGCCGTTTTGCACCAGTGAAATTTATACAAATGATACTACAATGACTAATACACAGGAAAATAATTGTACATATATGCACTATAGACCCTTTTCATAAACTGCAAGCTAGCTTTCCTGCAATGCAAATTGCCCTACTAATGGCGGCATTGGCAATCCGGCAAACAACGTGTGCAAGCGCAATTTGCTTGCGATAGGGCATGTAAAATGTCGACGCAGCCCTTCTGATACAAACATCCCCAAAAAACGGGTCGCAGCATGTGCAACTTGAATTTTAACAGCATTTAAATAAAGGCAGCTGTCGCCATTAGTAGGGCAAGATGCATTGCAGGGAAGCTAGCTTAACAGTTTATGAAAAGGGTCTATACATGTTATGATGATGTTTATTTGCGGCTAGGGCAGACATAACTGGGATATCATTCACGTTAACGCAAAACGACGCCGCCAATGAAGATATAGGTAAAGTCGTCGTCGTCGTCGTCATCATCATCATTATCATCATCAGCCCGTCTCATGTCCACTGCAGGACGAACGCCTCTGCAGAACGAAGGCCTACAGGGCGAAGGACGAAGGCTTGAGTGATAACGGTAAGTTTCCGTTCATGAGTTGGCAATGTCTCCCGTATACGCGCCATCCCATGCTTATTCTTCGGTGTATTTCTTTTACATGAGTAGGTTCTCCTGTCAGTAGCTGTCCTAGATAAGTGTATTCTTGTACTACTTCTAATGTCTGGTTTTCAATAGTGAAAGCATGTATTTTTCGCTGCGTGCCACCTATCATTACTTTTGATTTTGCATGTTCATCTTCACTGAGCTGGCGAATGTTCTACGCAAAAGTTCCAGTCCGGAACTTCCTCGCTATAACCTTAAAGCACCACTATCATTTATGACACGTACGTGAAAACCTATAGCTGGTTTGAAGCAATCGTCATTTTTTGCGACATATACAGGGTGTTTTTTTTTAGATGCAACACATTTTGAAAATTAGAAAAACATAAATCGCGGGAATGTCTTGTGTACCATTCGAGTATACGGATTGGCGGCCTCTAGATACAGAACAATTTCCGCACCTGTGCGCATAATTAGCAAAATAACGCTAATTAACTCTTTAATTATCAGTAATTGGTGGCTACAGCAAATGAGTACTTTGGAGCCCGTCCTCGACACTACCTATCCCAATGATCAAATTTTGAATAGCGGAGCGCATGTCGGAGCTACACGAACAATTAGTTCCCCTTGGCAGGCTCCTTGAAACCGAAACTGGGCGTGAAAAGAACGTCTGTGACGTCGATGTCGCCGCCCCTACGGCTTTCGTCACTCACCACGCGCCCGTGGTCACCGCCGCTCCGGCCGCGCAAGCAGCTTGCGTTATTTCCCTGTTATCTGCGGCGTTGGGCCCCGCGGGCGAGTGACGAAATCCTTGGAGGCGGCGACATCGACGTCACAGACGCTCTTTTCGCGCCCAGTTTCGGTTTCAAGGAGCCTGCCACGGGGAACTAATTGTTCGTGTAGCTCCGACATGCGCTCCGCTATTCAAAATTTGATCATTGGGATAGGTAGTGTCGAGGACGGGCTCCAAAGTACTCATTTGCTGTAGCCACCAATTACTTATAATTAAAGAGTTAATTAGCGTTATTTTGCTAATTATGCGCACAGGTGCGGAAATTGTTCTGTATCTAGAGGCCGCCAATCCGTATACTCGAATGGTACACAAGACATTCCCGCGATTTGTTTTTCTAATTTTCGAAATGTGTTGCAACTAAAAAAAAACACCCTGTATACGCAGTCACTTCAAATAGACGCGTAAGTGCTCGACGCTCTGCGACAACATGACGCCTTCTATATGCGTTACTCGTCCAATAGCAACCTCTCGCCGGGGATGCGCGCGGTTTCCATCCGAGTTATTTCAAAGAAGCCACGTGCGCTCGTGCTTCAGTCAAAGAGAAGAAAGTTGGAGTAAACCGGAGATGTGAGAGTGTAGTTTGAGTTTCCTTGCGTTCAGTTTCACTCATCCAAACGCGGAAGCACTGAGTTTCGCTGCAAAAGGCATCACCGGGACAACAAAGGTTTTTGACGAGAGCTCATGTTTTAAGGGATGCCGCTGACATTGCAGCGGTGCTGAATATTACGTGCACTGAACTGCAAGCAGACCAATATACTTTTGGAGAGACAGATGACACGCGCACAAAGCGAAAGCAGGAAGCTGCGCTGTTAGGCTCGGAGTTTCGTGACAGCAAGTTTCAAAAGCCAACTATGAACAGAGTTGCTTTTTATTTATTTATTTCCACCGCCTCCATATGAGAAAAAACTGCTAGAATGCACTACTGTAAAATTCATGGGTCGGATGTCCTCCACTCTTTTGAAACAGGCTCTCTCCACCTTTTGCTCATGTGCGTAAAGTACATTGTATTGCAAACAGGATTGCAGTTGACTACAGTGCGTGCGTGCGTGCGTGCGTGCGTGCGTGTGTGTGTGTGTGTGTGTGTGTGTGTGTGTGTGTGTGTGTGTGTGTGTGTGTGTGTGTGTGTGTGTGTTGGAATCTCACACAGATACACCCTCCATGCGACTCAGTTCCTGCAAATTTCGGGCTACCGTTAGTATATGATCTGTTTAGCCGGACAACTTACAGTATTTAAATGCATTGGCTTTTAACAGTTCATTTTATTACAACCAGAAAGAGGAGGAAAGATAATGATGTTCATAAATCACTATCTTAGATTCAAGAACACGTGTACAGGGATACATCATTATTTGCCCAGTACTCCTCCGAAAGGTTCTGTTTCACATCGAAAAAACTGCTTACGTGTTAACGGACTTCGATCAAGTTCCCGAGTATGCTTTGTAGGCGTGCAATGAGGGACAACAGGATACACCTATCATGCGAGGCCTGCAACAACTGTGACGATGCAACGAAGGCTGCATTTCTCCTCTACGTGCGGCCACGCAGCGCAATATAGACCTCAACAACGGCGGAACGGTGTTCTGGGTAACGGTCGACGTTGTGGCTGACGCGGCCGCATACACGCAAGCCCTCGGCGGTGGCCACAGCTGCGGTAAAAGCCCGGCATAGACAAAAGCAAACAGTTCGCCGCCGCGAACAAACCACGCACGTGTGCCTCACTGCTCGCCGATGTATCTGCTGTGCCGTTGTTGTTGGCGCTTCTGTTACGCATCTTTGCTTTGCAACCGGCAACTCTTTCCTTCCTTTTGCTATTTGTCTGCCCCAGCCTGCAGAGCTCGTCGGCATGGAGTTACATTATTCGCGAAGACGGGGCGAATATTGGCGGTCATAAATAATTCCCCACGCGCCAAGCACACGGGGTAGCCCCCCCCTCCTTCGTGACTTGGGTCACAAGGAGTGGCTGGATCGAACGCGCGGGATTGGGAGCGAGCGTGTCTGCCACGGACCAACGCGCGGCGCGCCCTCCCGAGTGACGCTTGCCAGGAACGCTGCCGGAGACAACGCGGCAGAAAGCAAGCGCTACTACGCCCTGAACCTTTTCGAAGACAATACCTTCTCGCAGCACCGCTTCGCATCCACTTTCTCCAACGGGCAGCGGTGTCTCCGATATACGATTTATCATCGAATTTCACCGCCATACTTCCTCGCATGTTACCAGCACTGGATAACTGTTGGCTAACGCAAGCTGGTTATGGCTGCGTGCTGGCAAGTGTTAGCTAACCTTAGGATAGCGTCGCCTCGTTTGGCTGTTATCCGCTACCTGCTGGCTCGAACTAGCTGCCTTTGACTAAGGTCGGCAATTCCTTTGTTGTTCTTTTTTGTTGCTATTCGATATTACAACATGCCACACTGCCATCGGTCAGTTCCCTGTGGCGGACGAGTTGCCGAGCAATATTTCCAGGCTACCGCTGTTTGGTGATTGGGATGGTTCCCGGAAATACTACCGTTGTTCTCATTTCTTGTGGCAGGCCAGTCATGGAGAACAGAAGAAAATAGAAGCACACACACTGTCTTGCCACCTGGTGCGCTTTCTCCAAGACACAACATCGAAACTTCGAGCATCATTTCTCGCACTGCGGCGAACAATAAAACAAAAGAAGAAGGCATGAAAACTGCGACAGAACATTCAGTTTTAAACGTCGTCATCGTCATCGTCATCAGCAGCATTATCATCATCACCACACTCACATCTACACCCACTGCAGAGCAATGGTCTCTCTCTCCCATATTTCTCCAATTAACCCGGTCCTGTGGCAAACCTGCAGCCGAGTTGCCCCCGCAAATTTCTCGAGCTCGTCCGTCCATCTAGCTTTCTGCCGCCTTGTACCACATGTGCGTGGGCAGGGCATGTAATGAGAAAGGAGGAGAGTGCACAGTCATTAAGGGCAACAGAGTGGATTCCAAGGCAAGAGAAATTCTTAATTAACCCCAATGGTATTTAACGGCAGCATAATAAAATAATTCATGCTCTCTTAGTACGCTTACGCGTCCAGCAAGAAGCTGGACAACACATTTTTTTTTCATTTGTTATTAATAAAAGTTTATTCTCTCTCTCTGGACAACACATTCTTCTATGCTAGAAGTTATACTACGTTTCCTTTATTTTTTTTTCCTCGTGAACGACATGTGTGTACAGTATGCCCATTCCTCTTGCCCCTGGACCACTGCGACTCCGCTGATCGTAGATTATTTGCATCACGGCCTTGCGGCAAGAAATCTGCACCTTTTGCCTTATAACGCCGTCCCTCTTGTCCTTGCCCCTACGCATGTAGCATTGATCAGTGTGCCACCCTAATGTGTGAACCGAAATGATTTCTTTCATTCTGGCTGAAGAGCTGCACTTGTTCTACTGTACGAATTGGTATTATAAGTGTAAAACTTGTGTTTTTCATCCTTTTGTCTGAAAGTAAATAAATAAATAAATAAATAAATAAATAAATAAATAATAAATGCACCCCCACTTGCACCTACTGCAATGGCTCACCGTTTCGCATGTAGCGCGTGTTCTTTTATCTCAGTGACATCGCGAAAAATAGCGCAACAAGACCTCTCTCTTCTTTTTTTTTTTTGCGCTTTGTCAGAAGCGCATTCGAATACATCCGCGTAATTTTCCGTCTCTAGCTAATCTCCTTTCGGAACGGGAAAACCTTCTCTCGACGGCGCACCTGCACAGGTGCGTACGAGCCCATAGCAAAAGCGAGCCCTGGCAAATAGTGTTTGCATCGATCGCGCCAATTAGGGTATTCTTTATGGCCGTAGAAGTGTAGCAGCGAAGCGTAACTTGCCACTTAGTGGCACGGCCGGCACGCTCTTTTACAAATCCTGACACCGTGTATAAAACATTAGGGGATGTGGCCCGCAACACATACACCGGTGGGAGCTCAGATATTTTTTGTTTCTTTCCGCTTTACTCATTCGCTGTTTGGCAGGTCAACAAATGAAGGCCTGAAAAAAGAACGTCTGAATGAACTTCACTCGTGCTCCGGATACCATTATATGTATTGCAGCATTGCTGCCTTTAGGCTCGTCTAGAGAGTAACAGGGCATAACAACGCACGCTTTGCTCAGCAAGTGGCACGGACATATAAGGATCATGTCTTTATCCTTCACACCAAGGTCTTTCTCTTGCAAAGACATAGAAATTTACACCTTGCTACGAAATCAGAAAATCTCCGCGTGTCTCCGTAAGCTGGCTTTGAAATTAACATGCTCCTAAAGTTCACGCATGACTCGCTGCAAGGCATCATGCATGTATGTTGCGCGGTCAATCGTACAAAAATGTATGTTATGTTGCAAGCGGGGAAGTGAAAACAAGTTTATACAATCGTTTATTGTCAAACGCGTACTGCTCTACAAGCTCAGAAACAGTACTCATCAATCCCAGTAATCGGTACAGACGTCGACACCAGAGGTGGTATTCACAAATATTTCACTCCGCTTGTGATATCCCTGGCATCAAAAATGGCTAACATTTTCTCTTGATAGTAATTCTGACGTAATTTTTTTTTTTCTAAGCAGCGATTCAGCTCTGTATCTTAATACATCGCGACTGACACAAACAGGCGAGGATAAGCGTGCAAAAAGAAGCGGTCAGAGGAAAAGTGATAACAATTCCTCAAACTACGCGATGAGGCATTGTTTATCTACTGATTTAACTTCGCGGATAGAAGCAGCACAGGTTTGTTGACGTCAGAGCTGCTAAAGCTACGGTAATGGTCCTAAACGAGTCCACCGTGTGGCTTCTAATAGAAACTGAATCCGCATCAGCGCACATTTTGCGAAATGTATTCTCGCGCACAACTGAAACGCGAAGTCGGAAGAGCGTGGCTGATAGCACACCCAGCGCAACCTGCTGGCCACGCTCAGTTCAGGCAATGAGTGCGACTGTGCGTGTACCACTGCGACGTGCTCCACCGCTTTTTTTTCTGTATGCTTGCTTTGGGACACCACCGCTACAGCGCCGCTAACATTGTCGACGAAGCACCCATTCGTGTGCCGTGATGTTGCCGAAAGGCAGCCCGTACACGCCAGGGGAGCGTATGCTCGGCTTCCTATACAGCGTGCTTCTTCGATGTTTCTTTTATGCTGCGCCATCGTCACCTCGTTATCACCTGCGCTGTAAATGCTGCAAAGCTGCACTGCACGTACTGCTCTCACTGAATGTCTTAATTTAAGGTTAGCTTCTATTGTATAAACATTAAAACAGCGGCAATGAGGCGACTATGACCGCGAAGGAAAAAGAACCTGAAAGTAACTTGAAAGCCACGCGTGATAGCAACCTATAGGCAGTGCGCTAAACTCGCATATGCGAGCGGCCTTTTCGCAGTATTGCGTGCCACGACAAAGAGCTGCCGGCAGTTCTGCGCTAAATATACTACACGGAAACAGCAGTCGAAAATATTGCGGCGGGACAACCCCCCCCCCCCCCCCCACCTACACGACGAACACTCTCCAACTCACCGGTGGAGCTGGTCGTGACCAATGGGTAACGCTGATTGTGCTACCGACCATGTGCTCCGTTATTCGCGTTTTAGTTGCCCACGATAGTACGATGATAGGAAACGAAACCCGGCCAGAGATGAAAATGCGGGCATGCACTGCATTTTCACGCGTTTGCGCTTTGCTACCACTTGTATAGTGTATAGCGGTAGTTCCGAGACCTACGAGCAAGCGCTCTAAGTGGATGCTATAAATGAAATTCGGGCAAAATCATTCAAAAGAGTTTCTTTGGCACATTCTTAAGGCTTCTCATCCTCCACTAGATCTCTTATTCTCAAAGCGGTTGAATCGCTATGAATGGGCAGGCATCTGATACGAGCACGTATACTTGCTGGATTGAGGGCATATACGAAGCGTTAGTGGTTCCAGTGAGCAAAATGCGTAGAAAACAGAGCAGTTGATCCGACCATATTTACTGGTGTAATAGACGTTTTGCAGTAAGTAGCGACTGGGTAATCGCGGCGATATTGTGAGCAAACACTGTTATCACATCACTAAAGCAGCATATGGCAACTCTATTAGAGATTATCATGATTAGCAATATTACCTGACGTTATACATCAGTAAACGTCAGCCACCGATGTCCACAAGCCCAAAAACCTATCGCCAACAGGCCCAACATTCAACATCGGTACAGAGCTTGTATAGTAAGCGAGTAAATATGGAGGTCGCAAGACCCGTCATCGTTACACAGTACACGGGTCTCACGAAGTTCACGAGTAAAATATTTTTGGGCACCTCTGTTTCCGTCTACTTGCCATATTGCACTGTCTCCCAATATCAGTCCACGTGCTCTTTCGTTACGGAATGAGAGACGCTAAGGTTTCCAAGATAAGCATTCCTATAAAGCTTACACATTAAGTGAACTGATTCGGGTTTTGTTTAGACATAGTGGCGTCAGTGCCAGCATGTATAAGCTACGAACGTGCCACGAAACTCAGTTCCACGAGAGCGCTTTACTCACGCGTTGAGTATCTCGAAAACGGCGCTGAAAAGTGTCCGCGAACGACCCACCACAGAAAGGAAGCAATAAAGCCAATGCAATGATTTCGCTTCAAAAATGGTCGTGTACAGCGGTATCGACTCACGAAATGAACACTGAGGCGGCCCGAATAAATCCGTCGCCCTAACCTTTTCCCTTCTCCTTGGGGACAGGCAAAAAAAAAAAAAAAAAAAAAGAGAGAGAGAGAGAGAGAGAGAGAGAGAGAGAGAGAAATCTTTTGACGTCTCGTTTCTCGTTTGCAGCAAGGGGTGCAACAGGAACAAGAGGAGTAGCGAATCCAGGCTAACACGCCTGTAGCGATATGATCACCACCCCAGAAGTAGCAAAGGAGCAGCAGCAGCTGCGTTCTTTATCACTACAGGGTACTTCACGTTGGTTTCGTTCGCGAAACCTAGCTGTGTATAGAGGGCCGTAAAGTGGGACACACGGAGATGAAAGAGGCGAGCATGGGCGCCGCTTTTTTTTTTCTTTTTTCTATCATACGTCGATCTCTCGCAAGTACCTTTCGCAGCTCCGGTGCTGAGCTCGAAAATTAAAAGCGAGCAATCAATAACTGAACCGCTCCGTGCACCTGAACGCCACGATTTTCGTAGCTCAGAAACACGCGGCTATTCCCTGCGACTTAGCAAAATAATTGACTTCATTAGCCCATTCAATTCCCAACAACCACTGCTTTTCTGGTGAGAGTAAAGATCAGTCAGCAACACCTGAAACATTGCACCTTAACTCTATGTAGTCAGCACTACGTACACTTCGTACTGCAACGAAGAGGTACAGAGCAATGCTGGCATGATTAAACAGACGTTCACGCGGTGGCAATTTCGAGCTTATCGTACCGAGGCAGCGTGGGGACAAAATTCTTGCCATTGTGCGTAAGAAACTCCATGCCCGAGGAAAATACACAAGGGAATCGAACTCGCGTATCCTATTTCAATACCCAAATGAACGTACGCTTCGCGAACAGGGGAATAGTAGACACGTTTAACTCGTTGCTAAGTGGATAAAGCCCATTCGGCATAGACAGTGATGTTCAAAATGTTTCGGTTAAACAAATCCGACTGATACTAAGAACACAATATGTAGAACCAGTTACGGTACTTGCATCGCACAGAAATAGGTGTGATTATTTTACTCCGTATGATCCATTCATCGATTTCCAGGGTTTTACGTCCCAAAACCACGATAGGGTTGTGAGAGACGCCGTAGTGAAGGGGTCCGGAAATTTCGACCGCCTGGTATTACATCTTACAGTACACAGGCCTCAACATTTAGCCTCAATCGAAGTGCAGCCGGGATTCGATCTCGAGACCTTTGGGTGAGCAGCCGAGTATCATAACCAATAGACCACCGGGGCGTGGGGAAGTAGTTTGTGACAACAGAAGTACCTTAACTACAGTTCTAGGCACTATACCTTAACGACGTAGAGAAAACGGGTCTCATTGCGCGTGCCAGCGGTTGTTTCAGTGTGTTAGAAAAGCAACGAATAAGAACTGAAAGGAAATGATGAACACTGCTTCAAGCCACTGGATGTTGCGGTCGTTGTTGATTTAGGGGCGAAGCACCTTAGGGTCGAGGCTTGTCCGTCCGTCCACGTTGTCCGTTTTCTGTGCTCACGGCACAGCATCGTCTGCTGTCGTGAGAGAGAGCAAACGGTGCGTAGACTATGGAAACGCTTTTTCTGCGATGAACGCTGTACCAGCTCGCAAGGAACGAGAACGCACCCTCGCCCGCGAAAGACAACGCCGAAGCAGGCAGCGTCTGCTAGCGAGTTCCTTGATTGAAAAAGCCGACTTCTCGCGCTGCCCAACCGTTCACCGGCCACCCCATATATATAAGCACTGGATCCTGACCAGCAATGTAGTGCCAGTGAGAGATTTCTCTTGCGCGTAGTTGAACAATAAAGATTCGCAACGTGCTCTTTAACTAAACGTGATCCACACGAACCTCATAAATACCAGGAGCATGAATGACAACATGTGTATATTGCGCGAGTGGGCACTGTCACGGGTGATTTACGGTAACACTGAACGATCCCCAGTGCTTCGCCCACTGGTCGTGTAGATGCGTGGATATTTTAAAAAAATATTTGTTGGCCCTGTGAGTCGCTCTTTTCTTAATTACCTATTGTACAATACCGGCGTGGGAGCAAATGCTACCTTTCCTACAACGACCACTCTGGCACTGCAGCTCTTCGCTGACGGCCAGTTTCCGCCATTTCTGATGTACACTGCGTGTTCCCGCCGACACCGCAACTGCGAACACGGACACGCTCGGCAGGTTTGCCTGGTCAGTCCTCGTTGCGAGTGCGAAAGTGGCGACGCGCTCGAAAATGCCGTACGCGCTAATAAGCCACAATTTCGCCTCACTTTGTGGACCCGCGTCCCTCCGGACGTTGCGACGCGGTGAGCAGCTCCGTAGAGATATAGCGTACGAAAGACGAGTTGACAGCTCGAATTAGCGCCCACACGGCACCTGGCCATCATCATCCACGTGCGCGCTGCAACTAGGCCGTGCCTCATCATGCTGTTTTGCATAGACAGGAGGGTGAAGTAACAGCATGTCCAGGATTAGGCGCCTCTCTTTCGCCAAAGTTTCACTGCAGCGTGTCCAGTGAGGCGATGGTTGTGCACTTTTGGTTAAGCAGCTGTGGGGCCCTGTCCTAAAATTATCAGGCAGACGCATACATGCATGCATACATTTGTTTGTTTTCTGGGGTTTTACGTCCCAAAAGTAGCTATAATTATGAGAGACGCCGTAGTGGAGGGCTCCGGAAATTTTGGCCACCTGGGGTTCTTCAACGTGCACTGACATCGCATAGCATGCAGGCCTCAACATTTCGCCTGTATCGAAATGCAGCGGCCGGGGCCAGGATTCGATCCCGCCACCCTTGGATCAGCAGCTGAGTACCATAACCCCTATTCCATCATGGTGGGGCTGTATGTATGTATGTATGTATGTATGTATGTATGTATGTATGTATGTATGTATGTATGTATGTATGTATGTATGTATGTATGTATGTATGTATGTATGTATGTATGTATGTATGTATGTATGTATGCGTGTGTGTGTGTGTATGCGTGTGTGTGTGTGTGTGTGTTATTGGCGAGTCCTAAGCGAATTTACTTCGAAGTCAACCTCACACTTTTCTCACGCGTTTGCCCTACTCTGAAGCTGGGGTTTTAGTAGTTTAACAGACACCCTGTCGAACCCGAGGCAGCACTACATGGTGTCCTGCGCTACAGCGCGAGACCTAGGTTCAACATCAGCCTGCGGGTAAATGTAACGGGAGAAGCTGTTGAATCCATTGAAACCGGGAGACTCGGGAAATTCAGGAGATTGATCTTGGTAGTGGATTCGCACCGGAGAGGCAATTCGTACTCAGTGGAACCAGGCTGTTGTCATGTGTTATTGTTATAGCTGTCCCGGGAGAAAGAAACGACAACGGAAAACACGCGTTGCAGTTAGCTTACCGTAGTCCCAGCAAGCTTCATCCAGTACTACATAGAGGGGTTAATTGGCGTATTTTTGGTGGTGGCTTCTTTAGAAACGACTCTTCTGCATTATGTACGAGTTGTAGTTTCTTTGGCAGGTATGGACGGGTGCAAACTCCACAAAACTCTGGTTGGAAGTACGCCGTCTTCCATATTTGCCTACATTTTCCATTCTCGCTAATCTAACCAGCTTCCCTGTTTAATTAGAATACCTACGTTATCTTTCTGATTATAGATACCTCCCTCCTGCAGCCTTGCATTATGAAAGAAAGGAAAACATAAATATTAAGAAAACATGGGAAGAATTTGTTCTTTAACCGTTTAACGAAAGGGAAGGGGTCAAGGGCTCGTTCTTTATTTGTTAGAAACAACTTAATGAGCAAACAGACAATGAAGCCTAGGAAAACATAGGGGAAGTTACTTGTGGTATTTTAATCGTGGAGAAAGTAGAAAGGAATTAAAGTGGACGAAAAGACAAACCTGCCTTCGGTGGGACCCGAACCCACGACCTTCGGATGTCGCGTCCGATGCTCGGACGCGACATCCGAAGGTCGTGGGTTCGGGTCCCACCGAGGGCAGGTTTGTCTTTTCGTCCACTTTAATTCCTTTCTACTTTCTCCACAATTACAATACCACAAGTAACTTCCCCTATGTTTTCCTAGGCTTCATTGTCTGTTTGCTCATTAAGTTGTTTCTTTAACCGTTTGTCATATATACACAGACGCGCATATATTTCTGCACTCTCCTTCGCTTTTCTCCATTTCCTTCCACACCACTTCGCCATTTTGAGTGTGCGGACACGACGCGAGATCCGCAGAGTGCTCGTTATCGGCAGTCGGCTATTTGCCTCACTGCGTGTCTCGCACAGTGTCGTAATAAGGACGGCTCGGCACTTCGGGCTTCTCCCGCTGTCGCCTCATCATGGCTCGCCATCACACCAAGGTGGAGGCAGATAGTTCGCTTCTAAGGCGCGCGATGATTACCTAGATTACAAAAGAAAGAAAAAAATTGCGAAAAAATAAAACTAATTCTACAAAACCTAAAGGAATATATTAAAGAGAAGTGGGCGTAAAGGGGAGAGGGGGGATGGAAAGGGGGGGGGGGGGCGAGCGGGAACACGATGTCGTTTTCGTGGTGGCATTTGGTGAAACCTTCGAGAGCTGATATTGCTCAGTATACGCACAACAGAGGGTAAGAACAGAAAGGGTTGAAGATAAAAAAAAGGGGGTGGGCGTGTCATGACGTTAGTGCTCGCGAAGAACACCGCATGCATGAGTAAGTACGGGACCGCCTATTTTTATCTCTTTCTGTTTTTCTTCATTCATTAGAGACCGCGTGGCTCGTTCGGTATGTGTTTAGCTGCCATTCTTTATTCACATTTTATTATTATTATTATTATTATTAGCCGTTCACGACGCCGTTCTGTCCTCGTCCGTCTGCACTAGCGAGCCCATCTCGGTGCCGTGTTCCTGCCGGTCCCACAATGCTCGGAAACCTCTTTTGCAACTAATGAACCTTAATGAGAAATCCGTATAGCGTTCGATATTTTCTGTTTGTTTATTCGGCGCCACCGTTCTCAATTAGAATTTTTCCTGGGGCGCTCGAGACAAGCAGTGACTGCCGTCCTCGCGTGGACATGTCGCGCGAAGCCTCGGCGATGCGGCTCCGTCTCATTAATTCGGTGCAGCGCGGTTGGAACCACAGTTCGTTCAAGCCGAAACCGCGGTCGTCATTTGCCGAGCTATTCGCTTCGATCAAACAGCCTCTCTTTTACCACTATACCCGCCTGTTGGAGAAGGGGCACGGGAAAGGTAAATAAGATCGTGTTCCCGCCTGTCAGCTTCTTCGTTGTGCAGAGACAGTCGTTATAACGTCTCCACTCGTTGTCTCACCCTAGCGGTACGCTGCACGCTTTTGAAAGTCTGTAATCAAGTGTCGCCGAGAAAAGGACGGCGTTGAAGGCGAGAGCAGCCATGCAGCGAGCGGCTCAGAATGGGTGAGGTAAAGAAGGATGGTTCGGAGATCGCCTCGGCAGATTTACGAGAGTTAATAATCCAGTTATGACACCGGGTTGTCTAGCAGCCTTTGACGGCTCTTTCTCAATGAAGGCCGCGCGGACGGAGGGGAGAGGGGAACAAGAAAGGCAAAGTCATTACGGCATTATCGGTTGATTTATTATTAAGAAACTGCGGAGGGAATTGCCTCCTTCACTTCCGACAGGCGATAAGGGACGACGGACGCTTCAGCGGACCTCGGCCGCATACAGTTTGATTGACGTGCTGGGCAAAACACAATCGTCGGAGAAGGAAAGAAAAAGAAAACATAACGCTCGTAAATTGCGGCGTTGTTTTTCACTTATAAATTACTCTTAATTTATGGGAAGATAAAGAATGGGAGGGAAAATTCTGTTTGTTTGATGTGCGGCTTCATTTTCTCCGTCTTGCTTTCCCCGAATTTTTGTCATTTTATAAAACGCAGAAAGGCAACGCTGTGTAAGTTTACAGTATTTGCAGATTAGACGAAGACTTTTTTATTTATTTATTTTTATGAAAACCTTTCCTCCGCAAAATGCCTCGTCCGACTTGAAAACGGCGTGCACAGTCGCCGGCCAACGAGAAGAAAGGATTTTTCATTAAAAAGCAGCTTTGTGCATACAGACATGCGTGTTTCCAGTCTCCGTTGGCTCAGTGTTTTGGAAGCTAGCAAAACAGTCCCTCTTGTTTTCCCGGTCATCCAAGGTTGTCGCGCGCGTGGACAAACATGCCCCGTCCATCGCAGTGGTCTATAGTGGTTATGGTGCGTGATTGCTGGCCCGAAAGAGGAGGGTTCGATTCGATGCGGGCCGCGGCGGTTGCTTTTTTGATAGAGACGGAAATGGCGGAGGCCCATGTAATTAGGGTTGTTCGTTTTCGGGTAAAACCCGATTTTACCCGATTCTTGCACCCCGAACAAGTTTCAGGAGAATCGGGTTAAACCCGATTTCTCCCCGAATAAACCTCCCTGTAGCGATCTGCACAATCGTGAGTTGCTGCTAACTCGTGTTGATGCTCTTCCCCTTCTCTTCTCACCACTACCTGTCTCCTTTGTCACCCCTTTCTCCTCTCTAATCTTTACATCCCCTCTCTCCTCTGCACGCACATGCGTGAGAGCGTACATGCACCCCCCCCCCCCCCCTAAAAAAATGCTTGCAGAAGAAAGTGGGAAACACGTTTGAGGCCGGCCACGCTTCGAGTACATTGTGAACAAATTTAGGGTGAAAGAAAAGCAAAGAAACCTGCCCCTTTGCCCACTGCAGATTAGTCTCGGGTACGTGCACCTGCTTCCAAGAATTTCACGCGGAAGGGACGGGTGACCAGTCGGTGGGGGAGAGATTGAGCGACGAAGAAGCCAGCCATACCCTCCCGCAGCGTCCAACCCCGCGCGAACGCCCCTCACTCTCTCGCGCGACACGAGACGAGACGCATATCGCCATCCTCACTTAGCATTACCAGGCGCGTCTTGTGAGCGCAAAGCCACCGTCGCGGACATAAGGCGGCACCGGAAACTTCAGCGTGGAGATGGGAAGAAAACGAAAGAGACTGGATGACTGGTGTAAAGAACATGAAGATCTCCAGATCGCAACGAAAGACAGTGAAGGCACCCGCACTTTAGTGTGCAAATATTGCAACACCGAGATGGTCACCGATCCAGCGAAGAAGCCCTACGACCGAATTCGTGAGCATCTAATGTCATCTCGTCATAAGAAGTTCAAGACGGCTTCCAAGGAAGCTGAGACTGCGGGAACGTCTCAGCAGACGCTTTTTGATATGTCCTGTAGACAGCGTGCGAAAGAAACTGAAGCGGACGGCGTTATCCATGACTTTGTTCGTGCCCTAGCGTACAGCGGAATAAGCATGCACCAGGCGGACGGACCGCTGGGAGACTTCGCACGCAAATACTGCAAGGCCGCGAAGACCATGCCAACAGGACAAGGACTTCGGCTGAAATACCTGAAAGAAGCTTTTGACAAGGACATGGAGAAAATCCGCGATGATATGCGAGATGTGAAAGTGAGCGTCATCGTCGATGAATCCCCAGACATCACTGGTGTGCCTACCATCAACACTCTCCTGTGCTACTATAGCCAGAAAAACGTGAAGAAGCACGTTGTTCTGGTCGACGTCGACAGGGTAAATGCATCGAACAGTTACACGGTGGCCAGCGCAGTTAGCAAGGCACTCCTGACGGTTGGCAAGACGTGGAAAGACGTTGTGGCAGTAGCCACAGACTCAGCGGAGTACATGCGAAAGATGGTTCGAGAAATCTGTCAGGCTGAAGGGATCCAAATCTTGCATGTGAAAGATATAGCACACCTTATTCATGTGAGTGTTGACCATGCCATTTCTTTACCATGCATGTCTGATGTTCGATCCGTAGTGATCAAGTTGGGAGCGTTATTTAAGCACGCTAACAAGCTTTACCAAAAATACACTGAAATTTGTTCTTCTACTGGCCTCTTTGGACCTGACATTAAGAAGCCACCTTCTGTTGTCCCGAATCGATGGCAAAGCTTCTACAAGGCACTTGTGGTAGTCGTAGAAATGTGGAGCTCGTTAACAGAACTTGCTGAAAGCTCGCATGATAGCAGCAAAGCGGAAGCTATTCGAGGGATACTTTCTGAAAAAGAAGTTGTTTATGCGAAGGCAATCTTGATGAGAGATGCACTCGGCCCACTTTTGGAAGCCCAGAAAACGCTTGAAAGTGGGAAGCTTTTGATGCCCAGCTTTGATCACCTGGTAAACGTGAAGCTGCAGCAGATTGTCGGGGAGCTTTCGGCGATGATCGGTAAAAGCGATCAGGCCAAAGCTGTTTTGTCTATGTTACCCAAGCGCAGCGCTAATTTAGTAAAAACATGTTCTGAAGAGTTCTGCACGAAACTCGCCACAAAATGGCGCTGCACTCTTGGACGGAACGTCTCAGAAAAAGAGGAAAACCAGCTAACTTTGTGGAAGTTGGGAGCCGTCCTTGATCCGTTTCAGAAGCGTCTGCTGGGGCAGTCATTTGAGGACTACCGACCTCTGTTCATGTCCGTAACCGACAATGTAGATTCCCTTAATGACGAGTTCAACCAGTATTTGCTGGAAGCGAGCCCCACAAACCCAGCTGTCGAACTAATCGAGTATTGGCATGACTCTACTTCTCGCTACCCAAGGCTTGCAAAAGCTGCACTGACATTGTTGTGCCTAGCTAATGGTAGCTGTGATGTGGAGAGAACTTTTTCCCAGCTGAGATATGTTCAACGACCGGACAGATCTCGAATGGAGACTGACATGTTGCGCATGCAGATGATAATGTATGTCAACAAGGACGTGTAAAAAATCGATGACCAGATTTTCGAGAATAAAATGTATAATTTCTAAGAGTCAATGTTTACTGATTCATTCATTTTCAAACACCACTGATTCATTTTCAAACAAACACAAAATTTCGGGTAGTATACTGTATTTGCTATAATACTCTGGTGTCTGTCCCAATTACCAGCTTGAAACACCAAATTTAACGTGTTATACTTAAAAAGCCCGTGATACGTTTTGATAAGCTCAGTGTAAGTTCTGATAAGTACAACCGTATATTTAACCCGAAAAAACCCGAAGTAAGGAATGGTTTCGCAAAAAAACCGATTTTTCCCCGAATATCAGTTTGAAAAATACCGCCCGATTTTTACCCCCCGAATTTGAAAAAATATAAAACCCGAAAACGAACAACCCTACATGTAATGTACTACGTTGTCGGTGTACGTTAAAGAATCCCATGTGGTGAAAATTTCCGGCGCCTTTTACTACGACGTTCCTCATAACCACATCGTGATTTCTGACACGTAAAACTCCATCCATTATTATTATTATTATTATTATTATTATTATTATTATTATTATTATTATTATTATTATTATTATTATTATTATTATTATTATTATAGCAGTCCTGCGACATTTTCGAACGGAGCATCTCCACGGTGGTCTAGTGGTTATATCACTCGTGTGCTGATCGGAAGGTCGCCGGATCAAATCACGGCTGTGGCTGCTGCATTTAGAGGGAGCAAAATCTTGAGGCCAGTGTATTGTGCGATTACCAGTGCACGTTGAAGAATCTCATGTGGTCGAAATTTCCGAAGCCTTCCACTATGGCATCTCTCACAATCACATCGTGGTTTTTGGACGTAGTACCCCAGAAATTATTATTGTTATCTCTTCAACAGAGGTGAGAAGGCGGCGCCTATTAGTCATCGGCGCTCTCGTGAGAATGTAAGCCAAATACCATGGAAGTCGTAATTTCGTTTCAAACATAGTCGCGGACAGATAATCTGATAATGAAGTAGAGCGAGTCACACCGAACTCACAGCATAGGCGAGCCTTTTGTGCCGAAATAAATCTGACCTTGTCTCGATCCATACGTAAACAGCTAAGCATAGCTCACAGTTAGCCTTTTTGAGAGCGCCGTGATTTTGTGCTCGAAAAGAACGTATTCGGGCGCTACCTGTCATAAACTGCGACTTAAGACGGGCAAGTGCTTAAGATGTTTTACTCTCAACGCCCGGCGGGAGGCAGTCGTGCGCATAATGAGCGAGTGTGCACTGTGTGCTGTAACGGTAACCGTTGTCAAGTCTTGAGATGCTTATCCGCGTGCCATGATAGCACAGCGGCGAAACTACCCTTTGAGAACCGCTATGGTTGCGAACGGATCGGCACACGCGGCACTGGCTTCAGGCACAAAGTTAACCAACATGGCAGTGGTTCTAGCTTTAGATGATGACAGTTCGATCCAGTAATTAAAGAAAGCTCGAAAAACATCTTATTGTAGAAATTTAGAAGTCCGTATACATCGCTCCTTTCTGGGCCCTGTGGCGCTGCAGCTCCACACTGGTATTCAAATGTCCTCCGCTCAAAAGTCCCTGGGTAGAACCTTGAGTAAAGCAAGGAAATGAATATTGCCACGGGGATAAGAGTAAGCAAAACAGTATAGAAATTATATTTACAAAATATATACAAGGAAAGACAGCAGGAGACAAGATGGCAGAGCATCAGCACGAGCGCTGCTCTGTTGGTCGTCTTCACCGCCATCTTGGCGCATTCCTCCGGGCTCGGCAGTGTGCGTCACTAACTGTGCGGAATAGCGCGTAACATAGAAGCCCCGCCGTCAAGAGCGCCGTCTCGGCGCTTAAGGAATAGCGCGCAGCAGTATTTTCACGTGGCAGTAACAATGAAGGACGCGCTACACCAGCTATTAACGATCAAATTGCTTGTTGAGTGATCCTACATGTGCAAAGCAAAGCAAGGAAATCGCAATGTACGGCGAAGCGAACATACTCGTCGCTCGCCGTTACGAGCTGATCAGCGATAAAATGCGTCGGGTTTTATACGTGCGTCATAGTCTATTATATAGTCATCACTGGTGCTCCCGTATAATCTGGAAGATATTCAAACATACACGTCGGGCATTCAAAGCTTGTAGAACAGTCCGAAGCAATCGAGAAGCAGCATGCAAGATAGGCGCGGCATGCACCGAACGATAACGTGCGTCACCTAAAAAATACAAAAATAAAATTAGTGATCCACGCAAAAGAAGCTACAAAAAGTGTGCTTGTGAATATGAAGTAATACATTGCCTAGCCAAGGGAAACGGACAGCCCACGGACATGAAGCATGTCGATATTGCCTTCTCGATGATTATGGCGCATTTCGTAGCACGAGGGCACCGACTTATTTCTAAGTAACGTACGAGCACTCATACAGAGCTCAAGTTTTCAGAACAGAAACCAGTAGTGATTGTAAGATAGCTACAGCAGATGTTCATTCTTGTTGTTATGTGGGGTTTAACGTCCCAAAACCAGCTCTGATTATGAGAGACGCCGTAGTGGAGGGCTCCGGAAATTTTGACCACCTGGGGTTCTTTAACGTGCACTGACATCGCACAGCACACGGGCCTCAACATTTCGCCTCCATCGAAATGCAGCCGCAATAGCCGGGATTCGATCCCGCTACCCTCGGATGAGCAGCCGAGTACCATATCCACTAGACCACCGTGGCGGGGCAGATGTTCATTCAATACATTGAGTAATATAAATGGACTAAATGTGTTTTCTTAACATGAACCACAATATTTTATTGCTCTCGTAGTTATCTTATGTCGTGAGTATTTGACTTACGAATGTTTAATGCAGATATTAAACTTTTATAACAACTTCTATGAGGTTTCATGACTCCTCAGAGTTTCTGCTAACAGGGGATTACTGAAATATTGATAATGAAAGAGTACTATTCATGGTGGAGTACTGAATGCGAAGCTCTTGGTCGCCTTCTCGTCAAACGCCTGGGTACAATATCTTTATTTAACAGTCATTATGGCGAGCGTTTTAGGAAACTGTAGGAACAAGTCGACCTCTTAAGTTCTCTTCGCATGTGTAGTTTAATTTGTTCAGACACCAGGAGCTTCTTCACATGCTCAATCCCATAAGGGTGGCACATTAAGTTTAAATATAGCACATAGCAAATGCGTATATTCTTGGGAAGCGGTCTGGATCATGAAAACTCGAGAGAATACGGCAAATTAGTTCTGCAGAATCTCACGAAGTGAACAATGTTTCGGAAAAGCGAGAACAATTGAAAAAAAATTTTGTAATAATTTTTTGCAGCTGCGAACTACAAACGGCTGATTGAATATGTTTTCTTTTCAGAATAAGAAGAAATTAGTAGAGCAACCAAATACAGTACACCATGGCGACCCCGCAAAGCGGGGTTTATCTTACAAGAGCGAAGAATAAATCGATCAGGCACAAAAGGAGAAGAACGAAGAAGAAGAAAGAAGAAGAATAAGGAAACTCAACGTCGTAAACAAACAATCGAAAATAACAAGGCGCCTTGAGGGTATAGCGAGAACAAGACAGCCCCCTATTTTGCTCTGCAAAGAGGTTGGAAATGATATTATTGGAGCCCTCGCGAAAGCGGTCTCGAGGCAGCCTGTCCGATACCCTCGCACGGAACCCAGCTCGCTCTCCTGTGTCCCTCCTCCGTCGGCTAGCTTTCGGCTAGCTCCCTGTTCGGAAAGCTCGAACGGCGCGCGGGCCGCAATTTCTCTTCGCGGCCACGTCAGCGAGTCCGAGGCGCGAGCCAACCGCGCAGAACGACAAAGCCCTCGGCGGTAAGCAAAATTTACGAGACTAATTTTGCCCAGCGAGGCGCGAGAACGCCAGCGGTCGGGCTTGGGCGAGTACGATGTTCTTGTCTCAAGCCTGGCGCGCGGGACGACACGCTGAGCAACAAAACCTCTCGTGTCCCGCGCGGTTAGTGTAACGAATAGTGATACACGCTGCACTAAACGAAGAAAAAAAATAAAGGAAAGCGTTATAATGGCAGCGTTTGCAACATCGCAGTATGCAGAAGGCTTCGAGGAAGAAAACGCCTTCCAGACAGGGAGGCTGCAACATGTGGCAAACGTCGGAGGACAAAAGTTGGTCGGTGGTACGGGAAGCGCTGCCAAGTGAAGCTTGCATGTATAGGATGGGATCAGACAAACAAACAAACAAGCAAAAGACTTCTGAGAAAGCGGTATATATTATGCTTGAACGAGACAGCGCTAAGGAGCTCGTATCACATAAACTGGGCGCCTGCGTCGGCGTCCGCGCCGGAAATAATTGTTTCAAACAACCGCCCTAGCAACCGAGAGCACCCAGCCACGAAAGACCACTGCCATGTCGCAGGTAGCTTAGTGAACAAAACTGAATTTAAAAGAGTGAACTCTGTCATAAAAATGGTGAACTGCAATTTAACGGAACCTACACACATGACAGCACGGACTGCAATTTGAATGTGCGAGAAAACATGATTCTCTTACGAGTTAACTCGAGTAATTCCAGCATTCTAGAAATAGAGAAGGCGCTATTGAAAGGGAAAATTAGCCTCCAACCATTTGTAGTGCAAAGCTATAAGGAAATTCGCACGGATTTCTCAGAGATGAAAGCCTCTTAGTTGCCGAAAAATTCGTCATTGTCCGGGGTTCGAAACCAGTGCGAACACCCGTCCAGGGCGCTCGCTCTGCCACTTGAGCTAACCAGGAGGCTAGCGATTGACAGCACGAGGGCGAAGCACATGTGCATGAATATGGCAAATGAGTTCGATTCAGAAAAAAGATTAAAAAAGAAACAGACTGACGAGCCTGCATAGTTCAAGATATAGGTCGGTGTATTTAAGCACAAACACTCCAGCGCTAGCTTTTTATGGATGTCTCCGCTCAACGCGTAATCATGAAGAAGCGTTAGCATACAGAGTAGCACTTTACCACTCGGCAAAGTTCTAAACATATCAACTGACACAGGCGTTCGCAAGGTTCTTCATTAGCGAAGAGCTTGGGGAGCGGGAGTGGTAGTGGGGAGAGGAGGGTCGCGAAGGTTCACTGCCACGCACCCACCACCCACCTCCTCCAAATCTCCTCCCACTGAGGAAATTTAGTTCCAAACCCGGTGTAATATAAATGTGTGGGGCTGATTTGGCACCCCCGCTCAGGTTCCCGGTGGGAATCTCTCTCTCTCTCTCTCCTCTTTTCTGCTTTCGCGTATGGTCATCTGTCTCTGTTATGCGATTGACCTTTAGCAATACTTCCCTGAACTTAGCCACTCTTTCACGGTCCGGCATAGTTAAAGAAAAGAATCAGCACGACGTGAAACCCTTCCCTCCATCGATACGTGCTTTCAATTTGTCAAGCAAAGTTTAGTAATACATTTCGCTTTGCAATTCTCTGCATTTAGCTTATGGGAAACAATCTATACTTAACTCCCTAACTCTCTTATGCCCTAACTCTCTTTGGCACAAATTAGCCGGAGTATCAGAAAACTACTGGGTAACGAACGCTAACTGCTTTGTTCGATGCGATACGCAAGGTATTCAGTTCCGCAACACAAAATTAATTTCTGGGTTAGCCTGCATCATTCTGTTCGCATCGCGTTACGCTAACTTCGGAAAAGGCAAGCTGCTTCCCGGTTCGCGGTGGCATGCGGTGTCTCGCCGCTATTACCATGCATCTTTATCGGCGGTGCTTTCCCTTCAAGCGTAACAAAGCTCATGCACCACACACGCTCGCATAGCAGCATCAAGAAAGAACGGGGAGAAAGTAGCGCTGAAGAAACCCTGAGGAGGGTCGCGGATGTTGGGTGATACTGGCAATGTAAGCGCTTCGCAGGGGGCGCGCACAGCGGCAATCTATCATTTCAGCGAATTGCCCCAAGCCACCAGAACATGCTTGCTTGCTTTTCTTTGTTTCTTTTCTATTTTGTTGCTATCATCGTTCCTTTTGTCCCGTCTCATGCGGCAAATAAGGGATTTCGGCGATATTTGCTTTTTCGCAGCAGGAAGCACTACCTTCCGCAGTGACGATAACGAAAATAAAAATAAAAAAAGCACGCCGACGCCACACACGGTGTCTTGTGGTGTCCAACCTCCTATATGCTATGAATAGAAACAAACGGAAACAGAAAAATAAATAAACGTTCTATATAGAAGTTACGATACAAGAAACTGAAGTTCGAAAACAAAACTGAAACAGTACGCCTTCGCCCGGCGTGCATGACGTGTTCTTGACTGATATTCTTTTCTACGTAGAAGGAAGGGTAGTTTGCAAGAGGCTTTTACCGACAGTACCGGCAGAGCGCGACGGGGCACTGTAGGGAGCTACCTCGCGCTTGATCCATCATCTCTGTCCACGGCATGGACGCTGCGTACTCGTGTTGAAGACAAAACGCATCGTTCACTTTTGCGACTTGCCTGGAGCCTTTTGTTTGTTGCGTTACTGGAGGCTGTCCCCGTCCATGAGCGGCTGGAGAAGTTGCTATTGTGAAGTCGATGCGACCTTGACTGCTGCGATTCACGTAAACAGAGGCGCCTCCATTTAAAGCACGGGCGCGGTGTGGAATAGCAATGCGCACTTGCTACGTAATAAAGCTGAGGCTACATATTAAAGCTATGCTTTGAGTACTTCCGAATGCTAATTAATATCGCGGGTGTTTACAGTGAAAGCTGTATGTCTAGGCGAAACGAGTATATATTCGTGTACTCTGCACAGTGCACAGTGTTTTTTGGCAGTGATCTGTCCTGGAAATCTCACGTAGAATATGTATGCAAACTTCTTCCCGGTGTATCATGCATGCTATACAATTTGACACATCATATGCCTCTCTCTATTCGAAAACTTGTTGTACATGCTTCGGGTTACAGTGTGGTGAGATACGACATAACAGTATATAGCCATTGTGCTGCACGTTGGCAAATGAGGGTAAACTCTATTCTTCGTCATGTGCCATAAAAAACATTAGCTATGACCTTAACCTCAAGGCCAAAAGTGATGTTTTTAAAACCTTATGTACGCCGTACTTTACTCACATACTAGTGGAAAGTGTAGTGCTTAGGCGCTTTTGGAACAATAGCTTCAAAACCCAATATGTTCCTGCACGCTGTTTGCGTCCCAAGGACCCATTCCTATAGTACCCAGACATCACAAAAGATGTGGAAAAAGAATACGAGACTACTACGTTCCTCTGTATTACAGTAAGCTGCCTCCAAGTGCAACGCGCACCCGGACTAAACATAAGAAACGTCCTTAGGCGAAATATTTAATTGTCGTCTTAAGAAAAGTGGTTGCTGTCCGTCCTGTGCCGTTTTTCTCTTTTTCTTTTATTATTTTGTTATATATGCAAATGTATAGCTTCAAAGTTTTCCGCGGCTGTCAGGCACTGCCGCTCAAGCCCTATGTGGCTTTGGCAGGCCTGATATGTGCAATATTTTCAGGTGAAATGAGCAATAAAGGTTATTCTTCATTGGCTGCGCCATCCAGTAACGTCATTCTCTGGGTCGTACCCAAGCAGGCGCGCATTGGCTGCGCCGTCAGTATAGGCTCCGTACAATCGAGTTTTCCATGCGCGACATCAGCACCAGAATGCCTGGCGAACAGAGGAAGCAAAATCGGGCAGACTGTGGGCGGACTGTGGGCGGACAATATGCAAACGCGACGCGCGCGTCTCCAAGTCTATAGAAGCAGATCTACACCACGCGTCCTACTTTCTTTTGTTTTGTTTCCTTTGAAACGCACGTTCCAAACCTACAGCAAACTGTTCCAGAAGGCGACGCGATCGTGCGTGTGGTTGTCTTCGTGGCACGCTCGAAAAGCAGCGAAGAAACGCGCGCGCGTCGCTGTCGACTCGGCTTCCACCATGCGTGCTTATACACGCGTCTCATAAGCGCACCCCAAGCGGCCAGTGTCAGCGACACTGAGTCGTCCGACGAGAGCTACGTAGCGCCCTCTGGTCAGTGGACAGAATCGCGGCCGGTCTGGACGCGCGCGTTCGCTGCGAACGCGCGCGTCCGGACCGGCCGTGACGGAACCTCTAGCGTCGCGCAGCATAGCAGAAGCACGGTAGGGCGGAGCAGTGAAGCAAGCCATAGTGGGACGTGTACAGCTACTGCCGACGCCGACCGCGTTTCCCCGCGCTCGCGTCGAACTTGCCCGTGCGCCGTCGGTGACGTCGTTCATCCCGTCGCAGCCGTGCCGCCGAGCCCGCGGGCAGCAACTTACAGCTTCCACATGGGTAGGCGATGGACCGTACGAACTCCCGAACAGCACACAGCTTTCGAAGAACAGCGCCGACAGCACAACCGTGAGAGAATTCGTGTTCGCTGGCCCGATGCCGCAGTCAGGGCACAAAAACAGGCCTGGGTGGCCAAGCGCAAGCAGCAGCTTCGTGCCGAGGATCCGGCAGCCTTCCAAGCCTCGCTAAATCGCGAAGCGGAACGCAAACGCCAATGATGGGCGGATGCTGCTAACCACCAGAGTTCTTGCTAACCACGACACTGAGCTAACTGGAGAGATCGAACGCAAGCGACAACGGCGAGCCGCAAGAGCGGCGTTGCGGGCAGAGCAGCGTCAACGTAGCAATGGCGGGAACGCGTTCGCCGGGGCCAACGCCCGCTTTCGGCGTGAGTTGAACACACTGAACCGCTCATTGCACTCCTTGATGACCGTGATCATGCGAGGCGCAGTGTGCGGCATGTGAAACAAACAATGTCGTAAACCCAAGCCAAAGGTGCGTGCAACCTCGTTAACAAACACAAAAATGTAACCAATAATTATAATTAAGAGAGGCTTCAATACATCGTCGGGATAGAACCATGCACTGCTAAGCACCGGGGCCACACGTTTCAGCTTCGCTGGTTAACCATTTGTAAAGAGTGCTTGGGCGGTGTTTTTGCTGGTGGCCTCGGATACATCAGTCATGGAAGCTTTCAGCTGCCTGGTTGTTTGGTTCGGTTTCCGAAAGCATTAAGACAGCACCGTTGGAAATACCGATTAGGCTTAAACTCTGGTTTCCCAACTGCAGAATGATTTCTACTCAGTGCGGCGGCTGGTTAACCATACCGATATTTTCTGTCAAGTGCAGATTACAACGGCTGCTTTACATAGCCTTCGCGGAGAATTGGCGTGAGCGCGTCCGTGCCCACGAAGTTCAAAAAAAGCCTCGTACAGCACCACAACTAGCGCCCAGTGGCCCGATCGGAGATCTTTGTTCGCAACACAATGCGTTCGCACGCTGCAACTTAACAAGGTCGGGGCGTGGTTCCCGTCGTGCACGCTGTGGATTTAGCGCGGATGAGTATAGTGCCGGTTTTCAGGACTGGTCACTGTGCTTTGTCTGAGTGGGTTCAGGTTTATGACAGAGTAACCTATAAAATATATGAGAATGGGAGGGAGAAAGCAGCCAAATGGCAGGCAGTGAACATCCAAGAAGTTGACGAGCACCTATTTCTTGTCTTCTTGTGAAGGATATATATACCACAAATTGAAATGTTTGTGGCCTTCTAATGAATTAGACAGTTTTGCGGAGACAATTTTCCCTCGTAAGCGTAAAGGCGTGACCTGCAGAAGAAACGGGGTCATGCAGGACAAGAGGCCGCGAACCCGCGGCTTACGCCGTCAGCGCGAGCATAGCCAATGATGTGCGGTGGAAACTGAACAAAACCGAATGAATTCGCAAAGAACGCTCTCCAGTCTCGCCCCCTTATCTCCCTTCCCATCCTAAATCCATCCCTGCTCTTCAGTGCAGGTTGTACGCTACTTAGCAGCGTGCCGTTCTCACAGCACTGTCAGACTGATACCGCACTCTGGGGCAGTGCCGCGTTGAGTGACGTAGAATCTCCGGTGTTCAATGATTGGAGGGACAGCTTGTACCCGCCTTTCTGCAACCAGCCATACAGCGCGCTGGGACAACACCATTCGGTCTAGTATCTGCAAAAGTGATGGCCAGATGACACGGCCCCTGTAGACAGACTATAAAATAAAAGTATCAGTTTGTCAATATGGCCTGTTTTGTGCGATAATACTGGTCAAATAACGGACGGCGCAAATTGGTCATAGTTTAATGATAGGCAAACCACGTACGACTTTGCCTATCATAAGCTTAGCACAACACGCTTCCCTTGTTCCTATTTTAATGCGCATAAGAAAGAGCAGCCGCTTCCTGCAACTGATAAGGACACAGCGCAGCACGAAATGTCTGACTATGGCCGAAAGTTACAAAAAAAAAAAAAAGAGACGCGCGCGAGAACGACAATTTGTCATCGCAGCGCTACATGATCGATTTTTTTTTTCATTCATTGCCTTAGGATCAACTTGCGGCACAGATATTGCCTTTACTCACGTAGGCATTATCCTATCGATAGCTAAATGGCATCATTACCAAACACAAACTCTTCGACAAATAGCGCGTAATCTCACCAGGTTTAAAATAGCGCCCGACGAAAGTTTAACGCAGCGCTTGGTCAGCGAAAACCTAGACTGACCCATTTGAGTAAATGCAATACCTCTGTGTGCTGTCCACATCCGGTTTGATTTTGATTTTCCAACGGCGAAGCTGTTTGAGCTCGAAACTCGCCCATATCGTGCAGGCGGCACAAGGGTACTAAAATAAAGCCACGGTGTACTCTCTCGTTACACGGGCAAAAATTCTTCGCACCTAGTTAACATTTCTCGCAACCACATCACAACGTTTTAGCTGCAATACGCTTTACGATTCCTTCGAGTCCTTTACACTAACATCGCAAGAACACAAACTAGGTTCGAGTGCGAATCTAACCCAGGGCGTCACTATCTCATTAACGCTAACCCCCCCGCCACCAAAGTTTCTGGAGGGGCCGGGCCGCTTGGGTACCACAAGAACACATAAATCGCTGCTAATGGGATCGCTTTACAGACGCTGATAGACGGGGTTCAATAACAGAAATTCGTTAACATCGCTCCAAACACGACAATCATACACTGTCTGGCTGCAATGCCTCCGGGATCGGCCCACCGTGACGCGCGCGTCAGCACGACAATCTGCTTCGCTCTATTGTTCCTAGATGGCGATACTACCGCTGCGAACCAACAGTGCAGTGGAAAGGAGGCGATGTTATATTTAGGAGTAATTTCGCTTGCTAAACACCTTTGCTTTAACCGGACATCACTTAGACGAAAATTGTAAAATGGTGTAGTGAAGATATAAGGCTCGTTTGTTCCGCATGCATTCAAGCGGCTGTGATGTGATCGGTAGCTTCCAGCACCTGTCGTCGCATCCCGGGTTGTTGTGGGTTCGAATCCTAGAGACTGGTACTTTTCTTTGACAATTGTGTGTTGACTGTTCTGCTTTACCGTGACGACGACGGCAGGAAACGACGGCAGGAAACGCCGACAGCCCGAGCGCGTAAGGTGTTTTGCACCTAAAACAGAGAGCATCACTCCTCTTCGGGATCATAGCTACATCGCCAATCGGGACATATTTCTGTCTGCTTTATCCATGCTCACAGCTAAGCATAAGTCACAGGGTGTGAACGTGAGGATCCTTATGCTAAATGGGAAAGATTAGCTGCCTCCATAAATCACGCGCCTGTCGAGTTTTAACACCGGAGCTGTTTAACCGTCAGTTCCAGCATTTGGCGGCGACCGCTCAAAACTCTGTGGGGAGAGTGCGAGCTGAGGAGAGGAGGCAGAGAGAGGGAAGGAGAAAGTAGTAATAATGCAATAAATAAAAGAAAATAAATTTTCTTCGCGTGGCAGGAACAGAGAGAGAGAAAGAGATACACAGGGGGTGCAGCTAGGAAAACCGGCACACAACTTGATATAGGTGACAGAAAGAGAGCGAGAGAGAGAGACTACGGTTGGACCATAGAGTTTCTTACTATTACACACTAGAGGGCAATCTGGCGCTAGTGTCTATGGCAACTCGTTCAGCGGCGCTTCAACCACCGTGGGAATTATGGGAAGTACAGGCTTAGTATGACTTTCTATGGGTTGGACCCCCGAAGAAGAGGCCGCGCTGCTAAGCCCCCACAGCTCCGCTGGCTATTGGTGTTTGCGACAGCAGAGCCACGCCGAATTTTTTTATTACTATAAATTTTGGCGTTGTTCATAAATAAAACGCTAAATGCACCGTTTTGCATTTTGCGACATCGATAAAAAAACACAACATATATTAAACTTCTTTAAGGCCATACGAATTGCCGCCTCCTTTTTGGTATATATTCATGTAGAGGATGTGCGGGCGCGCAACTACGTTTTGATAAGGACCCGCTGCATGTAGTTCGTGCCAGTAACACTCCAACATGCAGACGCAGGCATATTTTTGAGCACAGTTCTGCCGGCACTTCCCATCGGTTCCCTTTAGTTAAATTTACTTCTGCTCTTCAGTGCCTCGAACTCGATTTCCCATGCCCTTCACGAGGGTTATAGCATGTCGTTCGTTCTCGTGTACAGCAGAATGGCCGATAATAAATTGCCCACATAGTTTCAAGACTGCCGAGGTGACGAAAATGGAACCTTTAGAGAACGGAATCAAAAGGAAATTTCAATTTTAGGTTGTACGGCGTAGGTTGTTCGGGTTGTGCATCAAGTTTGCTATGAGCGTGGGCCGAGACGGGCTAAAGGGATCGCAAAATTCATCTGGCGGTCTCTTGCCCGTCCGTTCAGCGGAGGCACGTTTAGTGATACTTGCCCCGAGCACTTTCTTTTGGTTGTCCCGCCGTCTCCGCGATTAATACGCGCTTCCACTTGACCCTCCGATCTGATTCTTCGTCGTTTTTCTTCCTTTTTTTTTTTCATTTCTGTTAACGTGGGGGCCCACGTGTCACTATTAATGGCGACAAGGAGCAGCGACCCGCTGGGCGTTCATCGCCACGCGCGTCGCTAGAAAATGGCGATGGAGAGAAGCTTTATTTCTGCGCTTTTACGGAACACGGGTGAGGGTATGCTTCTCTCTCTCTCTCTCTCTCTCTCTCTCTCTGTGTCTCTCTCTCTCCCTCTCTCTCTTCCGAACGCTATATTCGTGGCCAATTACGCGTGGTGACTGCGCGTCGCCGCTGCATGTTCCCACCAAGCACGCTTTCCGTCATTCATCAATCTTCAAAATACAGTTCTTTTCAGCGTACCTAAAGAAAAAAGAAAGAATACTTCAGCGGGATCGAAAGCGCCTGAGAAACGAAATATTTAAGTTTGCTTCCTGGCAGTGAATTTTTATTTATTCATTTCGCATTGTGGTATGCGTGGCATGAAGTGCGAAAGCGCCGAGATATTTTCAGCAATTGGCTGTAAGTCATTAGTTTTCGGAAATTGGATGAAAATCTTGAGAGGTGTTGAAGACTGCTTTTAGGTTTGGCAAAGATTGCCTCATTCTCTGTATATATGTCACTGCTTTGTAATTACACGGCGACATCACAGATCAGGCAAACAAATCAAATCAAATCAAATCAAATTTATTTCCACCATGTACAATCACACAGATGGAGGACAACGGAAAAAAAGCTGCCGAGAGGCGGCTTGACTAGTCCGTAGCCCAACGTAATTTATGGCATGTGGGCAACAGCTTATAACAACTTGTAACTGTGCGAAGAGTACGACACGTAAAGAACACAAAGATACACACGAAGCGTGGACTTCCAGCTCCGTTCACCTCGTGAACGTAGAACATTCATAAAGGGTAGAAAGGAGCAGTCGCAAAGATAATCTTACACGAGATTTCGAAAATGTGGCATGACCAAATGAGCGTTGCGGGCCTGGAAGCGTCGCGACGTGTCAATCAAAGAAATTCATTTCTGCGGTTCATAATGAAATGAGGGCTAATTAACGCAGGTGTCTTTTTTTGGCCAGGTAAAATGCCTCGACGGCGTGTATTTCAGTCCCTGTTCTTGCCTTAGCTGAGTGAAACAGCGCATGCTGTTGCTATCAAGACGCGAAGCAGCTTATGAACGAGGCCTGTCCCTCCATCACGCGTCGTCGTAGCCTGCCCCCGTTAGTATTCGGAGCGCCCGCAAGATGGCTCTGCAGTAGAGCGCTCGCTCTACTGCAGAGCCATCTTTTTCTTACGAGCCTGGTGGCGCACATGTCACCGCCCCTTTACAAAGGGGACGCTCATAGCATCCATCCATCCATCGCTCCACTCCAGCGCATGCTCTAGTTTGAGTGGAGACCGCTAGTGGCGCTGTAGTTCAAGAGAGCATAAATAAAAGGATAAAAGCGCTCGCTCTCCCCCGGAAAGCGCTCACTCTACCACGGCGCGCTCTCTTCTACAGCAGCTGTCATGGAGTGCGCTTCGACGAACGAAGATCGCATCGCGGCGGCGCGGGCTCGCAAAGCTGCCAAGTGGCGGAAGTGGTCGCTACCTGAGGTTAGTGGCGCCGATGCGCGATTTAAGCGTCACTTTCTCGACCACACGTTCGGACACAGCTGTAAAGTATGCGACCGCTTGTGGTTCGATAACAATCTGACCAAGATCTCAACCATCAAGAACGAGCAGTCCCGTGCCATCGCCGTTCTGCCGCGGGAGTTCGCCGCCGACGATCACAGTGAGTACGCCATTTGCTCTACGTGCAAAGATTCGTTGGTGGCAGGCAAACTCCACGCGATGAGCGTGACGAACGGCTACCGCTACCCGGCGAAACCCGAGCACCTGCCCGAGCTCAACCCGGTGGAGGAACATCAGGGGAACCTGAACCTCGAATGGAAGGACCGTGAGCAGTGATGAAAATAAAAGATTTACACAACTTTAAGTGTACTCATAGATGCTTCGCATACTACTCAGGGTTCCCTTTATGGGGACAGACAGACAGACAATGAACTTTAATGAATCCTGAAGAGCTGCGTAAGGACTCCCTAGCGGGAGGCCTCCCTTTATGATGAGAAGTTTTTTTATTTCGAGATACTGTCAGTCCCATCAGAGATGTTTACAGGAGAAGGTTGAAAGGTTTTGATACGGCCTTCATTCCAGTATACAATAAATTTTCACATGACGATCACGTGACATGTGTGTTTAACATTATCGATGACAGTTCTGATCCTATCTTTACAGCATTTAAACAGGACGAAAATAATATGTAAGTGGCTTACTTTTATTACACGGAATGCAGTGCCAAAGAAAAAAAAGGGACACGCACATGAGACGGAAAATTAAATAACATCGCCAACAAATTCAATAACCGATTTCCATTTTCCAATAAGCCGTAGGAGAAAAAAAAGAAGCGTCACTTGCTCGTCTGCCCATCCCGCGAGAATTCTCTTTAATGCTCTGTTTTCACTTCTCTCCTTCCTCCCTTCCTTCCCTCCTTATCTCTTCTTACATTGCCCTTCGCATGATCGCTATCCCGTTGCAGTGTGTGTTGTGGGTCAAGTGCAAGAGCAGGACTGCTTTTCCCGTCTTCGTGACAGCTACGCTGTTAACCAAGAACGCTTCCTAAGGATCAACTTCTACCTTAAATATTAGCTCAGCTGTTAAAATAGCAATAAATTTAATAATAATTGTGACTCGGGGAAATAAAGGACGCCATTCTCTGTAGCCTAGCGTCCGTGGGGTGGGTGAAATGTGGTGAAAGAGTAGAAAGGAGAGCGCTGACATCGCAAAGTACACAAACCGACACCGCGCATGCCTGTTGCTATGATCACGCCAATAGGAGATTGGATGAGAAGGCCCGGACAACTTTTCCAGCGCCGAGAGAGAGTTGAGTTGATAAACGTTTATTGTTAAAAAAAAAGAAAAGGAGGTTGGCGGAGCAGGTGGGTGGGGCCCCTAGTCCAGGGCTCCACTGGCCTCTGCAGCCCGCCGTGCCTGGTCGAGGAGTGCCACTTGGGCCTCTTTTTCCTCGCTGGAAAGCCAGGCCTCCCACTGCTCCGTTCGGAATTTTTGCGCCGAAATATGAGGCGTATTAATTTTAGATGGTCTGAGCTCGCATTCCCACGTGATGTGAGCGAGAGTTGGCTGTCCTCCACACCACGGACAAGTGGCGGCGTATGCGGCTTGGTGAATGAAGAAAAAATTGTGGGACTCTTAAACTTCGCCTTAATAGTTCAACACGATAGCGACGCTTGGATGGAGCATGTATGGAAGTTCTCCCTGTGGGAGGGACAGCAATGGCTATGGACGGAGCTGACATTTTGTTAGGATGTAACCGGTTCTTACAAAGCAAGCATTGCCCAAAGGTGTATGTTGGCGTAGTGAACTTTTTGTTGTATTTTTGCTGGGAGAATTTTTATATCAATCATAATTATTCGTTAGCACAAATGCTTTCCTATCAGGCCTTGTTCTTGCATCTCATACTGTACCTAGGTCCTGTACTGTCATTTTCTTTCTGCGTGCTTCGATGTCTTTTGTAACGTGTTGCCAAAATAAATTCTCTCGTTTATTCTTTCTTTTGTCTGTCTGTGTCATTCCTAATATTCGGATATTTCTATTGCACTTCGGTTTGCAGTTATCTCAATGCCATCTTGTAGAGAAAAATAGTCTGGGTGTGCCTAGAGTGAACCGTAACAGAAGATCTGCTTACGACTTAGTTGAATGGCAAAATCGAGTGCGCATTATGGATATAACAATTCTAAGGAGACGCAGAAATATGTTAGGAAGGTGCCTCGAGAAACATTGTAGTACTAAGTACTCCTTTCTCATGAGCGTCCCCACCCGCCACGGCGGCCTAGTGGTTAATGCGCTGGACTGCTGGCCTGAAGGTCGCGGGATCGAATCCCGGCCGTAAAGGCCGAAATCCGATAGCGGCGTTATACTTGAGTCCCGTGCAGTACTGTACTTAGATTTAGGAGCATCTTAAAGAACACCAGGTGGTCTAAACTTTCAGAGCCCTCCAGTACGGCATCCCTCATAATTATATCGTGGTTTGGAGATGTAAACCTCAACAATTATTATTGTGACCGTCCCCACGAGCTCTTTCATGACATTTTTCCACAAGCAGTGAAATTTCCAGCGTGTGATCTTACTTGGCAGGCTGACGACACCTTTTGCTGAGAAACATCGTAACTAATAATGTATATATATATATCCATCCTTTCTGAGTCATTGTTTTTTTCGCTGTCACAAATCACAAGGTAATTCGCGCAATCAATGTCAAGAGTATGAGTAGCGGAGGTATCCTGCGACACTTGTACCGCTACGATATCTGGAATTCTCTCGTAGAGAGAAATTATTACAAAAATTGCACATTCGTGAATCCGTCGATGACGAGCGCTTTACGCGAGCACATAACTAGAATTTAGGAAGTCATTGTGGTTTTATGTCCTTTCTGTATAGAAGATCCGTCACAAAATATGTCGCTACGAGCGTTGTTACTCCTGTACACTTGTCCCGTGGTCCGGTACTGCGTAAACGGTATACGCGCACGGACCAGGTTAAACTCAGTCGTAATTGCGGCATCGTGCCGAGGTTTTGCATCGCCATTTTTGTTATTAGGTGGGAAACCACTACCTGGTTGGCAAGTAGAGCATCGACTTCCATGAATTACAAAAACCACAAAAACCACCGGACAGCGTAGCTTATACATAGCTGTTCATGTTCAGCAGCCAAAGAGCCCCAATCAGTTGTTTGGGAATGAAAACATATAATTATAGCCAGAAAACAACAATGTTGAGATACTAACACATGTTTCATTCAAGTTAAACTTGGTTGGTCGCAGTTCTGAAATTCTAAAGCAAACACTCCTGTTCATAGGCGTTTTCTGCGGCATTATATATGTCTATAATATGAAATTTATACATGTATCGAAGTATCTTAAGATACAAATGGCAAGTATCGTATCGGATACAATTATTGAGGTGGTATCTTGTATCTGTATCCGAAATACTTCTTGCCCGAGTATCTTGTATCGTATCGCGATACAATTTCAAAGTATCTTTGCCCACCCCTGATTCCAGTATACAATTAATTTTCACATGACGATCACGTGACATGTGTGTTTAACATTATCGATGACAGTTCTGATCCTATCTTTACAGCATTTAAACAGGACGAAAATAATATGTAAGTGGCTTACTTTTATTACACGGAATGCAGTGCCAAAGAAAAAAAGGGACACGCACATGAGACGGAAAATTAAATAACATCGCCAACAAATTCAATAACCGATTTCCATTTTCCAATAAGCCGTAGGAGAAAAAAAAGAAGCGTCACTTGCTCGTCTGCCCATCCCGCGAGAATTCTCTTTAATGCTCTGTTTTTCACTTCTCTCCTTCCTCCCTTCCTTCCCTCATTCTCTGTATATATGTCACTGCTTTGTAATTACACGGCGACATCACAGATCAGGCAAACAAATCAAATCAAATCAAATCAAATTTATTTCCACCATGTACAATCACACAGATGGAGGACAACGGAAAAAAAGCTGCCGAGAGGCGGCTTGACTAGTCCGTAGCCCAACGTAATTTATGGCATGTGGGCAACAGCTTATAACAACTTGTAACTGTGCGAAGAGTACGACACGTAAAGAACACAAAGATACACACGAAGCGTGGACTTCCAGCTCCGTTCACCTCGTGAACGTAGAACATTCATAAAGGGTAGAAAGGAGCAGTCGCAAAGATAATCTTACACGAGATTTCGAAAATGTGGCATGACCAAATGAGCGTTGCGGGCCTGGAAGCGTCGCGACGTGTCAATCAAAGAAATTCATTTCTGCGGTTCATAATGAAATGAGGGCTAATTAACGCAGGTGTCTTTTTTTGGCCAGGTAAAATGTCCTCGACGGCGTGTATTTCAGTCCCTGTTCTTGCCTTAGCTGAGTGAAACAGCGCATGCTGTTGCTATTCAAGACGCGAAGCAGCTTATGAACGAGGCCTGTCCCTCCATCACGCGTCGTCGTAGCCTGCCCCCGTTAGTATTCGGAGCGCCCGCAAGATGGCTCTGCAGTAGAGCGCTCGCTCTACTGCAGAGCCATCTTTTTCTTACGAGCCTGGTGGCGCACATGTCACCGCCCCTTTACAAAGGGGACGCTCATAGCATCCATCCATCCATCGCTCCACTCCAGCGCATGCTCTAGTTTGAGTGGAGACCGCTAGTGGCGCTGTAGTTCAAGAGAGCATAAATAAAAGGATAAAAGCGCTCGCTCTCCCCCGGAAAGCGCTCACTCTACCACGGCGCGCTCTCTTCTACAGCAGCTGTCATGGAGTGCGCTTCGACGAACGAAGATCGCATCGCGGCGGCGCGGGCTCGCAAAGCTGCCAAGTGGCGGAAGTGGTCGCTACCTGAGGTTAGTGGCGCCGATGCGCGATTTAAGCGTCACTTTCTCGACCACACGTTCGGACACAGCTGTAAAGTATGCGACCGCTTGTGGTTCGATAACAATCTGACCAAGATCTCAACCATCAAGAACGAGCAGTCCCGTGCCAACGCCATCGCCGTTCTGCCGCGGGAGTTCCCGCCGACGATCACAGTGAGTACGCCATTTGCTCTACGTGCAAAGATTCGTTGGTGGCAGGCAAACTCCCCGCGATGAGCGTGACGAACGGCTACCGCTACCCGGCGAAACCCGAGCACCTGCCCGAGCTCAACCCGGTGGAGGAACATCAGGGGAACCTGAACCTCGAATGGAAGGACCGTGAGCAGTGATGAAAATAAAAGATTTACACAACTTTAAGTGTACTCATAGATGCTTCGCATACTACTCAGGGTTCCCTTTATGGGGACAGACAGACAGACAATGAACTTTAATGAATCCTGAAGAGCTGCGTAAGGACTCCCTAGCGGGAGGCCTCCCTTTATGATGAGAAGTTTTTTTATTTCGAGATACTGTCAGTCCCATCAGAGATGTTTACAGGAGAAGGTTGAAAGGTTTTGATACGGCCTTCATTCCAGTATACAATAAATTTTCACATGACGATCACGTGACATGTGTGTTTAACATTATCGATGACAGTTCTGATCCTATCTTTACAGCATTTAAACAGGACGAAAATAATATGTAAGTGGCTTACTTTTATTACACGGAATGCAGTGCCAAAGAAAAAAAAGGGACACGCACATGAGACGGAAAATTAAATAACATCGCCAACAAATTCAATAACCGATTTCCATTTTCCAATAAGCCGTAGGAGAAAAAAAAGAAGCGTCACTTGCTCGTCTGCCCATCCCGCGAGAATTCTCTTTAATGCTCTGTTTTTCACTTCTCTCCTTCCTCCCTTCCTTCCCTCCTTATCTCTTCTTACATTGCCCTTCGCATGATCGCTATCCCGTTGCAGTGTGTGTTGTGGGTCAAGTGCAAGAGCAGGACTGCTTTTCCCGTCTTCGTGACAGCTACGCTGTTAACCAAGAACGCTTCCTAAGGATCAACTTCTACCTTAAATATTAGCTCAGCTGTTAAAATAGCAATAAATTTAATAATAATTGTGACTCGGGGAAATAAAGGACGCCATTCTCTGTAGCCTAGCGTCCGTGGGGTGGGTGAAATGTGGTGAAAGAGTAGAAAGGAGAGCGCTGACATCGCAAAGTACACAAACCGACACCGCGCATGCCTGTTGCTATGATCACGCCAATAGGAGATTGGATGAGAAGGCCCGGACAACTTTTCCAGCGCCGAGAGAGAGTTGAGTTGATAAACGTTTATTGTTAAAAAAAAAGAAAAGGAGGTTGGCGGAGCAGGTGGGTGGGGCCCCTAGTCCAGGGCTCCACTGGCCTCTGCAGCCCGCCGTGCCTGGTCGAGGAGTGCCACTTGGGCCTCTTTTTCCTCGCTGGAAAGCCAGGCCTCCCACTGCTCCGTTCGGAATTTTTGCGCCGAAATATGAGGCGTATTAATTTTAGATGGTCTGAGCTCGCATTCCCACGTGATGTGAGCGAGAGTTGGCTGTCCTCCACACCACGGACAAGTGGCGGCGTATGCGGCTTGGTGAATGAAGAAAAAATTGTGGGACTCTTAAACTTCGCCTTAATAGTTCAACACGATAGCGACGCGTGGCTCCATTTTCATCGCGCTCTGTCGCTTCCACGCTCTTGAGTTGCCTAGCCACGTAATTGTCGTGACACCACACTTGTTATTGTATGTCTCTACTCGTGGAGTTGAGATTGTGAATTAATGTAATGGGCAAAGTACAAAGTGGCGCTGCGCCATCAAAACTTGCCGATGAAGAAGGCACCGGTGTCCGCCTGGCGATTGTACACAGCACAGAATCCATCACAAACGTGTCAACATGGCGTGAGTGAACATCTACACGCTTGCGAGCACAGGCGCAAGCACAGACGACCACGCCCTTAAGCCAAAGTGCAAGCGTCCTCCTTCGTGCTCCGTGCATGCGGGGCGGCGAAAAATGGCGCCTTTAGTGTCCCAATCAGGCGCCTTGTAAGGTGCCTAGATACACGCTGTTCTGTACAGGGTCGTGACAACAGCTCGCCATATTGAATCACACAAGCCCTGAGACTCAGCTTCGCTGGTGTTCATAAGCAGGTTCCTGTGTCTGGGTCTCGAACGAAGCACGGGCACCAAACAGACACGAAACTGCTCGCTGTGATTCAAAATTGCGTTGCAGCCCGTTGCAGCGGCCAGTGGTTGTCACTACCCTGTACAGAGTAGTGCGTATCGAGACACCCTAGGCGCCGTGGGTCCTTTGCGCTATCTAGCGGGTGACAACCAAGCCTCTGCCACGCTGAAGCACTTCTGACAGGCACCTCCGAGGTTCGCGCATAAATAACAGGAAATGGTGTATATAAAACGCTCACCGTTAACACTTTTCTTAGTGCGTGCGGCGTGGCCTAGCGCATCGCGCTTCAGTGCGAGGGCTCGCAGGTTCGAACCCCACTCGGTCCAAAGGTCTTTTTTTTTTTTTTCTTAGCATCTATACCTCGAATTTTCGCTCACGGACAACGGCGATTTTCCGCTCCCAACCAACGACTCCAGCGCCGACACCTGAATTTCTGCGAAACGAGCTTTTTAACGCTATCGTATTGATGACTAGAACGTACACGCGACCTCACGCCACTACACCTGTCGCCGAGAGAGATGTCATAGTTCTTACAATGAGCAAGCGATCTTCGCGTCCCCATTTCAAGTAGGTGACAAGAAAATGCATTATTATTAATGCTGTTTCGCTTCCCTTGTGCTTCGCTTGACCGTGGTAACGCACAACAAGGTGACCCAACAGCCAGCCATAGACGCACAGAGGGCAAAAAACGTCGTAAAAGCACCTGGTGTCGAGCGCTTCGGTGGGGAAACGATGATTGTTTCTGCTGGTACACCGACATTACGTGAGCGCTCGCTTTTAGTGAGGCATATCGAAGCAGAGCGTGCACGCGTGGAGGAATACGGCCCCTTAAGTAACAACGTGCAGAAGCAACGGCCTGCACGCGAACGGGTCTCGTTGCTGCGTCGATGCAGACCCGCCCAAGAAATGGACGGGTTGTGTGTGCGAGAGAGCGGGCAACAACCCCGTCGTTACAGTAGCGGCCATTAGCGCTGAGTGATGCATCAGCCGCTGTTTGCAGTAACACAGTCTATACGAGATGAATGTGGGCGCGTGTTTGTAGTATACGTAAGGGGTCGCATGTCGACGAGAGCTTGCACAAACTCGTTGAGAGCGCCTTGTATACGGGGTGGGAGTGAGCGAGCCGAAATAGACGCTTGTCGGCAAATAACCTACGATGTGGTGCACTTGCTCAGGTTTCGAGAGCCCCACGCAAGCGGGATTTACGGTGGGATAGCGTAATATGCCATATAAACCGGGGAAAGTACGAGTAGTACTGCGTGAGGTTTGCTGGGCAAGGAGGACAACGCTAAAGGGTCAAGAAAAAAATGGCACGGCTGAGCGTGATTTCGAGGAACGTTCGTTGCAGAATCGCATAGGTAAATAGCAGAAAAAGAAAGATAGCACACAAAACGGTGACTGTAATTATTATTGGAGTACTGCTATTAAATTACGTGAGTGGGCAGAGGATATATCGGCAGCCGATCAACTGAGATGGTGCGTTTTGTTTCGCATTTCCCTCAGATATGACCTACAGGGTGTTGTACTTCAGTTACGATGAGACTTCAGTTGCGAAGGGCCACACTGTGACGCACAGTGTGGTCCTTTAGGAAAAAGTCCTGCAGATCCCACGCATTGTGAGGATCGGTGTCATGCTAAGCAGTCAGCCATGAAATTGACTACGACGAAATGTTCGACATTTAGCCAAGCCTTACGTGTAGATTAAGTTCTTTGTGCAAAGAGCATGAGCAGGTGTATGCTTAACCTGGGCTAACCAGGAACGTCGACAGCACCATGGCACCCAAGCCCATGGTACGACATAACGTTGGCCCCACCGTTGGCGGAAACCACAGGCGTTTCTTTTCTCGAATAAAAATGCGCTACATGGTGCTTTGATGGGCTATCGTAAACGTCGTTTGTTAATGTATTCCTACGAATTGTTTAATACATAGCGATGATAGCGCCTAACATATATTGCAAGCGCAATTAGCGTTACACAAGCGCCATCATCACAACTGCCGGTGTAATTGGATGACTTACATAGCCTGTCAGAGCAGCCGCCGTAGCCTAGCGGTAACGTGCTTGCTTGGCACCTCTGGTGCCCGGGTTCGATCCCCCCGTCCCCATGTGCTTAGTAGGTTGCGTGGCTGCCTGTGTGCTTGTTATGCTTACATCTCTGTCGGAAGCTACGACAAACGGTGTGTTTTTCTAAATATTAACTGCGCTCTACTTATATGTTAGGTGTCTATTTTAGTTGGTGCTTGATTGACATATGCTATGCAAAACTAAAACACCTTTGGCGCATACCCGCATACCACACACAGGCCGAACACTACGGGTATAAGCCACACGTGATAGAAGTCTTCTTGATCGGGACTTACATGACGAGTGTATCACGTTAGTGGTCTAAAAATCAGTCATACATGTTCGTCATGCATTTGTACCCTGCTATGTAAATATTTGCGTATATCAGGCGATCAAGACGACCAGGAGAGCACCGAGACGTTGATAGATAGATAGATAGATAGATAGATAGATAGATAGATAGATAGATAGATAGATAGATAGATAGATAGATAGATAGATAGATAGATAGATAGATATTGTGACGCCGACAAAACTCACCCGTCTAAGGGAATAGAAATCCTGTCAAAATTAATAAGCAATGTCCGCCTAGGAAAGCTCCGCGAAAAACAAACTTGAGGCCCGCATCTATAAAGCTACCTTACATTGTCCTTATCGCTCCTGTGATATTAGGGTGCGTTAAGGGGACCAAGATGGTAATCAGTGCGAAAAGTATCATAAAGCTTCTTTGTAGACACTCGACTAATTTGTTCACGAAGCATGAGAAAGGCACTGAGAAGATAAGGAAACCAAGCGATAAGGATAAGGTAGGCTTACCAATACGGGCCTAAATTTATTATATGCAGTCGACGTAAGGGCTATATAACTTGATCCCGCACTAGCACGCCACACAACCTGTGATAACATAAAAAGATGAAAAAATAGTAATTACAACTTATCTGCGTCTTTTTACCGCATTGCTTTCGTTTATATACGCGACTCGATACAAGTGGTCACTTGGAATCCTGGAAAAAGAGAGCCGTAGACAGCGACACATTTTTTTTTTTTTAATGAGGGCTCACTATGTGAAATTCTCGGCGACTGAAACACGATGATCGGGCCGCGTGATGGCCAGCGCATTTTAATGCTATTGGGTTGCGCTGGGTGATCACACAAGGACGAAACTGATTCCCAACCCTTCAAAAAGCGTTGCTCTTTCACTGAACACCATGCACAACGAAACATCTCGGTATTTCCATTGCGAAGCGGTAATGCGTAAAGCATCGGCAGCTGTGTGCTCCGAATGATCGCGTTTCATGTGCTGAGCGCTATGCGTATAATTCGCGCAAGCACGTAGCAAAATATCTTCGCTTATACACTTCTCCCCCTTGGAGTAAGAGCAAAGCAACGAAAAATGGTAAAGAGGAACCGGCACAGCGCAATCATTTCGAGATGCAGCGACACATTTGTTATATGATAAAAAAGCACCGGCTCACCATCCTGCTTTGTCACGCAGAGGTCCGCCGATGCAGCGTTGCCGACATGCGAGGTGTTACGTTGAACTTACACGTAAACCAGTGCCCCGGCGATGCAGCGGCTATGGCACTCGGCTGCTGATTCGAAGGTCACGGGATCGAATCCCGACCGCGGCGGCTGCATTTCGGTGGAGGCAGAATGCTAAAGGCCCGTGTACTATGTGATAACAGTGCACGTTAAGGAGCCCTAGGTGGTCGAAATTTCCGGAGCCTTCCACTGCGGCGTCTCTCGTAATCATATCGTGACATGGGGACATAGACTCCCCAGAAATTATTATTATTAATTATACGTAAGGACTATCGATACGCCAGAGCATCAGTGTCCTCAGAGTTACGGTCACGTGGCCAACTTGAACGATCACAGGAAGAAAGAAAAAAGGATAGCCAAGGGCAGTAATTCTAAATCCCGGAACGTTGCGTATAGGTGCCGTTAAAACTGTCCCGCTCTTATCTCCCGCGCACGTCCTCTTTCGCTCGCTTCTCGTGTCGCAACCGGAGCGGCAATTTGTCGTCCACCGATTTCATCGTAAACGCGCCTCCGCTAAGGGGCTTTTGTAAGAGCAAACGTAAAATTTTACGAGGTTTAGGCGCCCCGCTGCCGTCTCCGTTTAGGCAGTGTATTCTTCTTCAACGCATCCCGGCCGCGGCGGCTGCATTTCGATGGGGGCGAAACGTTGAGACCCGCGTACTGTACGATGTCAGTGCACGTTAAAGAACCCCAGGTGGTCGAAATTTCCGGAGACCTCCACTACTTCGTCTCTCATATCAGAACTGGTTTCGGGACGTAAAACGCCACAAATCAATTATTCTTCTTCAACGGCCCGTATATGTCCGAGCTGCGGTTCGTCTATCATAGTTTCTTGCTTTAGATTTGCCTCCTTTGACTACGTAAACCGGCCACGCGCAGCCATATGTGCTCGAGAAGATACAAATTATACTGTGAAATTCTTGTTTCCTGTGTTTGCTGCGTTGGATGTCTGCTTATTTTGATTGCTGTTTGTTCCACAGACACGAAGTGAAAGAACCTTTCCACGCTGACTTCTGCCGCTGCAAGGGGGTCTTTAGTGCAAAACAGGTTTTTGAGTGAGATGAAGGAAAGCCGAAGTGCTCGATCTGTAGCGATGGTAAGTTTTTATCTCTCCTACGGAATCCTTCACAATTAGATTGGGTATCTGGCTGATACATAAGAAACCTAAGTTTGAGCGTTTAGCATCATAAAATGGAGGTTTAACGCAACGTGTCAGGATTTCCCAGATGACTTACGGCCAAACTTGGGTAGAGACGATCGCGCTACCGCTCGAGTCATCTGGTGCCGTTTATATGGTGACGCTTGAAGACGCTGTCGCTATATTATTAAAACATCGATCTTGAACGTCATATCTCCCAGAGGGACAGTACCGCGCATACAAATCTAGTTGTGCATGGTATAATACTGCACTCGTGGTAATATTGCAACGGATTAACCTATAGTGGCGATTGTGACTTACAACGCCACCACAGAAAATTTTTTTTTTTTGGTTTATCATACACCTTTGTCCATTTCTAGCAGAGGGAGCTCTAAAAAATTACCACACTTTGCCTAATTCACTTCACTGACGTTATTTTTCTTGTAACACGTCGTATTCTTTTTATGTTTAAACGTGGAAGCGATAGTTGTATTCAACAGGGAAAAAAATGGTTTTTACGTTAAACCAAGTTCCTAGGAGCTCATAAGAGTTGCTTGCTGAGCCAGTGGTGCATGGTTTTGACAGAAATAAACAGCCACTGAGACTTCGAAAACAAGAAGACAGGGAGGACAAAGAAAAGACAATAGGGACAGGAGGGTGGCTTCAGAGTTGATGTGCACGAGAAGAACAGGAAGAACGCAGCACAAGAAAATGAAAACGTTATCCTAAGGAACAATCTTAAAATAATTCCTTGAAATGAATTGCATGACACATGGTGTGTGGAAACTGAACGGCATGACACACACACATTGCATTCCGAAATGCTTACACAGCCCATAGCCTCCTATGCACAGCCACACGCGCAGTTACGTTGGCAAGGTTATGTGGGAAGCGCAAAGTCAACGTCTGTTTTTGTCATGGAACGGTTTCTGTGCTGACCTTGACAGTTCATAATGTGCTAATGGGAACCACGTAGCGGCAACACAGCTCTAAACGACACGGCACGAAATAGTTCCGTTCGTACAATGCACGCGTGATTAACGTGTGCTGCAGCGGCGTAAACGTTTGCGAATCAATAACGTTGATGTTCAATATTTTATCAACTTCATAGAACACGAAGCGCACAACCACGCCAACACGCAGTTTCACTACGCACCTATAGGTCGAACATTAATGGCTGCACATTCGATCGTGGCTCCGCAAGGCCAAGCTGTGGAACAGCTCTCACGCAGAATGACGTCTACTATAGCACGGCACCGGCAGCGGTTTTAACGCGATACCGTTATGGTGCTGGTGTCGCAGAAGATCCGCTGTCAGTGTCGGCGTAGGCGTCCACGGCGGAAATTATCATTTCGAGCTACCGCCGTGTTTCTTGAAGCAACCAAGCAAGCAAGCCCTCGAAAATGGCACAGGTGCTAGGTCGACAAAATTTAGTTTTTCAAAGTAAAATCCGTCAGAAAAATGTTAAGCTACGACTTGCCTAACACTAAACATGATAGCTCGTTATGTAATTGAAAGTTACGAGAATGCGTAATTTTGTATACGTCGATGTAGTACACGGGGCCCAACGACGCTATGGCGTTCACTCTTAAGGACGTAGGTTAAGTGTATGTCTGACATGGTCGCAACTAAATGCTGTGCTGCGAAAACGCCGCATTGACGACCTTTCGAGCAGCGAAAGCTCAATGTTCAGCATCCACATTTCATCTGTCATTAGAGCAACAATGACAAAGCTGCTTGGAAGGCTGGTCAGCTGTACACATACGGCCACACGATGCCTTTTGCGGACAAGAACCGCATAACCAGGGCAGCATATCTAAGCTCAATGCAAATACCGCCTCCTGCCGGTATGTCCTACACGCACCCAGATCCATACATAACAAGAGAACATAGTATTAAAATTTATAAGGAAGTAACGTTGGCTCACGGCAGCCACTAAGCTCATTATACTAAAGCGCCGCTTGCGGTCACTAACGTCGCGGCATTTGCGATGCAAACCACGCACGTAATATTTGCCGCAGAGATACGGCAGGGAGAGAGTTGGGCAAGTTGGCGAGACCAGCGCAGACCATTTATTCACTGTCGGCCCAGGTAGTCTCGAAAGGTTAGGTGGCACATTCATCCTGACTAGCGCGTAGTACGTCGCAGTGTGTTCTTTCGGCGTTTACCGCTTACCGCAACTAACCAGTCATCTTGCGGTCCTTCTCTCTCTCTCTCTCTCTCTCTCTCTCTTTTAAATTTCTTGTGCGAGTGCTGCAGCTGGAGTGTGGGCACCACCTTTCTTGTTTCCCTGCATATTTATAGCTTGGTCGTCGTAAAGCTCTGGCCAGGTCGCTACGGCACATTCCTGGCGTACAAACGTTGTTTCTTACAGAATCTCTTACAGTATTTTGCCCTTCAGACTTCTTGACTGACTTCTGAAGCAGACGTCGTACCTACACTGTGGAGTAAATAGGAACTTTAACAGTGAACGTTTCGTCACTGAAATATATCCTCCAGCCATGCTTGTGTAAATGCAGCAGGATGAAGGAACGAGTAGCAAAAAAAAAAAGAATAAAAACGGCAAAGGTAATAGATTCTTCAGGCCTAACGGATGCTGGACTCAGATCCGTAGGGATGCCGCAGTTTGAGAAGAAATGTGGAGTAAGCTGGACGGTCGGCAGACGCGGTTGAAGTAGACAGAGCGTTGAACGGCTGTGACAGTTTGAGAAAACTCTGGTCGGTGGTGCATATAAGTACGCACGTCTCTCGTCGTTTGCGTAAATGTTGCTATTGATGAGGCAGGAAGGAGCACAGTGGCATTCACTGGACGCGGCTCTGACTGACGACTGAAAATATCTATTCCTTGCGTGGTGTATTTTTGTTTATGTTTCTTTTTTGCTCGTGTGTTGGTTACTGCTTGTTAACTCGTTCGTACGAGCGATCAAACGATGCAGTTCAATTATTTATTTAGAAGAACTTGTTGGGCGAGTTGGTGCATCTTAATAAACGGGAAGAAACTGCGCGGAAAGACGACGACATGCCCGCCACGGTGGTCTAGTGGTGATGACACTCGGCTGCTGATCCGAAGGTCGCGAGATCGAATCCGTGGCGGCTGCATTTCGATGGAGGCGAAATGTTGAGGCCCGTGTGCTGTGCGATGTCAGTGCACGTTAAAGAACCCCGGGTGATTGAAACTTCCGGAGCCCTCAACCACGGCATCTCTCATAATCAGAGCTGGTTTTGGGACGTTAAACCCCACAAATCAATCAAATACGAACACAAACCTGGCACAGACACGACCGCAGACTTCCAACACAATTTCATTTCACGCAGACCACATGTGAATACGTCAAAACTTGTGTCACTACACTCAACGCGCTTCCTAACTATAGTCACCAATAAACTTCATCTCGCTGTTATAGAGGAAAATCGAGGTGTCACGCAATCAAGACAATTTTTTTATGTGGTACGCCTCGTGTATCTCCCTTGCTCTGCTATCGCGACATCGACACAATATTTTTCACCTCACGCAAAAGAGCCTTACATGTGCTAGCTAGCGGCGCAATGAGAACTCGCGCGCGCGCAGTGACACGCGTTTTGGTGTGTGTGTGTGTGTGTGTGTGTGTGTGTGTGTGTGTGTGTGTGTGTGTGTGTGTGTGTGTGTGTGTGTGTGTGTGTGTGTGTGTGTGTGTGTGTGTGTGTGTGTGTGTGTGTGTGTTAAATTTGTCCCCCTGGTATGGAAAAAAAATTAAAATAAAGTGGGGGTAGCCCACGCCACCAGAAGGTATATCGGGCTTAAAGCCAATCGCACCATAAAGAAATAAGGGGAAGTGTTCCCAAAAAGAAAATTTTGTGGAAAAAGCCAATTGAAAAAAAAAATGTATGTATTCGGAAGCAAGGCCTGCAGGGCTTTTCCTTCTATAATAAAGGCAGGAGATGAAGACCGCGATAATGTTAGTGCCAAGTGCTACGTAGCAGTGAGAGCTTCCAGCAGCAAGAGCGTCCTTGTAACAAGGGGAAAGCGGGAGTGCACTGCTAGGTGTAGTTTAAAGTTCCGTGACCGACGACGTAGTGGAAGCCACAACTCGAGCCAAGGGCCTCGCCTTGCATGGCGGACCTGTAGGCATGATCTGGAGTTTGAGGCGGAAGCATTCGGTTGAAACTTTCAGCGAAGAGGAGGTGAAACCTGCGATGAGAAAAGGTCTGCGCAGATACATAAGGCGGGTTTTGTCATATCAATAGGATGACATGAACAATGGGTCTATGTGTGTTGAAAAGTTGATGCTCACGTCATAGCTGCCGAGGTAACCTCGCCTTTTTTTAGCGTAATTGGAACTATAACGTTGAGCATGCAGTGTCTGATGGGTTGTTGTAAGGAAAATGTATGCGAGTGGTTGACGTGTGGTTGTGAAGTTTCGATGAGGTATCCGGTTATGTCTCAGAAATTTCTGCATAGTGAGTGGGGGTTGGTATGACAACCGCCGATTCACGCATTATATTAACTAGCTGAATTAAGTATGCACGCGTTTTTTTTTTCTAGTAGATATCTTGGGAAGTGTACGTGTGATATTGTTGGATCTGTGCGGCTTCGTAAGTGTTGAGTGATGTGTTGCGTTCGTGGGCAATCGTTGAAGTAATGCAGATCGGCTACGCATATTTTTGTGCATGCACACCGGTCAGACATGGTTATATTAAATCGCTTGAGGTAATATTGGAAATGGCCGTGACCAGTCATTAGATGAGTTAACTTCCGATTAGGTGGAAACCATTTTGGAATTTTGTAGATGCTATTTATCCAGTGAAATAACGACGTGTTCGGCCCTTCTGTTTGCCAAAATGTGTGCCAATGAGAAACCATAATTTTGTATAATTCGGACCGAACGGTGCGGATTGAATATGTAGCCATCCTCTCAGGCCCAAAACGCATTGCTGAAGTTGCTAGTCTGTCTGCCAATTCGTTTCCAAATATGCCTTTATGACCAGGGACGTGAAATAACCGGAAAAAGATGCCTTGTGTTTTAAACTGATAAAGAATGTTTTTTATGGCTATCACCCTCTCGTCATTATCGTTAAGGCTTGCAAGTTTACGTAGTAAAGAAAGGCAATCTGTGTACAGGTGAAAAGGGGTTTGAGTGTGTAGCGTGCTGATGTACTGTAGGCATTCGGTGACAGCCATAAGTTCGGTTGTGTAGGCGCCAGATGCATGTGTTATTTTATATTTTTCGGCCTTCAAAATTCGAGTTTGGTTATCCAGTATTATGTATGCTGAGCCAGCAGAAATGGAGGTAAAGGAACCTTCCGTATATGCGTGCAGGACGGGTAGACGGAAGGCGTCGTCGTGCTGGGAGGGGTCAAGTTCAGTAAAGGAAAATCTGTGTTTTAGGCTGGGGTGATAAAGACAGGGTGTAATGTCGCGCTGGATGTGGTCGGGATTTAGTGTACGTGTGCCGTAAAGCGTGACTATTTTTTGTGTAAAGAGAGAAAATTCTGCTGCTAGGCGGGTGAGTTCTAAATCTAAGGGCGGAGCGTTAGCGATTATTTGTAATGCTGAGGTTCTGGTGGTATGAAACGAGCCTGTGATAGATATTAAGACTGATCGTTGAAGTGATAATACGCGGTCTCTTAGGAAGCGTGTAGGGTGGGAAGGCCACCACGCTGGCGATGCATAAGTGAGTGAGGGAAGTAAGACCTGTCTATATAGCCGGCGAATGAGCATGCTGTTTAGATTATGTTGGGAACGCAGAAATGCGAGGAATCGTGCAGTGAATATTTCGGCTTTAGTTTTCAGATATTCGATGTGGGAATGAAAATTAAGTGTTGTATCAAACACAACGCCAAGGAGCTTAACTGATGATTTGTGTTTTAGAAAGGCACCGTCTAACCTAACGGTGTGTGTGTGTGTGTGTGTGTGTGTGTGTGTGTGTGTGTGTGTGTGGCCTGCGTGAAATAAATTCATTTGGAATTCTGCGCCGTGTCTGTGTCTGTTTTATGTAGGATCGTCGTTCCGCGCAGTTTCTTCCCGTTTGTTCAATTAATAAGTAGCCAATTCCCTCTGCATAGTGTTGCTGCTTTGGGTACGCCAGATATCCTAATTAATCTTATTGTAAACGTTACACGTCAGTCTCTGCTTACAAAAAAAAAAAGAGTCTTTCAGTACAAAAGAAAATCTATGGGCTAAGGCGGTTACAGTGGCCAAAAGAAAACATGTTGAAGAAAAAAAAAGAGAAAAGCAGTACATAGAGCTCTTTTTTTGAACAGAGGCGATCTCGGCGTAAAGCATTGCACCATTTTACGTTTTTCCATGAAACGTGTAATGTGCGACCTAATGTTTTTACGTTCGATACGGCTGTTGCATTAATTGCTGAAAGCACTCAGACATACGAATATTCTACTCATGCAGTAATTTTCTAACAATTCTTGTGCTATATGGAACTTTTGCAGACGTTTTATGGTTCAGAATACGTTTTCTGAGAAATCCACGAGCCATTGGACGCTTTTAACAATGGGCGACCACCGAGGCTGCACACTGCGCATTGAATAAAATTTGAGGGTGTGGGCCATAATTTCTGTTTTATGTTGTCTACGTCTTGATGTTTACAGCTACGCTTTTATGTTAGGAGGGTGCCCCGCCACGGTGGTCTAGTGGTTATGGCACTCGGCTGCAGATCCGAAGGTCGCGGGATCGAATCCCGGCCGCGGCGGCTGCATTTCGATGGAGGCGAAATGTTGAGGCCCGTGTGCTGTGCGATGTCAGTGCACGTTAAAGAACCCCAGGTGGTCGAAATTTCCGGAGCCCTCCACTACGGCGTCTCTCATAATTAGAGCTGGTTTTGGGACGTTAAACCCCACAAATCAATCAAATCAATCAATGTCAGGAGGGTGCCGCTCTAATGGCCCAACCTAGATGTAAGTACAAAACTGTTCCTTCTCGAAGGCAAAGTGGCACTTTAACAAATGGTTGGGCACCAAAAAAAAAAAAAAAAAGGCGGTTCACTACAAATCACGGGTGCGATCACGTCGTTGACAAAAATAACTCGACGTTTAGCGCATATTTCAAAATTTTTATTTAGTACAACCTCTGTTTCTTCCACTACAAATTTGTTCTCACTTAAATTGCGCGGCTGTGATCACTGCAGTAGACAATAGTGCGCAACACCAGTAAGATATGACCAATGGTGGCTAAGACTGTTTAGAAGGTAAGAGTGGCAATGAGCTCATCGTCGTTGAAAAATGCGGCTGTGTTATATCAACAACGTCTGATCCAACCTGAAATAGGCATCTGCGATATGGTGTCCCGGTAACAAAACTCTAATCGATCGTTTCACAATGTCAACGACGACCTTTTTGATGCAGAACGTAATTCAACATAATATTACACTCTATTAAAATGATCGAGAGCCATGTTAGCATTTATTCTTCTTTAATGGCATCTGTTACCGGTCACTGCCTTCCCTAACATGTCCGACATCACAACAGTCCAGTTTCCACTCTTGCAGGCCGACAAGGTGAAAGAACTTCTTTTATAAATCAGCAACCATGCATATATATTCTAGGCTAACGTTACTCACGTAAAAACAGTGCGCTACTCGAAAAGTACTCGTTTCAGGATGCATTTCTTTTTCTCCATAACTTAGCATAACATTGGGCTCGCAGTTGCGTCATACGTCCAACGTGAACCAGGCGTGCAGTACGCTTGCGCATTTCGCGAAAGAAGTATTGCTAGACGTGGGATCTGAGGTAGTGGGAGGACTCCAGCGAATTCTTGCGGGGTTACACCAAACATGAGTAGAGTTAATAAAAAAAAATAGCGAAGAAATCAAAGTAAGTGCACTCGCGAGCTTTGTCTGTGAAGGCGTGTTATTTCTCCGCCATTGTTTATGTGAAGAATGATGTGATAATGCGAGCTTTATATCCGGACAGTGTTGCAACATTTTCCTACGAACACTGATTGAAAGAAACACGCTGAGAAGAAATGCACAGTAAGCTAGTTCGCAATGTGAAAACGTAGAGATATCTGTACCAAAGTAAAATAGCACCTTAGTTTTACTTGTTTCGCCGTGATTTGAGTATTTACAGTATGCATTTTAACTTTGGTACGCCTATAAGGTTTCGAACGCCCGCTTCAAAGAAACACGCCTTCGTACCACCGAGCAGCGCCGATGACGCAAATCTGTTCCCTCTGGGAGAGAAGCTTCAATTCTTTTGTAAGCTGTCCGTACTCAATGCCCTCTGAAGAATGCACGCAAACAAAGGAGGTTAAAAAGAAAGACAGCCTCCTGGGAATCGCCTGTGCTTCTTCACGAATATTACATTCGACGCAGTTTCTACACAACGGATTGAACGCCTTACAACACCGTCGCCCACCATGCACGCTACCGTGCGACTCCCACAGATTCCGTTAGGAACATGTTCACGATTTCGCAGCACAAGAGCTATGATCTAGCTTGGCGTGGGCCGCTTGTTCGAAGTCCCGTGGACAGTGTATCGAAGGGACGGTTGGGTAGCGCGAGGCTGTTACGAAAGCAGCTCGGTGAAGAAAGGCTGGCTCCGTTCGATGTGCGAGATGCAGAGCCGGTAGTTGGAGGGTATATTGCGTAAAGTCGATAATGTCTGTGTATCTTCGATAAACTTGTTACGCATGGGAGCACCCCCCATCCACGACTTACAATGTTTCATAAACAAATGTGACGAACTTCTTGGAAACTTCTACGAAGCCATTTCGGCGGCGTTGCTACCACTACGATTTGTTGCATATTACGCATTTGAGCGTGGCCGCGTGATTGTGTTGTTCGGAAGTAGCAGCTTTACTGAAAAATGACAATATATAGCACGAGAACAACTTTACGAATCATGCCCAGTGTTCAAGCAGGATGTATTCACCTTCTATACAGTATACAGCTCACACGGACCATAGAATAGAAGTTTCTTTAAATCTTGGGTAGTTAATGGTGGCACTAATGTCTTCTCTTGTTTTTTCTTGTCTTAATCGGTATTGGGGTCCTTTTTTACAGCTCTGTTTTTGAGGTGAGTTATCATACATTGTGATATGAAATTTTCTTTATACCTTGAACTTTGCTTTCGCAGATTAATATGAAGGAACATGGTTACCTTAGCCCTTGTCTCTTTTTTCTTTTGCGCAGTCCTTGCTCTCTCTGTGATCTCTACTGTGACTGAAGGAGAAATAGAAAAGTCGATATTCTTATTAGTTATTTCCTATTTGCGTGCGCCGTGAAGCTCACTGCCTTCCTACATGTCCGCAAGAACAACATTTGAAATGTCAAAGGTTGCTTGTTAATCTGTACGGGGACGACGCCAACATCACGGCTAACGAAGAGAAAGAGAGTACTTTAAAGCTGTATCTTCGTTCACTGTAAAATTATTATTCAGCTGAAATATATTTCAATAAATTCAGATAATGAATAGGAAATGGTTTCCGATCCTTCGTTATTCGTTGCAGACTTATCGCTTCTCTCTCAAATACCGCACAGTACAAATCAGGCAAGGAACCTTTCTCTGTACGCGCGGCCCCACATACTTACCGAAATCCATTATCATCAAGCTGAGGTACAACGACGCGGCTGATGAAAGGCGATAGAACCTCGAACAGATTGCATACCGGTCGCTACCAAGAATGACGCACAAAAGTTTTGTTTCCGCCGTCCGCAACATCGTCAGGGAGAAGAAGCAGCAGGAATTTTATCGTATACCACGGGCTGTCCCTCGTGAGGCCGCTATCACGCTTCGAAGAGAAGACCCGATGCAGCCATATACACTTTAGCCGCGGTTGCTCGCGGACGTCGCTTCTGCTCAGCCAAGCGATGCCGCAGCCTTCATCAATCATTAGCGGACGTTATATACACCTATAGGCGTTGCCTGCGTCGTTGCCAGCGGGGCTCAATAAAGCACGCATCTATAGGTGCTCGCCAGCGTCCAAGATGGTGTCGTGCCGAAGTGGCGAGACGGAAAATGTGCGCCCGTGGCCAACGGGGACACCGAGAGAGCTCGGAACTGAAGGGTGCGCGCGTCTCGGTCGAGCAGCTAATCCCGGCAGCTGCGAGGCACTCGATATGATAAATAACGCGCGATAGCGGAGACAGAGAACGAGAATCCTTTCCACGACGGCGTTCGTCCATCATAGCTGCACCGGCAGGCGGCCGCTTTCTGCCGCTGGCAGCAGCTATAGATGCCTTCGGGGGAATCGGTGACGCGTACTTCCGGATTGCTCAGAAAGCCCACTTCCGCTCGCTAGGTTCTCGGCGGTTCCGGCACGTGGGACGAACAGGTTGCCGGGGCCAGGGTCTGCGCCCTTCGTTGACGAAGCGGGCGCATCTGTATACCGTTTCTCTCAAAGCCCCTTCAGTACAGTCATATACGTGTATCAAGCCGCGAGGGGATAAGAGATCGCAAAGGAATGTATTACCCTGCCAGGATTCAGCGTGGCTTATTCGGCAGCTATATTTTCGACCGTGAAAAAGCAGCCTAGTTCTCTGAACCGTTGTATCTATTCATCCCTGCCTGTTAAAGAAGTGGTTCGCCTGTTTCCGTCAAGGAACGACCCTCTTTGACCTTAATAGGTACCGTTTGACCGCGGATAGGTGAAGTAGGGCGTGGCTCTTTAGAGAGGATCTGCAACACTCCTTGAACCTAGTCATAAAACGGTGCCGATCAGCCGTAGAGGCTGGTGTGAAGATATGAGCCATATATTATTGCACTGCACGCACCACGGAACTTGCTACTGTATTTGGTTTCACATACGGCTTGGAAGCGCTTATACTCTTCTTTCAACAAATGACGCCAATAGGGGCACAGACTAAGTCGCTTGAGGCAGAAATGGCATTGGTTGATCTCACGATAGTGAAAAGAGCCTCGTAATGTCTTATTTGTACGTTTTGAGTCCAATAAATAAATACCATGCACGTATCCTTTTTTTTAGAAGACCGAGAAAAGTAAGGAGGCCTAGTCATGTGCTGCCATTGACGTCATTTGTAGAAGGAATAGACCCTTTTCGGAATACAGCGCCACCTATTGAGAAGGATGGGGACTATGAGACGGCCGCCAGCAGTTGGTCGGACTCGCGGGCGCTACACGTAGAGAACCGGCGAACGGCACCCCTAGCTCGCCGCAAAATCCTATCGCTTGTGGATTCGGTGACATGCCTGTGCATTGCTGCGTGCCGCTTTGCAAACAGCGAGGAGTATTAGGCGATGACGGCTCGAAGGCAAGTCTGCGTTTATACATTTCGTTAGCTTCCTATGTGTTACTTTTGCTAGCGCGCGTCTTACGTCGCTTTTGTCGACTTGCAGGTGTCGTTCTTCGCCTTCCCAAAGGACCCGCTTCTGAAAAAGAGATGGCTTGTTGCAATCAAACGCGACGAAGGAAAGTTGTTTGCCGTGACGAAGCACACAAAAGTGTGCTCGACACATTTCGCCAACGACGACTACTTGCCGAATGTAGTCGGCGGTCGGCGTTATCTTCGTGTTGACGCCGTACCGAGCGTGTTTGCGTTTGGAAAACCCCAGCGTCCAGCTAGAAGAAAGCCGAGGGACCGACAGCAGTGCGTCTCGCGAGCGCAACGGCTGTCCGCCATCGGTCAGGCTGGCAGCTCCGAGCTTGCGTTGGAAACAACGCTTTCTCCCGGTGGCGATGTCGCCGTGTCGCGGGACTGCGCGACAGCAGATGAGGTTCTGGACGCCACCGAGTGCAGTGATAGTGCTTCAGCGCCAACCGGACTTTCAAGAGCGCCAGGAAGTGTGTGGACGCACATGTGCAGCCACAGTGGTCAATCTGGAGGAGCAGCTGTCTGAGCACCAAGCCAACTGGAAAGCGATTTAGAAGGTAGGACCGAAGAGGTGAAGTGTGCGAGTGCCAGTGCAGCGAGAGTGCCCGAGCTAGAAATGCAGCTATCTCTGCTTCAAGTCCACGTTCAACAGCTAAAGAGCGACTTGGAAGCTAGAACCAAGGAGGTGAAGTCAGCAAAAGATGCGCTTTATAAAGCTCAAAGAGAGTGCGAAATAGTCACTATGGAAAACAAAAAACTTGATCAACAGAAAAGCAGGCGATTTTCAATCGAATGTTTCATGGACAGCCCTGAGGACATAAGCTTCTACACTGGGCTTCCCAACCTTGAATCATTCATGAGCTTTCTGCGTTTGATAGACCCCGGTGAGAATGCAGAAAATATAAGAGTATGGTCTAGGAGCTACTCAGGTAGGCCAAGTAATGCAGGAAGGCCACACATGTTGACAGCCGAGGACCAGCTTTTTCTTGTTCTTGTGAGGCTGCGCCTCGGTCTCTTCGAAAGGGACCTAGCATACAGGTTCAAGGTGTCAGTTGCTACAGTTTCAAGAATATGCACCACATGGATCAGCTTCATTTATTTGCAAGTTGGCCAGATGGACCTATGGGTGAGCAGAGAGGAGGTTGACAGAACTATGCCAGCCATTTTTAAAGAGCGATACCCAACCACAAGGGCCATTATTGACACAACAGAACTGAGATGCGAAGTACCAATTTCCCTGGTTCTTCAGTCAGCTACATACTCAACCTATAAACCAAATAATACAATGAAGGGTTTGGTTGTCGTTGCACCCGACGGCGCGATCACGTTTTTGTCAAAGCTATTTACAGGGTCAGTGTCAGACAAAGAGCTTGTCGAAAAAAGTGGTTTTTTAAACCTACAGTTTCAGCCTGGCGACTCGGTAATGGCCGACAAGGGCTTCAAGATACAGGACCTGCTCAGCGCAAAAGGAGTTGCTTTGAACATTCCCCCTTTCCTGCAGAGGCAGCGCCTGACTGAAGAAGAAGTTAGAGCAACAGAGGAAATTGCAAGCCTCAGAATACATGTCGAGCGACGCATTCAACGAATTAAGGCCTTCCACATTTTTGATAGGCCTATTCCACTGTCTATTGCACCAATCATCAGTGAAATTTGGGCATTGTGTGCATTCTTAAGCAATTTCCAAAGTCCTTTAATAGCAATGTAGGGTTTGCAGTAGCAACAGTCTTGCTGCAGTCATGTACGTGTCGTGTCAGTTCAGTGTAACATTGCAGGGACAACCAAGATGGCTCAGTGAAAGCCACGACTTTTACTCAAGTTGCAAGAAAAGAACACAAGGCTCTGTAGTATCAATTTTATTGACACATCAACAGTTCAAAAATCATCCTGTGCACTGCATCATAGGTCAGCAAACTCACTCATGAGTCGACTCATTCAGACTCAGATCGAGCTGTGAGTATGAGTGAGTCCGGTAGAGGAAAATTTCGGTGAATCCGAGTTCGAGTGAGCTTTCACAGCATGAGTGCGTCTGAGTGAGTTAAAAAATTTTGCCGACCTATGCAGTGAATGACTTTTTTGCCAAGTACGGCAGAAGTGTCGAGAAATAAAAGCTGTCCAACTTCATTCTACATTTCTTCCACTCAGATTCATTGAATCGAATTCTTTCGACAACCAGAAATTGTGGAGCATACACAACAAAGTCGCCCCAAGTCACCCCTGCAATTGCCGTCTGCCCAAGCACATGATAATAGTAACAGTGGGTGCGGTTTAGCCTATATGTGCCATTATTGTCCTTTATAAGGCATGAGCCTTGAATACATGGTTCTTTAAGGTCTTTCATTGAGTAGGGGCACTTGATTTCTACGATGCCATGAGGTTCCTGTTCCTCGGGGTCCCATACCACACGATCAGGAGAGGCACCAAGCCACGGGCATCCTGGGTCCACGACAAGGCCGCAGTGAAATGTCTGGATGTTGTGCCTGATGGTGCGCAGCGTTGTTTCGTATTTCTGAACAGCCACGGCTTCACTTGAAACTCCATACCTGAAACAGCAATATTTTGCAGGCTTATACCCCTGTCACACTGGACGTTTTAATGTCATTCGAACGCAATGACATTCGCATCGAATGACATTATTCCGCTGCTACACGGCAACATTTAACATCATTCGAATCGAATGACTTCTGAAATCGAATGAGTTCGAGCAACTCATTCGCATTCGCACTGGGACCGAATGTGTACTCTCTACCCCAGAGACAACGTAAACGTGCGGCACTGAGCATTCCTAATTTGTGAAACGTCATGTGAAAATGGTATTACTTTAGCGCGTTTGCCGATATTCATCATTTTAAAAAGAAAACAGCCAGGCAAGCCGTAACAAAATGTGTTTACTCTCGACATCAGCGGCGTCTGACAGGCTTCGGTATTTCGCCACAGGATGCAATCGCGAACGCCGTTTGCTTGAGCGCAGCGCTTATTGCACTGCGTCTTAATTTAGCGTCTGTGTTTCTCATTAACGCGCTTTGCTTGCAAAAACAGTAAGTGAATGGTTCGCCTGCTGCAAGTCAGCGCACCCTTTGAGCGCTGCCGTATCAGCTGCAAATTATTCTGTTGGTGTAATTCAGTGAAGCAAAGCCCTGCGTTTATTTTAAATAAAATAAGACGACTTTTCAGCCACTCTGCACTTACGCTCTGCAGCTTTTAGGTCCAGTTCCTTTGGAACTATCGTCACTGATATCGTAAACGAATGACATTACTTCTTCGTGTGTAGCACAACCGCGGGTCGAATGACATTCGCTGCACCGAATGTCATTCGAATCGAATGACGTTAAAACGTCTAGTGTGACAGGGGTATTAGTCATGCTTGCATTCTACGATACAATCAACATTTTGCAGTGCATACAAGGTGTATACATATGTTAAACACAGCATGCAAAGCTACTTCCTTTTTTAAAGTTTCTTGAATACTGTGATAGTAGACACATGAGTGTGATTTGTTGATAACATTGCACCTGTGCATTCATTAGTGCAAATCACTTATAGCCACTGGTGTTTACTGGAAGCAGTGCTACGTATAGCAGATGTAAACAGGGCATAGGAAGTTACTTAACGTGTACACTGTGTTACTGTACCATATCTTCTTGCTTTGTTACAAACCAACTTTTTCAATAAAAAGTTCAACTCATACTTACTGTATATGGCCCTTACTCGAGACAGATCTCTGTCAGTGGTGAGGTTTTGCAGGTCTTTCTCCGTCCACTTTTCACGAGAGACGGCAACACCAAAGTTAGATGCCGTTAAGCGGTCTTTGCGAGCAGCTCTCCATGTTGCACTTTGGCTCTGATGGCGAGAGGTCTGCTCAAGCTTGCGAGCTTCGTCAACAGACATCACGAGAGCCTGCATATAAAGGTGCAGCACATGTTGGGGTTAACACAAAAAATGCCAATATAATCACACTTTACAATGCCTGGTTGCTAAAACGAACGAAAGTAGTTGTAGAAATAGGTTGATTAGTACAAGTTATGTTTATAGGACATGACAAAAGCACAAAATGGAAGAGCAGGTTCTACTTGGAAGTTATGCACAATATTCCTGTTTTTCCGTGCTTTATTTCATGCTACACGCATACTATGCATTGCCCCTACTGGTAAGAGGTTGGTTTAAGCCTGTTTTCTGTGCTTTGTGCCATTCCACATGCCAACAGGTATTTACATGCATGTGCTTGCCTCGATTACAGCTTCCTGCGTTGGTGGCAGGCCCACACACGACACAACAGTGGGCACAGTTTTTGAAAAAAGTGCTAGCTGCATGGGTGTCAGCTGCGTAGCTGAAACCTGCTGAATTTCTGGGCACAAATAAGTCGTGAAGTCGTGTGGCACAAGCGGTTTCTGGCTCCACAAGAGGCTGCCTACACACGTGTCGCCAAACAAGCTGTCTGCTTTTGTCGGTGCTGTAGACTTCCAGTGCCCCAGAAGTGAACTCTTAGTATGCGCAGCCATCTCGATTGCAAACTGTTTTGCAGCTTCTTGAACGTCTTCTAGGGACCTCGGCCTTTTTCTGGCTTCATAAAGACGCCACTGGAGCGGGTTAGACACACCCTCTGCCCTTGCGGCTCTCCAATCAATGTCATCAACGTTGGAAGCCGGTATTTTCTGCCCCAGGGGCCGCCTCCACATTTGAGGAAGTTCCGTACATGACAGCTCTGGCGGAGGCTCCTCATACCCATTTGTGATAAGGAGCACAAGGACTTTCAACAGTCCCATTACATGGTGACATGCTCCATATTCTCCGGCGGCGCATTCGCATACGCATTCTCGCACGTAACCATCATGTGTCAGTGCGGCGGACACGGTGTACCAGTAGCCAGGATCTCTAGCAGGGGGGGAGGGGTTCAATTTTTCACGAAGGGCCGGGCATGCCATTACACAGTTGTTGCGTGTGTAAAAAAAAAGTAAATAAAATGCCAAATAATAGTAACATCAATTTTGATGATTATTTTTATTATTTTTTTGGCATTTTGCAGACGCATTAGCGCCACAAGTTCTAGGACACAGGAGCAGTTACGGAGTGGGATGGGATTAGTTCGGCCTGAGGGGGGGGGGGGGGGGTTACAACACCCGAAACCCCCCCCGTCGGTGCGCCACTGTGCTCCATGATGCGGTAAAACGCCTTTTGTGCGACTTCTCATCGAGTCAAAATTTCACAAAAAACCCAATGCTATAGTCTTACATTTTTTGGCATTTTGGGCAAAATTTTGAGAGACCGTATTTTTATTCAGGAAGGCGCGGAATAAGTAGAGGAATACTCTACGATGCCGGAAAACGCATTTTGTGCGACTTCTGATCCAGTCAAAATTTCACAAAAAACCCAAGACTATAGTCTTACATTTTTGGCATTTTGGGCAAGATTTTGAGAGACCGTATTTTTATTCAGGAAGGCGCGCAATAAGTAGAGGAATGCTCTACGATGCGGGGAAACGCATTTTGTGCGACTTCTGATCGAGTCAAAATTTCTCAAAAAACCCAATACAATAGTCTTACCTTTTTTGGCATTTTGGGCAAGATTTTGAGAGACTGTATTTTTATTCAGAAAGGCGCGCAATAAGTAGAGGAATGCTCTACGATGCGGGAAAACGCATTTTGTGCGACTTCCGATCGAGTCATAATTTCACAAGAAACCAAAGACTATAGTCTTACCTTTTTTGGCATTTTGGGCAAGATTTTGAGAGACCGTATTTTTATTCAGGAAGGCGCGCAATAAGTAGAGGAATGGTCTACCAGTAGCGCACCCAGGATCTCTACCAGGTGGGGTTCAATTTTTCACGAAGGGCCGGGCATGCCATTACACAGTTGTTGCGTGTGTAAAAAAAGTAAATAAAATGCCAAATAATAGTAACATCAATGATGATGATAATTTTTATTATTTTTTCGGCATTTTGCAGAGACATTAGCGCCACATTCTTCTAGGACATAGGAGCAGTTACGGAGTGGGATGGGATTAGTTCGGCCTCAGGGGGGGGGGGAGGGGGGTTACAACACCCGAACCCCTCCCCCGTCGGTGCGCCACTGTGCTCTACGATGCCGTAAAATGCATCTTGTGGCGACTTCTGATCGAGTCAAAATTTCACAAAAAACCCAATACTATAGTTTGACCTCTTTTGGCATTTTGGGCAAGATTTTGAGAGAGCGTATTTTTATTCAGGAATGCGCGCAATAGGTAGAGGAATGATCTACGATTCGGGAAAAGGCATCTTGTGCGACTTCTGATCGAGTCAAAATTTCACAAAAAACCCAAGACTATATATAGTCTTACCTTTTTTGGCATTTTGGTCAAGATTTTGAGAGACCGTATTTTTATTCAGGAAGGCGTGCAATAATAGAGGAATGCTCTACGATGCGGCCAAGACGTAGTTAAAGCGACTTCTGAACGAGTCAAAATTTCACAAAAAGCCCAAGACTATAGTCTTACCTCTTTTTGGCATTTTGGCAGAGTTTTGAGAGACCGTATTTTTATCAGGAAGGCTCGCATAAGTAGAGGAATGCTCTACGATGCGCCAAACGTATTTAGAGCGACTTCCGATCGAGTCAAAATTTCACAAGAAACCAAAGACTATAGTCTTACCTTTTTGGCATTTTGGGCAAGATTTTGAGAGACCGTATTTTTATTCAGGAAGGCGCGCAATAAGTAGAGGAATGCTCTACCAGTAGCGCACCCAGGATCTCTACCAGGGGGGTTCAATTTTTCACGAACGGCATGCCATTACACAGTTGTTGCGTGTGTAAAAAAAAGTAAATAAAATGCCAAATAATACTAAGATCAATGATGATGATTAATTTTATTATTTTTTTGGCATTTTGCAGAGACATTAGCGCCACAAGTTCTAGGACACAGGAGCAGTTACGGAGTGGGATGGGATTAGTTCGGCCTCAGTGGGGGGGGAGGGGGGTTACAACACCCGAACCCCTCCCCCGTCGGTGCGCCACTGTGCTCTACGATGCGGTAAAACGCATTTTGTGCGACTTCTGATCGAGTCAAAATTTCACAAAAAACCCAATACTATAGTCTTACCTTTTTTGGCATTTTGTGCAGATTTTGAGAGGACCGTATTCTTTTATTCAGGCAGGCGCGCAATAAAGTAGAGGAATGCTCTACGATGCGGCCAAAGTATTTAGAGCGACTCTGAACGAGTAAATTTACAAAAAACCAAGACTAAGTATTAACCTTTTGCATTTTGGGCAAGATTTTGAGAGACGTATTTTATTCAGAAAGGCGCTCATAAGTAGAGGTAGCTCTACGTGCGGGAAAAGCATATTTTGTGCGACTCTGAACGATGTCAAAATTTCACAAAAAACCAACGGACTATATTCTCTCCCTACCTTTTTTGGCATTTTGGGAAAGGATTTGAGAGACCGTATTTTTATTCAGGAAGGCGCGGAATAAGTAGAGGAATGCTCTACGAATTGCCAGGAAAACGCATTGTTGTGCGAATTCTGATCGAGTCAAAATTACAATGCCAATAATAGTAACATCAATGATGATGATATTTTTATTATTTTTCGGCATTTTGCTGAGACATTAGCGCCACATTCTTCTAGGACATAGGAGCAGTTACGGAGTGGGATGGATTAGTTCGGCCTCAGGGGGGGGGGGGGGGAGGGGGGTTACAACACCCGAACCCTCCCCCGTCGGTGCGCCACTGTGCTCTACGATGCGGTAAAACGCATTTTGGTGCGACTTCTGATCGAGTCAAAATTTCACAAAAACCCAATACTATAGTCTTACCTTTTTTGGCATTCTGGGCAAAATTTTGAGAGACCATATTTTTATTCAGGAAGGCGCGCAATAAGTAGAGGAATGCTCTACGATGCGGGAAAACGCATTTTGTGCGACATCTGATCGAGTCAAAATTTCACAAAAAACCCAATACTATAGTCTTACCTTTTTGGCATTTTGGGCAAGATTTTGAGAGACCATATTTTTATTCAGGAAGGCGCGCAATAAGTAGAGGAATGATCTACGATGCGGTAAAACACAGTTTGTGCGACTTCTGATCGAGTCAAAATTTCACAAAAAACCCAATACTCTAGTCTTACCTTTTTTGGCATTTTGGGAAAAATTTTGGGAGACCGTATTTTTATTCAGGAAGGCGCGCAATAAGTAGAGGAATGATCTACGATGCGGTAAAACACAGTTTGTGCGACTTCTGATCGAGTCAAAATTTTACAAAAAACCCAATACTATAGTCTTACCTTTTTTGGAATTTGGGCCAAATTTTGGGAGACCGTATTTTTATTCAGGAAGTGGCGCAATAAGTAGAGGAATGATCTACGATGCGGTAAAACACAGTTTGTGCGACTTCTGATCGAGTCAAAATTTTACAAAAAACCCAATACTATAGTCTTACCTTTTTTGGAATTTTGGCCAAAATTTGGAGAGACCGTATTTGCATTCAGGAAGGTGCGCAATAAGTAGAGGAATGCTCTACGATGCGGCCAAACGTATTTAGAGCGACTTCTGAACGAGTCAAAATTTCACAAAAAACCCAATACTATAGTCTTACCTTTTTTGGCATTTTGGGCAAGATTTTGAGGGACCGTATTTTTATTCAAGAAGGCGCGCAATAAGTAGAGGAATGCTCTACGATGCGGGAAAACGTATTTTGTGCGACTTCTGATCGAGTCAAAATTTCACAAAAAAAAGCACAGCATATCCACGGGGTGAATGATGATGAGTGGGCGAAGCTCCGGAGGCAATCATCGGTAAACCGTGAATCTTTCGCGTAAATCGCCCAGTCGATCATCATGTAAAGGCGTGAGAAACACTGTATTCGTACGCTGGGATCTAGCGTTTAAGGGGGATATGCTGTGCTAGAGCCAGGCCTGCGCGGAACTGCAGGACAGTGACAGCGTAAGCAGGAGGAGCTACTTTCTTAGAGGCCACTTTAAACACTTGAGGAAACTAGTGCAAGTAGAAGTGGTAGGTATCTCCTGCGCCATAACTTATCATTTTGCCAAGTAGGGAAGTACCCACTACGCCATAATTACCAGTGCCTCCGTAATGGGTTCAAAGCTACAAAGCACGCAGCTCTGAGTTCTTTCAAATGATGCCTCGACGTCGTTATACAATCCATTTTCGCGTCGTGTAGCGGTGTATTACTATTTTTCAACGTAACATTACGTTTGTTAATGCGATTCCGCGGGAGACATTATACCTGTTTAGGTCTTTTAGCGATAATTTTTCAACCACAGGCGTAGCTCAGTTCAATATGTGTTGCACTTATTGAACTCACCCTAAAAAACACTTATGTGCATCCCGTCAGTGAATGTGTATTTTAGGCTGACAATGTCATTTGGATTGCTTGTGCGATTATTGTCGCTGGGTCACTGCAACAGCGCCTTATGCAATTTGCGAATTTCTTAGCGCACTGTAATAAATACCATGTATGAAAAAAGAAAAAGAAACAGGCTTAGCTCAGTGGTAGAACGCTCGACTGCCACACCGAGAGCCTGCGTTCGAATCCAGGCTGAGGACGCAACTTTCGGAATTTTTTTTTGTTTATAAAAGTAGACGTGGCTACGTACATCACCAACGAACACCACGGGATGTACAGACCCACGCCCTAAGGAGCTTCGCCCCTAAAAACCGAATACTATAGTCTTACCTTTTTTGGCATTTTGGGCAAGATTTTGAGAGACCATATTTTTATTCAGGAAGGCGCGCAATAAGTAGAGGAATGCTCTACGATGCGGCCAAACGTATTTAGAGCGACTTCTGAACGAGTCAAAATTTCACAAAAAACCCAATACTATAGTCTTACCTTTTTTGGCATTTTGGGCAAGATTTTGAGAGACCGTATTTTTATTCAGGAAGGCGCGCAATACGTAGAGGAATGCTCTACGATGCGGGAAAACGCATTTTGTGCGACTTCCGATCGAGTCAAAATTTCACAAGAAACCAAGACTATAGTCTTACCTTTTTTGGCATTTTGGGCAAGATTTTAAGAGACCGTATTTTTATTCAGGAAGGCGCGCAATAAGTAGAGGAATGCTCTACCAGTAGCGCACCCAGGATCTCTACCAGGGGGGGTTCAATTTTTCACGAAGGGCCCGGCATGCCATTACACAGTTGTTGCGTGTGTAAAAAAAAGTAAATAAAATGCCAAATAATAGTAACATCAATTTTGATGATTAATTTTATTATTTTTTTGGCATTTTGCAGAGACATTAGCGCCACAAGTTCTAGGACACAGGAGCAGTTACGGAGTGGGATGGGATTAGTTCGGCCTCAGTGGGGGGGAGGGGGGTTACAACACCCGAACCCCTCCCCCGTAGGTGCGCCACTGTGCTCTACGATGCGGTAAAACGCATTTTGTGCGACTTCTGATCGAGTCAAAATTTCACAAAAGAACCCAATACTATAGTCTTACCTTTTCTGGCATTTTGGGCAAAATTTTGAGAGACCATATTTTTATTCAGGAAGGCGCGCAATAAGTAGAGGAATGCTCTACGATGCGGGAAAACGCATTTTGTGCGACTTCTGATCGAGTTAAAATTTCACAGAAAACCCAATACTATAGTCCTACCTATTTTGGCATTTTGGGCAAGATTTTGAGAGACCATATTTTTATTCAGGAAGGCGCGCAATAAGTAGAGGAATGCTCTACCAGTAGCGCACCCAGGATCTCTACCAGGGGGGGTTCAATTTTTCACGAAGGGCCGGGCATGCCATTACACAGTTGTTGCGTGTGTAAAAAAAAGTAAATAATATGCCAAATAATAGTAACATCAATGATGATGATAATTTTTATTATTTTTTTCGGCATTTTGCTGAGACATTAGCGCCACATTCTTCTAGGACATAGGAGCAGTTACGGAGTGGGATGGGATTAGTTCGGCCTCAGGGGGGGGGGGGGGGAGGGGGGTTACAACACCCGAACCCCTCCCCCGTCGGTGCGCCACTGTGCTCTATGATGCGGTAAAACGCATTTTGTGCGACTTCTGATCGAGTCAAAATTTCACAAAAAACCCAATACTATAGTCTTACCTTTTTTGGCATTCTGGGCAAAATTTTGGGAGACCATATTTTTATTCAGGAAGGCGCGCAATAAGTAGAGGAATGCTCTACGATGCGGGAAAACGCATTTTGTGCGACATCTGATCGAGTCAAAATTTCACAAAAAACCCAATACTATAGTCTACCTTTTTTGGCATTTTGGGCAAGATTTTGAGAGACCATATTTTTATTCAGGAAGGCGCGCAATAAGTAGAGGAATGCTCTACGATGCGGCCAAACGTATTTAGAGCGACTTCTGAACGAGTCAAAATT
>CM023482.1:147649625-147879625 GCA_013339685.2 Hyalomma asiaticum
TCACAAAAAACCCCATACTATAGTTCTTACCTTTTTTTTTAGCATCTCTTGGAGCAATAATTTGGCAGGACCGTATTTTTATTCAGGAAGGCGCGCCTATAAGTAGAGGAATGATCTACGATGCGGGTAAAACGCAGTTTGTGCGACTTCTGATCGAGTCAAAATTTCACAAAAACCCAATACATAGTCTTACCTTTTTTGGCATTTTGGGCAAAATTTTGAGAGGACCGTATTTTTATTCAGGAAGGCGCGCATAAGTAGAGGAATGCTCTACCAGCAGCGCACCCAGGATCTCTACCAGGGGGGGGGGGGGGGTTCAATTTTTCACGAAGGGCCGGGCATGCCATTACACAGTTGTTGCGTGTGTAAAAAAAAAGTAAATAAAATAAAATGCCAAATAATAGTAACATCAATGACGATGATTATTTTTATTATTTTTTCGGCATTTTGCAGAGACATTAGCGCCACATTCTTCTAGGACATAGGAGCAGTTACGGAGTTGGATGGGATTAGGTCGGCCTCAGGGGAGGGTTACAACACCCGAAACACCCCCCCCCCCCCCCCCCCGTCGGTGCGCCACTGCGGTGTACGGTGTTGCCGTCTTCTTCTGGCTCCTGAAGCACTTCGCGCGTACGTGCACAAGTGTGGAATACCTGCATCGGAGTAAGAAGGACGAGTTAACTTCTGCTGTCGCCAGCAAAGCACATACGCGCAACAGGCATTACAGATGTATCGAGATAGATTTCATGCATGGCAGGTCACTTCGTACACACGAGCTAGTCAGACCGCGTGCCTCGCGAGCTGCCGTTGTAACGTTTAACAACACCACCAGTGAACATGCGAAAAGAAAACGACTGTGAGAGTACTTACTTCGTTGTGTCGGCACGTGTTTGGATGGTCGAGCATTGAACGTAGCTTTCTGCGACGAACTTGTGGCTCCGCAGTTCGTTGCGGTTTCCGGCGCTTTTCGACGTTCGATAGGCCTCTACTTTGCCTATATCAAGGCTTTTTGGTATAATGGTCAGTCTCTTGGTCCACGACATGATGCCGCTGCGCCCCAACTCTCAGAAAAAAATATAAGCCGCCAACCAATTTCGACCGCGCACTAGAACGGGACACCTAAAAAAAGCGCTGCCTCGCGTACGCACCGAACGACGCCGCACACTCCGACGAACTGATGGCGGACAGCGTATAGAGTGATGAGTAGCAGAGCCGAAGTGCCTCTTGAATCAGTGTCGCCAGACTGAATTAGGAAAGGGGTCTATTGCAGGCGACTTCCAGCTGTATTTGAAACCGAATTGCGAATTTCCTGGTGTTCACAGCGCAATATACGTATGTTTGTCTGAAATATAAACAGGAGCCTCAACGACAGATTGGCATCGTTTTCTGGCATTGTTCAACAGCGAATTCTAGCGCCGCCACGGCGGTTTAGTGGCTGTGGCAATCGGCTGCAGAACCGAAGGTCGCGGGATCGACTCCCGACCAAGCTGGTTGAATTTCAATGGAGGCGAAGTGTTGAGGCTCGTGTACTGTGCTAAGTCAGTGGAAGTTAAAGAACCCCTGGTGTTTGATATTTCCGGAGCCCTCCACTACGGCCTCTCTCATAGTCATATCGTGGTTTTGGGACGTCAAACACCAGAAATTTTTATTAACTTATACGTAAAGTACACTTCGCAGGGAATTTTTGAAAAGCTCATGGTGCTCCTGTGCCTCGGCTGGAATGTGAGGTGTTAACGTGCTTAGAGCATAAAAACTGCCTGGAAACAATGCCTATTGGTAGGAACATGTTCTTGCGGGCGAGCGAACAGGCTTTCGTACAGGGTCACTTGCTCGAAATAACGATGCCGTGTAGAATTTGGCCCCGAAAACTGGCGTTGGTTACGATGTGACTGCACAAGCTAATCTTGCGCAGATATGACGCCGACTTGGAAGTGAAAGCTCGTGCATTACTTAGCTGTGAATCGACGGGTTTCATTCAAGGAGCATAGTAACAACTGCCCCACCGGCCCCCTCACCTCTTCCTATAAAATGTAGCAATAAAAATAACGTTCCATAAAAAAGAAAGCACTCAGATCAGCGCCATTGCTCAACCGACTCTGCCACCGTGTGACAGATTGCTCAACTGACGAGTATTGACGCTGACACCGCCATCAGTGAAAAAAGGAACCCTTTCACGCGTCAGGAAGGCAGCGGCGGCGACGCTCTGTCTGACAGAGGACGCGCGGAAGCGTGGTCTCGATGTGAACCGTTGTCGGCATTTCGTAACTCCTCGGCGCTGGCTCCACATTTTTATGGCATTCGCCGCTTCCCCTAGCTCATGCCGGAGAAGCAGTGTCGACGCACTTTCGCGTAGGCTGTAGTTACACAAGCCTTCAGCGGCGTGCCTCTCAGTGCAAAGAGTTCCAAAAATTTTAAGCATATTGTATCACATGTAAGTGCGCCGTTAAAACTTGGATGAAAAAAAAAATGTGGTTGATCCCTCTGTCGTAGAAATCGGTATAACACGAAAGTGAAACCGCTTTTTTTTTCACTAAGCTGTGAAATACATAAGCGGGAATCTGGCGAATCAAGGGACGGGAGGTGGGTTGATGTGAACCCGTCGCATGTGGATATCAGCGGAACCTCGACAATGCGCAGGGGCCCTCGACTGTTGCACACATGCGAAAGTTCTCGAACAACTCACATTTCTCCGGAGACACTTCACCGCATGCCCCACAGCCTTGCGCAAACCTCCCATAAGGAAAGAGTGTCGGAAACGGTGAAACCTTGAAAGGTAAACATTTCGACGGCGTTTCCTGTCTGCTTGCAAACATTGCAAGCGAAACCGAACTGTTTGTCATCGGGTCGTATTGCAAACACACAGCCCGCAGAAGCGAAAGCGCATCATTTGTTTGTCGACAGCCGTCTTTGCGTTTGTGGAGCAGAGCTCGTCGCAACACAACTGGCTACCATATGCCATACAAGACATGTTATGTAGCGGCCATGGTTGTACACTGCCTATAAGAAACGCGCCAACATGACGCCGAAACCTCCGTTGTCGCAGAGGCGCGGAGACTATATACCGACTGCGGGCGCGTGTTAGCACATCTTAAGGCTCCGCATCATCGTTCTTAGATGGCGCTACCACCGCGGAGAACCAAGAGTGCAGTGAAAAGGAGACCATGGTGACTTTGGAGTAATTTGCTTGCTAAACACCTTTGCTCTTACCGCACATTAACCAGATGCATATTGTAAAGGGTGTTGATTGATTGATTGATTGATTGATTGATTGATTGATTGATTGATTGATTGATTTGTGGGGTTTAACGTCCCAAAACCAGCTCTGATTATGAGAGACGCCGTAGTGGATGGCTCCGGAAATTTCGACCACCTGGGGTTCTTTAACGTGCACTGACATTGCACAGCACACGGGCGTCAACATTTCGCCTCCATCGAAATGCAGCCGCCGCGGCCGGGATTCGATCCCGCGACCCTCGGATCAGCAGCCGAGTACCGTAGCCACTAGACCACCGTGGCGGGGCATTGTAAAGGGTGTGGATTATAATGTATAAAGTATGTCTATTCAGGCTACGTTCGATATGTCCGTGGTGTGATCAGTATATAGAGCTTCCAGCTCATATCATCGCATGAAGGGTGACTGTCGGTGCGAATCCTAGCGTGTGGTAGTTTTTCACTGTCCTATGAGTTCATCTTTTTTTTTTTTTTTTTTTTGAGACATCCACTTTGGTGGCAGAAGTGCGTCAATGATTTCATGGCGGATCCGGGCACAAAACTCTTTCGCGTTCAAAAAAAAAAAATCTTTTTGTTTCATTTTCCTCACCAGTTCCTTAACTGCTAGAAAAAATCCATGTTTCAAGAAGGGCCCCATATATGGGTCTGCTGGCTCTACGAAGTCTTGGTCAATTGCGCTGTAACGTACAGTGAGGGACGTTCGATTGAAGCTACCCTGTTATAGGACGTATATACCCATTCATAATCATATTAACCGCACCTCTTCTCCTGAAATGTACAGAGAAACCTCATGTAGCAGACTGGAACGATAACTAGCCACACAGAGTAATAGTAATTGCTGGGGATTTACGTCCAAAAACCACGCATATTTCTTAATGTTCTTTCTTTTCATTGGCCGCGCTTTTTCAGCAGCGGTACGCACCTTACGAGGAGGAGCCATCAGGTATATCGAAGAGCCAAGTCAAGTTGCTGTCGGGGCTGCGCACGTCGCCTGCCGCATGGCACGATACGACACGATAAAGGGCAGCAGTTCGTAATAATGATGACGGTAAAGTTGAAGAAGATTGTTTCATAATGATGATGTTTATGAGGCCTCTGTAATGGGTGTAGAGCTACAAACCACGCAGCCCTGTGTTCTTTGAAATGATTCCTCGAACTCGTTATGCAATCCACTTTCCGCGACGTATAGTGGCGTTTTATTGCTCTGCCACGTAACATTACATTTGTTAATGCGATTCCTCGGCAGACGTTATACCTGTTTAGGTCCTTTAGCGATGATTTTTCAACCACAGTCAGTTCTTGAGTGCATTGAAGGAAGTGTCGATCAAGTAGCTCTTCTTCAGATTGACCTCGCCAAGGCCTTTGACAAGGTACAGCATGATTTTTTGTTCCGGCTGCTGCGTTACCTACGGCTAGGCGATGCATTGTACAATGGCATAGCACTTTGTTATAAGAGGTGCACAACTAGGTTAATTGTAAATCGCACTCTGTCAGACGTAATCCAGGTGAATTCATCCGTACGTCAGGGGTGCCCGCTGTCCCCTTTACATTTTGCCATATATATGGAACCGCTTTGTCTGAGTGTACTTGTTAATTCTAGCATTAGCGGATACAGGTATGAAGTTGAGGAAATTAAAGTTTTAGCTTATGCGGACGACATTGCCTTGTTTTGCACCGATAAACCTAGTGTTCAGGAAGCAATAGATACCACATTGCGGTTTTGCGACATTGCGGGAGCTAGCATTAACTTTGAAAAAAGTAGAGGATTTTGGATAGGCATGTGGGCTTCAACTCCTTCAGTGTTTGCGAATGTTCATTGGAATGAAGCTCCAATTAGGTACCTTGGGGTACCTCTCGATAATTACCGTAATAGTGGTCCTCATTGGACGTCTGCCATAAGTACTATACGTCGAAAAGTGGCTAATTGGCAGGGTCGAGACCTTTCTATTTTTGCTAGAGCTAAAGCATGCAATGTATTTCTAGCGTCAAAACTTATTTATGTCCTGCAGGTGTTGCACTGCTCCCGTGTCCATTTACAGGCATTTCACAGAATATTCGCTTGTTTTATTTGGCGATCATCTTGGGAAGCTATGAGAAGAGACAATCTTTTCCTACCGCTCGATAAGGGGGGCCTCAATCTTGTGCATTTGTTTGTGCGACAGTTGGTACTTCGCTTCTTTTACCTCAAAGATGTTTGTCATCCATTTCTACTAGCCGTTCTTAGGACCCGAATTGCTTATCACCTCCCTTTTCTTTTGTAACGACAAACACTCCTCAAGAATCGCGTCTGTGGGGCTTTTTGAAAGAAATTGTTGACACGCTGTGTTTTTTAAAAGCTAGATTCACATTAGAGTACTTATATACTGTCGATAGAACAACGCTGTCTGCTGCACTCGTGAACGACCTTTTCTCTGAGCCTGTTTACCGCTTGCCATATTTGTCGTTATCTGGCCAAGATGTGTTTTTCCGTGTACGTAAAATGTGTGTATCACCTGCTGCGAAAACATTTTTCTTCAAGCTACACACGGGAACGTTACCTGTGAAGACCTGGCTTAATGAAAAAGGAATACACGTACCTTGGTCAGTAAACTGTAGACTTTGCAGTCAACCTGAGACCATTGAACATTGTTTTATTGTTTGTCAAGCTGCATTTTATTTCTGGGACATTCTCAAGCGGACGATAAGAAAAGAACTTCCCCTCACACCTCACGGTATTAGGTTCCTCCCGTTCAGAAAGAGCAGCAGTAACACGCCGTATGATATGGTCATGCTGTTAGGACTTTATGCCCTCTGGAGGAGCCGCATGATTGACAGGCATGCTGAACCACCTCGCTCGACGAAGTCTGTGTTCCGAGAAGAGGTTGCCCAAGTACGCAGTGTGGTTTTGACTTTTGATCCTGTTCCGGACTGGCTTTCGCTTCTGGACGCTTGTGTCTGTTTGCCTGACTTTTGAGGAGTCTATGAGTTTCAAAGTGCAAAGTTGTGTTTTTATGCTAGACTGTTAATATGTGTGCAACTGTATAGTACAGTTTAAACCTTCTTTTGCTTAATATTAATATTAATATGTGCGCAACTGTATAGTACAGTTCAAACGCATTTACGGAAATATTTCCATGCAATAAAGAAAAAAAAAAGCAGGCGTAGCTCAGTGGTAGAACGTTCGACTACCACGCAGAGAGTGTGGGTTCGAATCCACGCAGAAGACAAGTTCGAACACTCCTCGGTCCTGGTTATTTTTTCTAAAATTTGCAGCGATAGTGGTTACGGACACCGGCCGCGGCGGCGGCGGACAACTACTGCGCAAAAACGACCCTTGTTGTGATCTCATAACAGCTTACGCTGTAAAACATTTGACATTTACTCCGTTATACTGATGTCGATGTTTTTGAGAGAGACAAGGACTCTCTGAAAAGTCGCGACGGTCATATTATTCGCCGCTTTGCGTCCAGGCGCCACTCAAACACCGCCACCATCCTCTCGTCGACCCACGCGGCAGTGATGACACTGCCGTGCTTACCGAATTCGACTAGTCTGTGGAAACGCGACTGACAAAGTAGCACCGGTCCGCACGCGTGCGCTAATAGATTAACCCCCCTCCGAACCCCCTTCTCTCTCTCTCTCTTTCATCCCGACCTTCCTGATCCCATTCCAGCAGCGTAGCGCTGCGAGCCAGCCTGAGGCTTCTTGATGTGGTCGACGTCAGTGCTGACCTTGACAGCGGTGACGTGTGAGCAAGAAATCACGCTACATATCTTATTACTCATGTCCTTACGCGACATTCCTTAGTATTGGCAGGTGAAATGTTTATCAATGAAAATTTTTTTTGAAACATTTGGTTGATAGCGGACAGATACTTATTGGGCTTAATGGCAATGGGCCTAGTTGTCCGCAGGTATATCGGAGCTGTAGTTGACAGTGCTAACATGGGGAAATAAGTACACGAGATTCCACATAAACTTGGCGCTCTCCCGCACTTCAATTTTCTTTCTTTTGTTTTTCCTGACTCACGAACCAGTGGTAGTTTTAAGACGAGTTAGTCATCGCTACCACTACTGAGTTTTGCGAAAAGAGTGCCTCGTTTATGATCGATCGAAAATGTTCCGGGAAAAAATCGCACACTAAGCTACCAGCGAGCGCCTTTCCTGATTCATCACGCTACTTAATAGGTGCTTTCGTCACTGTAAAATGCAACAATGTTCTCTCCTGGCTGGCGGCTCGCGCAGGCTAGCTTCAAAATACCGTCACAGGGGTGATTCTAAAGCGGTCTCAAAGCGCTTCACCCCCCGAAAATTGTACCCCTGCAATTTGATGGCAGGAGAAAAGAGATGGGCACACACACACGCACATGTGAATACCATACTGGAACGACACACAATCGACTGCCACCACCAACATCCATTCGCATCTCTGGGTAGTGGCACCGCAAAGTACTTTCAACTTCGGCACCTTGCACACTTCTCTAACACAAAAAACGGCTACGAGGAGAGCCGGGCTAGCCTCGTAGCTAAGAAAAATGAATTAAAAAAAAATGGCGTAGGGGTTTGAAGAAAGAGAGACGTGCTCTTGCATGAACTTTTTTTTTTTTTCGTCTACGGCGACAGTTCTTGTTCGCACTTTCCGGCCCTCGAATTCTGCGCCTACTGCACAGTAAGCGTGGGCGCGCAGAATTCACCCACACACAGTTCCCCGCGAACCTCGAGCCGTTCTCGGACATCCCCCAATACCGCGTCCAGAAAAACGTCAACGGCAACACGCCCACTCCATGCCTGCACAGCTGAAGCATGGGTGCCAACGTGAGCCCCGAAGAAGTGGAAAGTGTATCGGAGCGAACTGCATCTCTCGGCGTGCAAGATTCGAAATGGATATCGAACGTGCCCACCACTCGATAGACGCTTGAAGAGAAATGGAGCTGGAGGGAAAGGCGCCCTAAACTGGCAAAGAAAGAAAGAAAGAAAGAAAGAAAGAAAGAAAGAAAGAAAGAAAGAAAGAAAGAAAGAAAGAAAGAAAGAAAGAAAGAAAGAAAGAAAGAAAGAAAGAAAGAAAGAACTATATAGGCACGGCCAAATAGCGATAGCGAATTAAGAAACAAAGTGTGGGCGGTGGCAGTCCAACAATATCCGCAGAGGTGACGAACAGCAGAAAGTGACCGTGGAGATTTCCCTGGAGCGGGACCGTCCTTTCCTTGTGGTCACCGCTGGCACCGTAATGGGAGGGCCCCACCTCGACCCACGGTGAATCCGCGAGGATTGCTGCGAACGGCTACATCGCGCCCTGTCCGATTGATTACGTTCGGCTACCAAGGCAATCCCTCGACAGGCGCGGCCTCTTCGCTCTGCTTTTCCCAATCATCCAGCTTCTGTGTGCAGAGAATTACAGCGTTGAAGAACCTTCCCGGTCTTTACCGGGCTCTTCATAGCGCACTTACCTTCGTCGCCTCCGTCGAGAGCTGTAGGTGACGGTTATTTATAATATCGTTGCTTCCGTGACTGCACGCCAATGTTACTGCATGCAGGCTTTCGTACACGCCTGGGGACGCTGCGTAAGCACGTGTTAAGAGCGCGGCTGCGTTGTGAAACAAGTTCGAAGTGCGTACATGCAAGCCCTGTACGTATCCTTTGTGGTGTCTCTTACCGTAGTTTGAGTCACGTTTCCACGCAAAAATTACCGCTGTAATGGATGTGCAGTGCATGTTACCATATGGTCCACTCAGTGAGGTAAAGAGCACAAGACAGCATGTCCTCCGAACACGGAGAAGCTTGTTTAGCAGAGGAGCAACACAAAACGTTTTCGGTTGGTTCAATACTAATTAGGGAACTTTATATCACTGAACCGGCCATAAATGTGTGCGATGTGACGATTTATTCTTTCTTTCTCCTATTTCGGGCACTAGAGCACACCAAACCTGACCAAGTTTGCTCGGGTAATTCCCCCGAGCAGTTTAAACGCAATGCACTTCTAACTTTGCTAACACTCATTTGCTAGTGTCGGAGCAGAGTGCATTATCTGTGAGCGTGAAATACAAGCGTTGCGATAATAACGCCAGCAAGAAAAAAAAAAGATATGCTTTTTCAATCTTGAGGAATCCATACGAAGCCACAGCGACGTCATTACGCATGATGCGGAATAAACAGCATGATTATATATATGCGAATTTACCATGCTTGTGAGTGCGGCAGTACGACAAGGTTCCTCATCCGTCGACCCACCTTCGCAAGAATTTGAAGCCTAACTGCCTCTCTATGTAAATGATGCTCACACGTATTTATTTATTTATTTATTTATTTATTTATTTATTTATTTATTTATTCTTTCTGTTACCCTTCCCTTATTTCTCACTTTCTCACAAAATGAGCCAATCATCCGCACAAGACGCGTTCTGGAGAACCTATTGACCCTCGCACAGTGGCCCCCGAAGATGGGCCTTGCCTTTAGCAGTCTGACAAGGCCTCCGGCATGTTTCACCTTGCGGATCGTAGGCTATCTTATTCCTTACCTTAGTTGATAACGGGAATTTGAATAAGTTATGGCTATCGCCATATTAAGAACATTCAGAAGCTACATATGAGTAGCGGACAAGCGCGAGAACTACGCAAACCGTCCAGTGCGGAGGAGCACGATGGGGATTGAGAAAGCCGCGAATTCTACCAGAAAGTGCTAGAATTCTCTTCAAATATTTCATGGTGCCAAGTATGGAACACCACTAGCGTGAATAAACCTCTTAAGTAAAGATAGCAGCATCGTGATTTGCTTTGTTAGAAAACTGCTTCACCTTTAGGGCATTATTTCTTTAGTAATTCCTCTAGCTTATAAAGGAGCTAGTGTATAGTCAGGCTGAATATAAACATCAGCAAAGACCCACGGAAAATGTGCCCGCCCCGATGAAAGACAACGCGAAGCTGAGAAATAAGGGGAGACGTAAGCTACGTACTCACCGTTAGCACTTTACGAAGTTTGTAAACCAACTCTACGTTTCCCGGTATCACTTTGCACTCTAGGGAGCCTTTTGATCACAGGCACCGTGTTGCAGCTCCTACTGAGCGCGGCCGCACAAAACCGGTTTACGAAAACTACGCTGCTTGTTCTGAACATAATGAAAATGGAGGGTGAGAGACGCAGTGGGGCATAGCATGGTACATAGAGAGCCAGCGTGCAGCCCCCGCAAAGTCAAGTCTAATTTCGTGACCAGAATATCGCACCAGGGTCCGACAGCCTGCGGCGTTCGTCCAGGGTGAACCGCGTGCGGCGGAGCCCACTTGCTGGCCGCAGTCGTCAATCGTGGCCGCGCGTTCAATTTCGCCCAACCGATCCCCGAGGGGCACCGGATCGCTTCGTATTCCTTGCCGCGCTCGTCCCTTTGTCAATTCACTGTTTGTTCCTCCCCCTGTGTCCACTATTTCAGAGCTGCCGCTTTCGCTCGGCTATTTCGTATCACCGTGTCGCGCCTTATTATTTATTTTTTTCACACCGATCCTTTTCTTTGTTCGCTTTAGGTTCCGACAATGCATATCGGGTTGCGCCGACATAACTTCCCTTACCACTAAAGTCCTTGCGGTTGCTTCTTTCCCTGACGGAATATTTGAGAGGCGCGCTAAAGTTCCAATGTCCTTTACTCTTCAGTTTCGCCATCGGGACTGCACAAAATTTCACAATTTCTTCACTCGTGCTAGTTGTGAAATCAGTGCGGCTGGCGTGCAGATTTTGTTTCGTGCGAAACTCCGGCCGCTATTGATGTTATCGTACATTCCCACTGCACTGCTTATCTGCTCAGTAGCCTCCTGCTGCTCTCCAACATGATAACACATATTCATCCAAGAAATATGTCTTTATGTTCTTCGCAATTGCTTTTCTTTCTGTTTTTCTTGTTGGGGCCGTTGTTGGGATTTCCCAAACGTCAAACGCACGTGCACAGCCAACACAAACACTTTCTCGCGTGACAACTTCAGCACACCTGTTTGCCCCTGTCTTGTCGCCCATTCTTTACGCCTACGTTCTTAAAGGCATCTCTGTAAACAATTTGTCCAACCGTATTCTACTACACAACGTGGTTCCTCCTATTTTGGCCTAGCCTTTTTTTAATCCTTGCGTACTCGCGCACTTGCGTGCGCGCGTAGAGAGATAGAGAGACGGACAACCTTTTCAGAAGAATTGATTACGATCCGTTCGCATAGCAAGTCGGACCAAAATGTTGCCTCAAGACATGGCGTTCACGTTCTCTCGGCATCTTTGAGCAGCTTTTCGGTGTAATTGACTGACACTTTCGAGCGCGATTTCGTTATTGGCAATAACACAAAATATTACGCTGCACTGTTTGCATACTGGAATGTGATCGCGTTGTCATGCAGGTCATTCTCTGCCTAAGCCGTCTCTTTCTGCCTAAGAATGCCGGTATTAACCGGCATTCTGCCCCGCCACGGTGGTCTAGTGGCTAAGGTACTCGGCTGCTGATCCGAGGGTCGCGGGATCGAATCCCGGCCGCGGCGGCTGCATTTCGATGGCGGCGAAATGTTGAGGCCCGTGTGCTGTGCGATGTCAGTGCACGTTAAAGAGAACCCCAGGTGGTTGAAATTTCCGGAGCCCCCCACTACGGCGTCTCTCATAATCAGAACTGGTTTTGGGACGTAAAACCCCACAAAACAACAACATAACCGGCATTCTCACATTTAAAGATCGGAACAAATTCGGTCAATATGTCGTTGCCGCCTCGGCTGCCCGCTATACGCTTACGTACTGAAGTATGCAAGCGGAACTGGGCACATGCAGGGCAGAAGCGCTGCTTATTAGCAGTCATGACGCAGAGCAGTACCCACCGGTACATCCGGGGATTGGACCCGTGCCTTAATGAGCACCGTGTCTAATCCCCGAACGTTAATGCGGAACTAGCGAAGGCTCCGCACTAACGAGCAGCGAATGCATTTATTAGGGAGAAGGACACGGGGAATGCTCGCACTGCAGCGTTCGCAGCTTGACCCTAACAGCACCTTCATTCCCGCCGGCCAATAATAGGACTCGCGTCGAATGGAATATGTTTTTTATACGTCCCGTCCTTAATTTCATTTCCCCGTGAACCTCGACGGCGAGTCGAACATAGAGGGAAAAACAGCTCAGTGGCCAGTTTCTTGCTGGTAGAGAAGTTGGAGCGCCTTGGTATAAAACTGAAAAAGCTTTATGGCAGTTTCAGCTAGGTGTCGAAAAGTTTTGCCAAAAAAAAAAAAAAGGTGACACCAATGCAGAGAAACATAGACGACCGGCATAAAAATAGAGAACTCACATTTTAAGGCGAAACGAAAAAGAAAGAAAGAAAGAAAGAAAGAAAAAGAATGAAGTTAGCGCCCTGCCTGTGGAATTCCATTTTCTTCCCAAGACTCCTTTTCCTTTCGCGCTATACTGTGTCCCCAGAAATTCAAGCAACTCGCCAGCAACAAGTTTTCCATAAAAATACAGGGCAAGGTGGTAACAACTGTGTATCGTCTTGAAATTGCTCCTTTTCAATGCAATGCAGACGTTGCGCTTTTTTTTTTTTTTGAGAAGAACAACGAAAAGGCCAGAACAGTACAGAACTAGAACTAACCCTCTTCCCCCCCCCCCTTTTTTTTTTCTTTTATGGGCCAACAGCAACAAGTTTAAGCAGTGGGCCATAGGCGAAGAAGGAACAGGAGAAGGAACAGGGTGCTATAGCTACAGACGTGTCGAATCCCGTAATACATGGAGGTAGCAGCTCAGCATGCGAGTTTGCAATTTAAAAATGTGTGCACTTCATGCGTCAAGGACTTTAACGTGGCGTTACGCACGATTGTATAAGGTCAAGGTTGAAATGAAACCGACGAAAGGATGTAATAGCGGCCGGACTATCGTTCACAGCGGCGTCATGGCGGTGAGCTGTGGCGCTGGCTAGCATTTTGAACGCTAGATGTCTACAACACCGGTTGTTGTTGTTGTTGTTGTTGTTGTTGTTGTTGTTGTTGTTGTTGTTGTTGTTGTTGTTGTTGTTGTTGTTGTTGTTGTTTTCTGGTGTTTTACGTCCCAAAACCACCTATGATTACGAGAGGCGCCGTAGTGGAGGGCTCCGGAAATTTCGACCAGCTGGGGTTCTTTAACGTGCACTGACATCGCACAGCACACGGGCCTCTACATCTCGCCTCCATCGCGACCCTCGGATCAGCAGCCGAGTGCCATAGCCACTAGACCACTGTGGACAGGTGGCAACACTGGTATAGTTCTATAGAAAGTGCTATAAAGTGGTATCTGAAAAGAGTGCTGAACAAGCTTGCTTGATAAAAGAATCTCAAGCGCAGTGCGATGCTTGACTTCGGATTACACCTGCGGCAAGCTTTTTTTTTTTTTTTCAGGCAGTGTTTCATACCAAACCCGAGCCCTCTTTTTTGTGTGGCGTAAGCATGGCATGTCAAATGAGAAGACGGCATAGGCGCGTGCGTCTGCGTTCTTCCAAGAAAGCCTTTATGTTAGATCAAGCATTCAAACATATCTAGACCTTAGAGAAAACGTTGCTTCAGCATCATAAGCGCTTGCACAGAAACTCCAATAAACTGAGGTACGTGCACAGTAATTTGTTGCATACGTGGTCGAAGTAAGCAAATGGAGGAGCCTACTCATTAGAAATATCGACGTAGCCACTCGCAGATGTGCGCAAGGGGTTCGCCGTGCAAACGGAATCAACGTGTTAATGAGTCGGGCCCCCGTATGCATAAGCAGAGATACGCGCACCACACAGGTGCCGTACCGGCCGCTTTTCTCATGACTCTACCGCACGCCAACGGGTGTCCTCGCGCTGAGAGAGCGAGCACGTGCAATAAACTGCAACCATGGCAACCACGACAACAACAGCCGAAGTGAAAGAAAGAGAGGCAAAAACGGGAAATAAGAGGAAAACCTTCGGTAACGCGTACAACAGGAGAAACAAGGAATTATAGCTTTCGCGTCGCCACCGCTTAACGACTGGGCAGCGGTCAGCATAATGGGGGACTCCAGGGTTAAAGCTGCCGCGCGCTCCATAAACAACGGCGCGGTCCGCGTTGCTGCTGTGCGGCCAGTGGATATTTACGAGCCGGGTCATTAAAGCGACGTCCGCGGGTCATTCCTCTCCGGTGTTTATCGCGAAGCTGCAGAGCGGACGGAGCTCATGTAACGGCCTCGTCCCGTCTCTTCAGACGTGTCGTCATGGCGACTCATCTCAACGTTTCAGCATCCATACCACCGCCGCCTATACAGCAGCCGCAGAGGATACGTGTCCGCTAAGCTGCCAGCTCACTACTGTACATTCGGAAGCCTCAATTTTCCTCCGCTCTGTGCCAGGCAGCTTACGTCCAAATCTCCGGCCGTGACATGCCTGGATGCCAGGTAGCAATCCCGGATTATCTGCGAGTGAAGAGGAAGCGTATCCCCTGATTCATCTTTCCGAAGCGTGCATGCGTGCGTCATACATCTGCGAACTTGTTGCCATGCCGTTGGCCGGTTCCCACACGACCACAGGTCTAACGCGCAATCACTAATCCGCTGGTTGAGGGACGTTTTTTCGGTTAGTCGAATAAAACTAGATGTAAGTGGAAGTATATCTAAATGTATTCATTAAAGCTCATCAGGCTCACGTTAGGAACTGGCCCTTTTGGATTAGCCTGTGCGGACGTCCTCTCTCCAAGCCAGCAAGACTTTTGAAGGCAAAAAGAACGTAGGATATGTTGCCCACAGTATGCCTCACTCACTGATTTCGTTATATAATCCGAACTACGCTGTGTGATTAGGTTTATGAAGACGAAGCATTTGATGAGGTCTGGATTGACAGCGATGGAAAGTGGGGGACATATTCTGACTCATAGCAGAAAACTTCCCGAGTGGTTACACAGAACGTGTTCCTGTTGATCAACTTGGGACAAAACCATAATTGACGTAGTCTGGTTTGCCACAAGGCTCAATTTGCAGCCTGCGTTGTATGAGTAGATTTAGATGTCTTCGATGGTACGAAAAAGAAAAAAAGAGAAATTAAGTAAGAAAGGTATGCCGAATGGTCTTTTTTTTTCTTTAAAGGTTCTTCAAAGAGAGAGAGAAGGACACGAATCACGCGCACACTTTCACAAGCACATTGTTTAGAGGCGGTCGCAGGGACCTGGTGACTTCAGGTATGTCAGTAAAGCCTTCGGTGCCTTCTGAGCCATCGAAGCATGCGGCCTGGGCCGAAGAGCCTTGGCTGCTGAAAACGACCTCTAGCCCAATCTGTTGATACCATTCTAAAGAACTTGGTAGCGCTGGGTGTCATAATAGCTCAAAGTGAGCTTTTCAGAATTGTCAAAGGGCTAACAATGTGATCGAATTGTAGTTGTGCGCTGATATGACATCTAATGTGATAAGCCTAACAAGGTCAAGACGATGCACCATCCCTGAGCCTCACGTTGTGATCGCTTTCTCATTTTAAACACTGATTCTGACTTTGGAAGAATGTCATTGGCACTCAATTCTATGTTATACACACAACCATATCGTGACATGGCTTCGTCTCCTACCGACTTATCCTAAACTTGATGATTCTTTGCATGCATGAAGAAAACTGAGAATAATGTGGGTGAAAAAAAATAGCATACCGCACGATGGATCCAAACCCATGCCTTCGAATCACACGTGCGATGCTCTCACCAAGAGCAGAAAACACGTTAATCGCAATGTAAACCGGTATTGTTGCTGCGCATCGAGCAATCGACCAGATCAAAATACTTGAATTCGTGGTGCCAGCCTTGCATTAAACTATATTTTTAAAAGATAACACTAAATATTATGCACGTCTTTGTTACTTGGACACCTAACAAGGAAAAAAGACGCGAGCACCTCTTTAGTACTGTGCACGTAAATAGACTTTACTAGTTACATTTACGGTCACAATAAGAAACCCTAAGAGCATCGCCCAGAGCCACTCATCATGGTCATGGGGATGGTCGTACAAAATACTGTTTATACTACAGCCATCGCATTTGTACCATAGCCATCGCTTGCCATCGCCTCGCAAGCGACAGCTGTGATGCGACCTTACATCGTCCTTACTTCCAACGTTCGCTTGTCATCATGTGGCAAACGCAATTTTAAAGTAAGACAACTGGCCAATCGACTCTCGTTTGTTTCCTGAAAGTTTCGCATCTGCCGGATGCGAGACCGTCCCTACGTAATACTTAATAAATACATGCGGTAAACGTAAGTTAAATGCCGATGCGGCAAAGTGAAGGGAAACGAAGGTGGGCTGAAATACAGTACGTGCAGGTGTACTCTGTACCAACGTCTTCGAATTACTGCGTGCGTTGCACTTGCTAACAGGACTTCTTGCGCGAGTTTAAGCTTTTCGAGAACCCCTGGTAGTCAAAATTTCCGGAGGCCTCGACTACGGCGTCTCTCATAATCATATCGTGACTATTGGATGTAAAAGCCGAGAAATTATCATTATTATTGGTGCTCGTACATCATATGTCTGCTGGGTTGTGGCGCGAAGTTTGTTTCGTGAAAAGGGGACAGAATAAAGGAAGAGACAATAAACTTGCCGTTCCACGGTCTATATATTCTATCCCCTTTCCGCAGAATATATTTCGCGCCACAACCCAGTACGCTTATGATGGAATGGCTGCTTGAACTGCACCGTGACGCTGTATTCCCGTAAACTTCTAGATCAGACCCAGAAAAAGCACTTGAAGGCAGTATGTCGTTTTGCGGGGTTTAAAGTCCCAAAACCAGCTCCGATTATGAGAGACGCCATAGTGGAGGTCTCCGGCAATCTTGACCACCTGGGGTTCTTTAACGTGCACTGACATCACACAGCACACGGGCCTCAACATTTCGCCTCCATCGAAATGCAGCCGCCGCGGCCGGGATTCGATCCCGCGACCTTCGGATCAGCAACCGAGTGCCATAGCCACTAGACCACCGTGGCTATGGCACTGAAGGCTGTATGGTTTACAAACAACGCTGTGGCTGGCAGTAGCGACGCTGACTGGCCGAACCATTTCACAGTAACCTACGTATACGAGCCTGTCTTCAGTGAACGTCCTTGATGCCGTCCTCGTTTACGGTTGGTGTGTGCAAATCTCAACGTGGTGTTCTTCAATGACAGACTTCTCGAGATTTATGGCAGAATAATATAATATAGTATATAGGGTTTCACGCGCCAAATGCCACGAGGCTATGAGGGACGCCCCATAGTGCAGGGTTCAGCAGTAATTTTGACTGCGCATCTAACTCTAAGTGCACGGGTGCCTTGTACATATCGTCTCCATCGAAATGTCGTCGCTGAGGCCTGAATTTGATCACTTGACCCCTAGTTTCGCGAGTCAACGCCCTAGCCGATAAGCTACCTCGGTGGGTGACGGAACAAGTATGTTTGGACGTTCCTGTCTCAACGCGCTTAATGTAGTCTGAGCTTGATGCGAGAGCAGACTTCGCGACAGTTTCGCTTACACAACGCATCGTCTCCAGAGAGGAACGCGAAAAATGATCCATTCATAAAGTACGTCTTTCATTCTGTCTTTTTGGTTAAATGTTTGCTTTTCAGCTACCTCTGTCCCAAACTTCACGATGTATTGAGAGTGCGCCAAGAGCTTGAAATGCACCCAGCACAGGCTTAAGAAAACGAATAAAAAGGTAGCAAAAGCCAGATGGCACCAGCTTTTTGATTTGATACGATTTAAACATAGATGAGATGTTCCTCGCCTTCCCCCTCTACCCGAACCCTCCTCCACTTGAAACATATATCGCGCAACAGGGATGCAGCTGTTTCTTTTGCAGCGTATTCGATATTCACTAACGCTCATTCACGTTTCTTTTTTGAAACAGCAGTGGACACGGCCTCCAAAAACATGCCTTGCACAAAGTGTCGTGTCGTTCTTATGAAACGTGTCCGAGACTTTTCGCGGTATAAGACGTCTTTCGTGCTCCCCTTTTTATCTCATATGGCCCGATGAGACAAGGAAGGGAGTGGGTGGAGGGAGGAGACAGAGAGAGAGAGAGAGACGCAATAATAAAAATATTCATGTGCGGTGCGTTCGAACCCACAGGCCGGGTAAGTGCAGCTGTGGCCATCTCCTGTCTTTTCCTTTGTTGCAAACGCAAAAAGCTAGTTTAAGTACGCGCGAAGTTTCAATCTCCCTTCAGCCACGCAGAAGAAAGCAAGACAGCAAATTTCGGCCCCATGTTACGAAACCACGGCAATCGGAATAAGTAATGCGTCGTCGTGTCACCGTCCTGAAAAGTGCACGTTTCAGCAAACCTTCTTTTCCTCTTTTTTTTTTCTTTCTTCACTTCTGTTAGTGCACTTTAATCTCGCCATGCTTGAACGTTCTGTGTAGTGTCTGAAGAACAAGGTTCTTTCTTTTCTAATGCTGCTTCTCTTTACGGATACAATCTCTCTGGTCATTTGTTGCTCTTGGAACCACCAATAAAGCGAGAAGCAATTGGAGCTATATCAATAGATTGTACTTGAACAATACTAATAAGGCCACGATCGCCGATATAAAGTAGCTTGGTAGGCCAGAATAAACGCAAGAACAAGGTACCCGTGACGAAAGTGCCTTGGCGATCACGCACCAGCAACTGTGACGTCAAAGATTCCGGCGGCGTCTATATATTTAGCCTTATGCAATTCCTGTCGGTAAAGCTCGACAACATTGTATTCTAAGAAGTGAAGGTCGACCCAAGCGCGATGAAAGAGCCTTTATTGGACCGCAATAGCACGAACTGAAGAATGCTACTTAAAATTCGTGACGTCACATTGACGTACGAAGCTACAGATTTGGTACAGAAGTAAGAAAAAACAATTTTCAGATTTTCATTTTACATTTCGTCAGCCCATTATTGCGAAGCTCACTTCTTCCCTACTACCATTTTCAGATTGTTCTTTAGTCTAATCTGTCTTAGTATTTTCCTTTCTTGAGTGCTCGTTTAATCGTTCATGTCACAAGATAAAGTGTCTCGCCGCAGTATAATACTGGGCGCCCAATGGCGAAAGGCACGTCTGTGCTCTAAAGCGCACCGATGCTCACGGCAATACTATCATGCTGATATTTCTTTACATTTTTCGCAGGTGAGTGTTCCGCCGCAATATAGGTTGCTGCTCTCAAGTTGTTGCCTTACTTGGAACTGCGGTATTATATAAGAAATTTCTTCTTAAGTTGTCGCCTATTTGCGCAGCAAAAGTTTCGTAAGGAAAGACTCACAACTCTCACACGCACAACTCAAACACGCACAACTCAAATGCTTCTCCATACAAAGCCGAAGTTACGTGAGCGCCAGCAATTTCTTCGAACATTTCGGTGGCAGACTTACAGAAATAGCAGCAACTGGCCAAACTGAACGACCAACAACCTTGACTGTAAGGTCTCTATGTGGCATTGCTTTACCGAGTACAACATTACGTCCTTTAGATCTGTCAGGGTTTTCGTTTCTCTACAGTGTTCCTCAGTCAACGCTGGCGCAGTTCAGTATTCACTGCAGTATATAATAACAATACGGGGACGAAGTGGAGTATACTGGACAAGCGCTGTTGCGAGACGCACACACACAAACAGACCTTTCTCTAGTAAGCCAGGCCAAAGAACTCTCGCAGATCTAAGCTTATGAGTGCCATCTTGCTTAGCCGTCTTTTACGTAGAACTTTCCAACAGCTCAAATATATCTTAGCTTAGTGCTAAAGCCAGCGACGCGACACTTGTTTCCAAGAAGCTCAACGAGCTTCATTTTTGTACCTGGCTGTCTTGTCAAAGTTGTTTCTTACTTTTTGCTGAAAAAAAAATCGACTTACCCAAAAACCCAGGGAAGTAAAGAGAAATAAAGGGAGTCGTTGAGAATGAATATCAACATCTCCATCGCGACAAACTTTGAAAATTTGTCCACCCTCGCAAGCATCGCGCCAAGAATAGCTCGCCCTTTTCACCTGGTTTAATCCCGATCAGGGCAGGACAGCGAACTGCGCTCGAGGCAAGCAAGCGGAAGGGCGTGAAAGTTTCAGGACGAAATGGGAGGCAAAGGGGGCGAAAAGGCACGGAAACGAACGGGAGGCTTTACGCAAATCAGGAATGGTTCAGGGAAGCGAAGGGAGGAGGACGAGGAGGAGGAATCGAGGAATAGGAACGATTAGAGTCTCACTATAAAAGCGTGCAGCACTCGGACAAGTTGGTCATAGCAGCCTCGTCGTCCGATACGACACCGAGTTCTCGGAGCTTTCGAGAGGGTGTTACAAATGGCGAGTGGCAGACGCTCTGTCCACGATACCTTTCACGCTTCTCACCGGCCCATAACGCAGCTCGACAACAACGACGCATCCGCTCATGCCTGAAGGCAGCTTTCCTATAACTCGATTCTAATGAGCCGGTGCTATAGCTACAGTTTCAGTAGCGCTGCACCATTTCGACTGCGACACTGTAGAGAATATGGCCGCATGGGGCTGCTCCCGTTTCCACCCCCCCCCCCCCCTCTTCGTTCTCTTGCAGCGCGCTGTCGCTGTAAGTGCGTCGTCGATGCCCAAATGCGGCTCAATCCCCGAAAACGAGCAGGTCGGATGTCGAGCGCCGCTTTTTTACAACTGCGCCGCCCTCCGTTCTTTGTTGAAGAATGTAAACCAAACGGGGCGCTTCCCATGCAAAGCTGCTATACGCCCTGCCGGGCCGTTGAGCCTAACGACTAGGCGGGATCTCTGAGCGCTCTCACTCCGGCCTTACAATTTCGATGCGCGAATGTTGACCCCGTTCCTCTTTTTTTTTTTTTTTTTTTTTCCCATCGCTGCATTTGGGCGCGCGCTTTGCCTCAAAGCTCTCCTGCCTTGCGACACCGGTAGGCTGGCGCGCTCCGGCTCTCGACACACTCGCGCAGCGTATAGTCGAGAGCTGTGCGTGAAGCGGTAGTGTCAGCGCTTGTGCAGAGAAGAAAGCTGTGCAGGATATCGGCTATGGAGACGGATACCGCTGCTTCGTTACCTGCTGGAAGTGAGCGTTGCCAAGTCGTAAACTTCCCAGTGAACGCCAGTCTAGCGCAGTCTTTTTATCGTTCACCGTGAGACAGGTGACATGACTGTGACTGTTTTGGTTACGGGAAGAAAGCTATAAATCAAGAAGGGAAAGACGAAGCTCAGTTAAAGACTGCTGCCTTGTTCGGAATGCGGGGACGGCCTGTACAAGGTCCATAATGGAAAGAATGAAAGTCAAGCAGCTGAACATAGTACATCAGTGGGTCTGTCACAGCGTGCAGAATTTGGCCAGTGTTAAAAGGCGTGACGATTCTATTGTAATGTGGTTGTGGCGAAGAAGGACACAAAATCCGAAGTGTTGAAGATCGAACTACGTAGTGGGCAAACCTGTGCAGAGCAAAGCAAGCGAATAAAAAAGAACTGTATAGAACGATAGCGCCGAGCACAGCCGTCGGTTCTCGGAAAAGAAAAAAAAAAAAAGGTGATCAGCGGTGAATTGCGTCGGCTCTTGTACATGTGTCACAGTACAATACAATGTTATCGCTACTGCTCGTGTATGATCTGGAATGTCTCAAGCAAACGCGTCGAAAGCATTAAGTTCGCAGCACACTCAGTGTCGTCCGCTCCTCCGCAAAGCATCATACAATTTCAAACAGGGCCTGCGTCGAGAGATAACGCGCGTCACAAAACAGTGGAAAAAGTAGTCCCCGTGAAATAAAAGAAAATTAGTTCGCGTGCCATCATCTCTGTCAAATTGTTTCTTGGTATATTACATTTCGTTAGCCGATTTTTGTTAACGTGCTCAGGTTCCATCGGTGAGGAACAAAAAGGTGCATGGATTATTCACGGTGTATTGCATCTAGGAGTACGGTGACCTCGTATGGCTTCTGTTATTCGTAATTTATTCTGCAAAAAAAAAAAACACGCAAATAGAAAAGCATTGCAATCGTTCAGCACGATTGCAACACCTTTCTTTCTTTCTTTCTTTCTTTCTTTCTTTCTTTCTTTCTTTCTTTCTTTCTTTCTTTCTTTTTCTTTTTGCGGAATAAAATACGAATATACAGTGCCGCAGGATTTGTGCACTGTATATACACCTTTCGAATATTATGGGTTCTGCACGCACACTTGCATGGAGCTTTATGATAAATCGTGGCACTTTATGGCGTTTTATGCGCATTTTGACGGCATATCTTTGTGGAATTATTTTTTTGTCTCTGTTTAAGCTAAAATATGCAAGACTCAGCTCTCCTGCATAATTATAGCAAAACTGATGCACTTGTCTTTTTTGAATCTTTACAACACATTATTTTCATGCCACGGTGGTCTAATGGCTATGGCGCTCGGCCGCTGATCCGAAGGTCGCGGGTACGAATCGCGGCCGCGACGGCTGCATCTTGATGGGGGCGAAATGCTGAAGTCCGTGTGCTGTGCGATGTCAGCGCTCGCTAAGGAACCCCAGGTGGTCGAAATTTTCGGAGCCCTCCACTACGACGTCTCTCATAATCATATCACATTCTTTATTAATCATATATCAATTCACATAATCATATCACATAAACATGTCAATTTATTACAACACACGTTCCAGCTCCAGACGTCTGGCTTGTAACCAGCACGAGATTCCTGCAAATACACGTTAGATCCATGTACTATATTCGTCCCGTCTGGTTTAGTAAACCGGCCATGCGTGCTTCTCTCATATGCGCAACGGCGGCATTTTTCCCAAGATTTTAAAATAACTTCTCTGCGACATTTAAACTGAACAGCGCACAGCGTCAACTTCCAAGCGCTGTACGGTTTCCGGGAGACGCAGTTCATAACGTGTACGAGTCCGTGAATACGCAATGAGCTGCCACAAAAGGTTTCAACCACGGCCGAACTACGGCTCGCTTCTCTATTTCAACTTCGACTACGTAGAATATAAAACCGGGCGAGGCCGTGCAGGACTTAGTTCAGAACCCGCTTTTCGATGCGTGATCCGCCCAGTGTAATTACGTCCACATGAGCCCCGACTTCCGTGTGTTTTAGCTGTGTTTTACAACTTGACACCGAATTCCATTTCTGCATGCGTGGCGATGTACTATGGTACGCTGCTCGACCGCGATAGCAGTTCTACGGTTCGCAGTTTCCCGCTTTGAATCTAGTGACAGGGTGTGTCGAGCTGAGGAGCATTTGCATTTCCGCATAATTATAATCTAGCGCAGCCGAAATCGTAGAAAAGACCATGTCGGGAAAGGTACGTCGACGCGGATGACTGTGTCCTGTAAAATTATGTCCATTATTTAGTTCGTGGATGGCGAGTACAGGACAGCATCGTTGTCGCAACTGCAGCTTTTCTTTCTTTTTTTTTCTATAAGTTAACTAATGGCACGTATTTGTTTATGTCAGCTGTTGAGCCACCCTAACAAAATATTACACAGGAAGCAGTCATCTGCGCTAATTTCAAATCTCGGGAAAAATGCGTCCTCACGAACTACATATAACGTATCTGACGCGTAAGAAAGCGTAGCGTTTCTGGCCAGGTAAATTTTGTTGTATCAAATCCTAGATGTCTGCTTAAAGAGAAGCTGTAGCGATTTGGAAAGGCGTTAAAGTATTTTGATTATTGTGCGAATGGGCCGTTCAGAAATTGACTAGCACGAGAAAACTCTCTAAAACCCTGATTGATTGATTTGTGGGGTTTAACGTCCCAAAACCAGCTCTGATTGTGAGAGACGCCGTAGTGGAGGTCTCCGGAAATTTCGACCACCTGGGATTCTTTAACGTGCACTGACATAGCACAGCACACGGGCCTCAACATTTCGCCTCCATCGAAATGCAGCCGCCGCGGCCGGGATTCGATCCCGCGACCTTCGGATCAGCAGCCGAGTGCCATAACCACTAGACCACCGTGGCGGGGCTCTCTAAAACCCTAGGACGTAAGAAAAGAACATTTTCGTTTGTGTCTGTCCCGCTGCCGAAGAAATTTTGCTTCTAGGCAGAGCGCGAAGCTGCCATATGCTCCAGGGTACATGTAACCATTTAAGTTACTACACATGGGCTAAGAAATAACAGTCAATGTTTTGATCACTTACGTGAACTTCTTGATGTGATCACTTAAGCACGACGTGTCAACTTTATAAAATCATTTCTTGTCTGAGGTGCGCTACCGCGACACAGGTGCAACTCATAGAAAGCGCGTCTCCGCAGGCTTCATTCACCATTGCAGAATGGGCGAAGATAGCGACATCACAAGTGTGCCCTTAATATACGCCCCGATTTACAGAAACATTTGCGCTATAATCAAATTGCATGCTTCGTCGTGAGATAAATATACTTGGTGCACTTTGTAGTAAGAAACCTTATATACCTTAAGTAGGCAACAATAATCTTGGCCGTTACACTGACCCGACTCGATTTTCTATAACATATACAGGGCCTCTGACGTAAAGCGTGGGAGTGAAGGGCCCTACCCAGAAAATTCCATCTTCAAGCACACGGGTGTGCTCGCAGCAGGACGCAAAACCAAAAAAAAAAAAAAACAATGAGAAGAAGAGAAGAAAAGAAACAGCTGTGCAATATAATGCGCACACTCAAATGGGAGCTCTGTGCTTGGTGAACTCTCTAAAACGCTGAATTCGCCCTACTAATGCAATACTTCGCATCAACCCTGCATGGAGACGAACTTTATCGCGAAGGGTTCGCGTATTCTGCGTTCGCCCCTCCCCCGTAGAACTGCACCTTTACCCTGCAGCCACGTATTGGAAAGTATAGAAATAAAGATACGCGTGCCGACAACGTTCAGTTCGTTCATCTGACGACTGGCAGCTTACGGCAAACACGGCACTTCAGTGGAGTAGAAGTGTAGCGAAAAGCCTAATGGCTGCTCTTAGACCATCGCTGAGTAGAAAGGTAGTGGCTCACGGTTACTTTATAACTCGGTCGCTTTTAGTGTGTCTAGCTATGCATTGGATATGTGTGTGAAGGCATTCAGCACCGTTATGGCTGCTACTTGTCACTGATCCATCGTGTCGTGCACTTAAAGAAAAAAGAAAAAGCGCTGAATGAAAGCATTGTTTGATCGGTGCCTCCAGTATGCCTAATGCACACTATCGGCGCACACGTTTAAATTCGAAAAGTTCAGGGTGTCACCGAGCTCGAAACTTCTTTTCATGCAGTCATCCGCATTATTATTTGGTGGTGGTGGTATTGATAATGGTGGTAGTAGTAGTAATGGTGGTAGTAGTAGTATTGCTTGTTACTTTCTGCAAATTTTCATGTCAGGCAGGCGCCATAATGACGAATTATCTTGTTTTCTTTCATTACAAGTGTCACTTGCCCGCAAATGCCGCACAAAAAAAAAGTTCTTCACTGTTTTCTGGCATCTCAAACATTTACGACTGATTAGAGAAAGCAGCAAAATCTACGACGCATGACTGCAACATTTCTGCAGTTATAACCTAGGTCATGGTCTCGTTTCATTCGTTTCGATTGCTTCCATTTCTTTCTCTTCGATCTTTATCGGCTTTCCCTGATCATCTTGCCCCACGGACAATCTTTCACAGTTTCTCTTTGCTTCCCGTCGATCGTTCGTCATTAATCTCACGTTCCTTACTCGTGGTACATTCCTTTTTCGTTGGTTTGTTTGTTCCGTCCATGCAGAAGCGACAACAAAAGTGTTTTCCACGGCCTTTCCTCGGCGTTATATTAATTTTCTCGCTGACGACACTGGACCGCGGCCTTGTAGCTGCCTTGCCTCCGTGCCTTCGCCTATATGCGGCGCTATCTAACGGCTCCAAATGGTGCCGCAGGGCCGTATAGGAAAGGGGTCAGTCTCGTCTTCACCTCCACTGAACATTGGGGCGCGGACACGCGTGTTTGATAGAGTATGACGAATCTTTCTTGGACAGCCAGCCGCCAGAGGGCGCCACAAGCAACTACAAATGAATGTGTTACCTCTCTCTTTCCCAATGGATTCCTCATTGTGTGTTGCACTTACTCTTTTCTTTTCTTTCCTAGCCTCGTTGCGGCTCTCCTCACTGCCCTTGTTTCGCGATCTTAACGCGCCCTATTCTGTATTGCACGTCTGCACTCTTCAGCGCATTTGCTTTGTTCGTTATACGTGTATGGTTCATCGTACCGAGAAGGATCAAGGTCGCGAGAACTATTGGACCACAGCGATGCACTGGAGCTTGGTAGCAAAACGAATGGGACGTTGCTTTCCCTTTCTTTTTTTCTCCGTTGTACGGCCTTTCTTTTTCTCCCCCTCCCGCTTTATGTCCTCTTCTCTCTCTTTTCGTTCTTCGTAACGTTCTTCTTGGACGTCCCAAGCCGCTTTTTCAGAGTATTATTGCTCTGCTATGTACTGTGCTTGCTTTTTGGTGTGTTGCAATCCTCTAGGGAACACATTGCGAACGAGAAGGCCGCTGATGAATAGGCTTTTAGGAGGGCGAGTCAATGAGGTTGCATAAGCGCGATGTACTACAGCGCGGTGACACAAAGCTTGTGCGGTGAGAGAATTTATAATTCAAAGAAAGAAAATATAAGAAACTGGGCAAATGCAAAAAAAAAAAGAAAGATATCAAACCAGTTTCACGCCGTGAGAACAGTCACCACAGCGACGTTGCTCTTATATAGTTAATCGGGACTTTACTGGCAAGGTTGCAAATTTATTGATTTCACGACGTACGTAGAGGTTATGTTAGTCAACCTACATCATTATCTACTGACCGCGCGTGAAACTTCCGCGTGATTTTTTTCTTTCTTTCCTTCCCTCCTTCTTTCCTTCCTTCCTTCGTTCTTTCCTTCGTTCTTTTCTTCTTCTTTCTTTCCTTCCTTCGCGCTCTGGAAATGCAGCCGCGGGTAGGGAATCGAACCCACAACTTCGGGCTAAATCCTTCCTACACTTTATCGGACATTGGTCTTCGCATAATCACTATGAAGACGCAATGGGCTGAGGGCAAGAGTGGGTAGAACGAGGCAGTGTGTATAGTGTATCGAGGGCCAGAGTGGGTCAGCTTTTCCCTCCTTCGTGACAACGACATCCGATGTACGGGGCACAGGATTTCACTGATCATCTTGCCCCACGGACAATCTTTCACAGTTTCTCTTTGATTCCCGTCGATCGTTTCGTCATTAATCTCACGTTTCCTTACTCGTGGTACATCCTTTTCGTTGGTTTGTTTGTTCCGTCCATGCAGAAGCGACAACAAAGGGTTTTTCCACGGCCTTTCCTCGGCGTTATATTAATTTTCTCGCTGACGACACTGGACCGCGGCCTTGTAGCTGCCTTGCCTCCGTGCCTTCGCCTATATGCGGCGCTATCTAACGGCTCAAATGGTGCCGCAGGGCCGTAGAGTAAAGGGGTCAGTCTCGTCTTCACCTCCCACTGAACATTGGGGCGCGGACACGCGTTGTTTGATAGAGTATGACGAATCTTTCTTGGACAGCCAGCCGCCAGAGGGCGCCACAAGCAACTACAAATGAATGTGTTACCTCTCTCTTTCCCAATGAATTCCTCATTGTGTGTTGCATTTACTCTTTTCTTTTTCTTTCCTAGCCTCGTTGCGGCTCTCCTCACTGCCCTTGTTTCGCGATCTTAACGCGCCCTATTCTGTATTGCACATCTGCACTCTTCAGCGCATTTGCTTTGTTCGTTATACGTGTATGGTTCATCGTACCGAGAAGGATCAAGGTCGCGAGAACTATTGGACCACAGCGATGCACTGGAGCTTGGTAGCAAAACGAATGGGACGTTGCTTTCCCTTTCTTTTTTTCTCCGTTGTACGGCCTTTCTCTTTCTCCCCCTCCCGCTTTATGTCCTCTTCTCTCTCTTTTCGTTCTTCGTAACGTTCTTCTTGGACGTCCCAAGCCGCTTTTTCAGAGTATTATTGCTCTGCTATGTACTGTGCTTGCTTTTTGGTGTGTTGCAATCCTCTAGGGAACACATTGCGAACGAGAAGGCCGCTGATGAATAGGCTTTTAGGAGGGCGAGTCAATGAGGTTGCATAAGCGCGACGTACTACAGCGCGGTGACACAAAGCTTGTGCGGTGGGAGAATTTATAATTCAAAGAAAGAAAATATAAGAAATAGGGCAAATGCAAAAAAAAAAAGAAATTAAACCAGTTTCACGCCGTGAGAACAGTCACCACAGCGACGTTGCTCTTATATAGTTAATCGGGACTTCACTGGCAAGGTTGCAAATTTATTGATTTCACGACGTACGTAGAGGTTATGTTAGTCAACCTACATCATTACCTACTGACCGCGCTTGAAACTTCCGCATGATTTTTTTTCTTTCTTTCCTTCCCTCCTTCTTTCCTTCCTTCCTTCGTTCTTTCCTTCGTTCTTCTTCTTTCTTTCCTTCCTTCGCGCTCTGGAAATGCAGCCGTGGGTAGGGAATCGAACCCACAACTTCGGGCTAAATCCTTCCTACACTTTATCGGACATTGGTCTTCGCATAATCACTATCAAGACGCAATGGGCTGAGGGCAAGAGTGGGTAGAACGAGGCAGTGTGTATGGTGTACCGAGGGCCAGGGTGGGTCAGCTTTTCCCTCCTTCGTGACAACGACATCCAATGTACTGGGCACAGCTTCGAGTACGAACAGCTCTGCTGTTATAACTAAGCGGGAACCAAGGTTTTACGTGTAAATGTGAGAACACTTTTCTTTTTTATTTTTTCGTTTTTTTTTTTTTTTTGTCACTGAGTGTATAGACACGCAACTTGCACGACAGAATCGCTTCGTAGCCGTTTTCTCAACCTTTCGCACTGTCGAAGACTTAGGCGGTTAGCGCTGTTCCGCTGCAGCAGCTCGACCGGCACGCTTCGATGCTTTCTGATGGGTCCCGTAGTTCGCCGGCCCTTAACTGGCGCCTCTGCCCACGCTTTGCCGTCTCGCTCAATGATGCAAGCGCAAGCGAATAAACTGCGCGCGATGAAAGCTATTTAAAGCCGACAGTGGTGCCATTACCACTCTGCGATATACAGTGAATCGCCTGCCGGTCGAAGATATACTCGTGCCGCCTGTTGCAAAAGCGGCGTAATGGTTAGCCCGCTCGTTACGTAGCGGTGGCCGTGGGGCCGATCATCGAATGCTCGCTCCGGGTACCTCCTTTAATATGGTGTCAATTGTGTACTAGTTTTGTTCCGCGGCTTTCCGCCAGTGCATTTCTATGTCGGTGGGTCACAGTGTGAGCCAGGTAGTGGTCTGGCATTAAAGAACCGTTGGTATTAAACTTTCGCATTCTGCTGAGCGGCACCTGTAATCACCTTTGCAGTGCGCACCTTCCTGTGCACTGCAAAGCTTGCCATTGTGAGTCATTCTTTGCACAAAGGTCGATTCTTAGCAGAAGTAAGGATCAAACTGCCGTGGAATTGTTGGAAGCCTAAGACTTTGAAAACAAAAAAAAATCTGATTGTGTCAGCGGCACGTCTATTAATTTGCATGCTTCAGAATTGTGTCTCATCCGAAGGATATTATCATGACCATGTCATTCTATGCGTCACCTTGGCTGTCTGCGCAAGCGCAATAACGTATTCTTTTTGTGCGTCGTTTGAGTCTGTCATTAAGCAGTTGCTAGTTGGCGCTACACAGTCTCTTTCTTATTTCTGTCCCTTTTACCGAAATGGTTTCCTCGCCAGAACACGGGACGTATATGATGCTCTATAGTAGATGATTCTCTATCGTTGAGTTATCGCATCTTCGGTAGCATGTGACGTCGGACGTATTGCACCTACCCGAAATCAAATTACAGCTTTGATTTCACTGAAGCCGGTGTAGCTCTGTGTGTATCCGCAGCCCTTACTAATGCTTCACCGTATCGGAGTTTACGCTTCCAATGTCTGTACTTTGCGCTGACTGTACTAATTCCAGCGTCTGGCTGCGAGTGGCTGGATTCGAACGCTCAAATATATGCTCCAAATACTCGAAGCATAGAAATGATAGCGCGTGTGGAGCAGAAAGGTGGGTCTAAAAACCAACAACAGACTATTAACGGCCATGTGTGTTTTGTTCTTGTTGTCATAGCATTTCATCCTGCAATTCAATGTGCTTAGACTGCTGGAGTGTTGAGGAGGTCACAAAGAAGGAGGGCGAAATGGCGGAATAAATAGTTTGGTGAGATTTTGTTGATATATCTCAAAGCTGTAAGTTCTTACACTGAGAAAAACCCTTGTAAGAAAACGTTTTGCAATTTTCGAGCTATTCAGTAGGTGGCTCCAATGCGGTGCTTTTAAACCTAAGAAATGGCAGCATACTACGGAAGCAAAAAGGCAAAATGAATCATAATTCGCGCGTCTTTACTTTACCAAACATGATTATGAGCCACTTCACAGTGGAGGAGACAATCAGTTTTAGCACCTGATGCTCATTACCGTGCACCTAAATCAAGGGTGTCCTTCCATTTGTTCCCCACATAAATGCTGCCAAAATGGCCAGGAATCGAACCCCCGTCCTCAAGCTCAGCAGCGCGATACCTTTCCTGCTAAGCTACCACGGCAGGCCGCCGTTCTCTCTTCGGCTCAGCAACAATGCATTAACCTACGTCTTGCGTAAGGAAATCCAAAGCCAGAGGCGTGAAATAGACCCAGCGTTTGGGGAACGATCGGAGATTGCGGAATGCGGTGCTGACTCATTGCGCGACGCGCGAGCCTCACGTCGGCGACGGTCGCCTTCAGACTGGAAGAGATGCGATAAAAGCGGCAGCAATGACAAACGGTGTGCTACCCCGTGGAATGCCATGGCATACTCCATGACTGCACTTGGGTTCGCCGATGGAGGAGGTGAGCTGCGCAAGAGATTGATCGCACCCTCGCAGACACTGTCACACCTGAGGTCCGGCGAGGGTGTGTGCCTCGGGCCGTGGAGCCTATTAGGGTTATGCAATGCTCTCTCGCATTCCTGCGGTCAGCCACCGGGTCGACGACACCGCGAATGCGAAACGCTTCGATCAGCAGGGGTATTCCGAGAATGGCTGCTTCGGCGGATTCCTGGCTGTATTGACAGACCAACGGGATCGATTCGCAATGTGACAGAAAGTACAGGAATATTAGATTACCTATGCACAACTGAGGCAAGCGTTGCTTAGTCTTATTCTTCAAAGGTCCAATAGACTAGCTGTGGCTATTTTGTTTGCACAGAGAGCGAGTTGGTTTGTATGTAATGCAGACCCTTCCATTCCTGCCCGTTTACTTGTATTGTTTCGTTTTGGATGGCTACGAATTGCGGTGCCGTCACGTGCTCTCTTTCGCAAAAATGAAGGGCGATAAAGACTCTTTAAATGTAACTGGGTTATACTTGAACATATGACTGAAATTTCCTGCATAGATGACTAACCAACACATAAAGTGTCCGAATCCTTCAGAGCCTACCTAAACTGCCAATTTCTTTCATGTCTTGGCAATGAGGAGTCATTACTACGGCTAGAAAATAGGAAGGTGATGCCACAACTGTGCAGACGCGTTCTCAGAAAGATCTCGCGTGTGTCCTTGCTCTACGTAGCTTTCCTTAGCAGTAGTGTTTAAATTTATCGAAGAAAAATTAACAAATTTCTCGCAACCTTTCGCTTGATTTTAATTCCGATCGCTGAACGGCGGACGTGCGTTTTTGAACATACGATAAATTGAGGTGACAGATTCTGGGTCATCATCATCAACCTACCACGTACACTTCAGGACGAAGGCCTCTCACAACGATCTTCTCTGAGCTGTCTTGCACAGGATAGTCCCATTTTATGCCTGCAAGATTTTGAATTACGTCTCCCTATCTTACTCTTTATCGCCCACGGCCGCACTTTTCCTCTCGTTATCCATTCCGTTGCCCGAATTGACCATTGATTATCTGTAATTCCTATTATAATCAAAAAGGCTGGTACAGGGTGTACCCTCCCAAACCTATAACCCCATACTGTCTGTCGTGCTTAGACTGTTTCAGCTATTTCATCTAATATAATTGCACTGTGCGGCTTTGACTAAAGCAAAATGCTACGTTAAATTTGTTTTCATGAAGCATATCCGTGTAATCACGACATGCTTATTCCGTTCAGGCATATGTCGGCCTCACCAATCTTTCTTTAACACATCTCTTGAACAAGAAAAATCTGCATTTACCACGCATTGTGGGAATCGATGCCATGCGATGCAGTCAGAGAGAAAATTGCTTATGTCGAAGTGTTTAACATTGAACAATGTGTTACGAGTAGGATGAAGGGTCTTGTGAATATTTAGTGATTGTGCACGCAACGGGGGTATAAAAGGCGCGTTGACACCCCTGTGTCGACAAGATAGTAGTTCATGTTACGACATAACGTCGGCCCTCGTGTTAGTGCACAGATTCCTATAAATTGTAGAATTAAATGCATGGGCCCAGGCTCTATTCCTTCTTACAAGAACATTGTAGTTTGCCATCAGTCGTTACAGCACACTTGCCTGTGTCTACTTTCCTGGGAAGTCTACGTTTCAATCGCAAGCTACAACAAACGATGTGTCTTTCTCTTGTTTAATTCACGCAAAGTGTCTTCTGATGAAAATTTCCGGGCCTACCTTGGTTGGTCCTTGATTAACATGAGCTGAAATGTTAACACTTAATCACCTGCAGAGAATACCCGCCTACACCAGGCCGAGTATTACTGGTATCGCATGATTGTATCATTGTTAATCGTCTCGTACATGACTTGAATACAATGTTAGTGATTTATAGATCGATCTTTATGCTTGTCATACATTGGTGCCCTCTGGCATGCCAATTTTGGTGTATACCAAGTCAACGAGACGACCAGGAGAGCACCGAGACGTACGTGGCTAGGTAGTGAGATAAATAGCCAGATACGGTGGAAGTTGGTCAAGTTCGCCAAGAAATTATTCGCTTTTAAAAAGAGAAATGGGACGAAATGGAAAGATATGAAGGTTACCATGACAATGGATTATCATTTCCTTCATTTATCAACCTCTTTAAGCTCACTAGCTTAACTGGTTAGGAGTGGTTTGTTATAAATGATAAGGGTTTGAAGAAAGTAGGAAAGAGAGAGTCCAAGAGCACGAGCACTTAATCGCAACCATTCACAGCACATGTTTATGGCACCGCGGATACAGTGAATACTCCTTAGTGAAAGCCGCAAATGCTGAAGACGTTTGTACAAACCTGCTGACGATAATAACCGTAATACTGCCTTTGCACACACCATGTCGGGGAGGTAGACACTCTGTACCACTCTTTTAGAAAGCGGTATAAACTTTTGGAACAGATTTGTGTGTGTTGAGATATATACTCAGCTGCTACACCTTCGTTAAAATACAATGACGTCTCGGTTGGAACGACATATAATCGGCTTTGATAGTCGGCATAGACCAAGGCACGGCCCACACGCGATGATGTTGAACATGAAACACTGAAGATTAAGATAAGTCAACGTAGGATGATGATGGTCAAGTACGCATGAGGAGGACGTGCGTAATAAATACCCACGATATTCAAGCGACGTGTTGTGAAATATCGTGAGGATGTACAATAAATAATTGATAGGGTCTTACGAGCCATAACCGAGATATGAACGCCGTAGTGGAGGCCTCCGGAAATGTCGACCACCTGGGGTTCTTTAACGGGCGCTGACATCGCATAGTACGCGGGCCTCTACGATTCTCGCCTCCGTCGACATTGCGATCACCACGGCAGGGATCGAATCTGAGTCCTTCTGGTCAGAACTCCAGAACCATGACCACCATACCTCTGATGCGCAGCCGATGTAGATACAAATAAATCCAGTGCTCGACGCTCCACCGTCTTGTAAATTCAATATTTTTAATTGCGTTGCTCAGACGGAAACTTTTCGCAGCCGCAATGACTCCTCCGTTGGATGTTGCTTCCAAGAATTATTTATTTTTTCACAGTAATCTAATTTTTTAAAAAAAGCAAAAAGGTTCAAAGGAGAGTGAGGCTGGAATAATAGGAGGGGAAGCAAATTAAAAACAAAATATGTGTGACAATTACATCCACCGGTGCCCGTTCTTTATTTCTTTTATGCTGCTTGGTTTTTTTTTTTATTGATATGCCCCCTCCCCCCCTTTCGTGCTTCGTTAACTTGAAACCTCTTTCCTGTAGAGCGTTTTATAGTAAGTCCTGTTGAGGCTTTCGTAGTGTAGCACGAGTTAGGAGGCAGCAATTAATACAAGCATTCAACTCGTTTGAGACACTAAAACAAAGTACTCGTAAGTCAAGCCGGTTAACTTACTGGCTATTTTTACTGCGGTTCCTTCTGACGTTAGGAGGGGAATTAAAACAGAGTTCTAATGACACCTATGCTTGCTTAGGCACTTTAGTTTTTCTTCACTAGAGGCAATGTCTAGCTGGAAAACGGTGTTTCACAATGTCGTAGGCATGCGATGAAGTCTGGCGTGACCTGAAAATAGTCACTACTGCCATGAAAGTTGAGCTCGACTTCATCAACGTATCGATCCTTTCTTCATTTTCTTCGACACTCTTTTCAGTCCTGTAAAACACTGTTGTAGGACAAGGAGGAGAGCAGAGAGAGGTGGATCGCCGGAGCAGACGTGATTTATGCGACGCTCATTAAGGCTACGCGCGATAAGAGATTGCACTTTACGCACCACGGCGCTGCGCAGCATTAAAAGAACACGCATGGCTAGGCGTGCACTCCGCCCTGGTAGCTTTGTCCCTGGTTGCTTCCTCACCGTCTGCATCTCGCCGCGTCATTTCCATGCATAGACCATAGTGTGGCGGCGGTGCGTGCAGATCACAGGCGCTATGTGAAAGGTCTTTCCACGGACTGTGCATCTAGGTTATACTCTATTAGAAGAACCTGCAACAAGCAGCAGTAACAGAGGAGCCCACTATATTCAGCCAGGGGCGTCACTATAGTTCATGTGTCTCATCTGGGCTAATGCCGCCGTGTGAAATTAATACTTAAGGGTGAACGTCTCCTATCACATGTCAAGGCCGGTCACATCAGATATTCCGTACGGCCATTCATTACGAACCCCCTCCAATGCCAGAAATTTATGAAGTTTGGACACGTGAGCGCTGTGTGCGAGCGTGAAATATCTTGCTCGCGCTGCGGTGAACCCTACGCTACAGACTCCTGCCAAACCACGGCCCTTAAGTGCTGCAGTTACCTCGGGCCTCGCGACACCTCATCAAAGCACTGCTCCAAGGTAATGAAAGGAAGAGAGGCCCTTAAACAGATTGTCCGAGACCATTTGTCTTGTCAAGAAGCTGTTCGAACCTGTTCAATAGTTCGAAGACGGTGCTCCTGATGCCGTCGCACTTAAAGAACGGCTATTTCTCTGTGACAGCTACTTCACATCCGTTGACACCTCCTCCTCTGCCACGTCGTCCAGGAGCATCCGCGTGAACCTCTGAGGATTGCTGAGGATAACAAGGCACCGTAGAGCATCAACACGCAAGCGTGGTCCATATTGTCAAAGCTGCAGCCAGAGCCAAAGCTAAGGCCACTGCCAAAGCCACGTCGACTTGAAGAAACGCAGTAGAAGCTGACAGGGTCATATGCAGCTTCTCCGTTTTCTGACAAATTTCCTGAGGAAGAGCGGGAAATTGTTACGCTGTTTCGATCTCTCATCGACACCAGGCGCACGCTCCTGAGCGAGCTACAGACTTAGCCCAAACTGCCTCGTGAATATCAAATACACCCAATCCATTGTTGCCACATTCTTTTGCTATTACCGTGGTTCGCCCACGACTGTCGTTTGAAGCTTGAGTCTAGCAGGCCGCTATTTTCCAGTGGAACGCAAGAGCGCTAAAGCTACGCATGTGAGGCAAGCACTGGCCTCAGTGACCAGTTGTACGCCTCTGCATGCAGTGGTCGCCTTCTCCCTCATTCCTCTTTCTAGTCCCCATCCTCTAGAATGGGGACTAGTACGGAACGCTAGCCTGGTTAACCTCCCTGCCTTTCCTCTCTTTGCTCTCTCCCTCTCTGAAACGACCTGGACACAATTGTACCAGAGCCTCCATCCGTCCTCAGTGACCACTGCACAAGCTGTTTTTATAGTCTGTGCGTACTACTCAGTGGCAGACGTCACGAGGGGACTCTATAGCTTCGCCGTTTGGACACTGAAGGTCATCGAGGCGCGCACACAACAGAAGAGAAAGAGACGGCAAAAACGTCGCGTCCCTCTATGTCGCAGGCGTGTGAATGTCCTACGCCAGTTGATTCGACTCTTTTGTCGACACTATTTTCCAGTCTTGTATGGCAATACTCCATCGCCTGTGGCGCGTAGCCCTACTTCCTCGTAGGCTGCGGAATATAGCGCCACATTTTTTTGCCCTCAAGATAATGACTCCGGTAACTAACGTGATGGCCCCCTATGCAAAGGATAGAGACATACGTTTTAAAAGCACGTAACATTTACGCTACAGCGTACTCATATATCCAATCCCCTAAAAAAAAAAAAAAGAAGGGAAGTCCTGGCTATTGGGACAGGCGGAGTTTTACTAATAACGTAAGCTTAGCCACCGTTCCGTGCTCTAAAGACAGTTTAGATAACGTTTACACGGCGTGTCTAATTAGCGCTATACAATACAAACATATTGTAGCAGAAGTGTATCCATAAGTTATTTTCAAAACATCGTATGAGCGTTTCGCTGTTCTGTTTATGTTCCATGTCTTCTGTTTAAGATGGCTGTAGGAATAGCAGAATTTCCCGTGATGAAGCACAAGGGTGACTTTTTTTTTTTAAGATACGATATCGGGACGCCAAGAGCGTAAAATTATGCGTCATGGCGCAAAAAAATTAGTCTATTTCACACAATCAGAATACTAGCTGCATAATCACACATCCTCAAAGAAATCGAGGGAGGGGGGGGGGGGGGGAACTAATCTTTACAGAAAACACTTTACGCATCGTCGATAAATGCAAAAACCTGCTTTGCTCGTGCCATGTCTGCATGCTGTCTCGATTTCCTAAAGCGATTCTACTTCGACAATAGCCACTGGTCTCGCACATTCCCTTTTGGTTCGACATCAGGGGCCACAATTTCACACAATGCAGCATCGTCACGTATTATACTGCGCGGCCGCCGCTTAGAACGGTCGTCCACCTAGCCCCTATATTGTCCAGATCACGCTTAACTTGTTTCGACCAATTGTCAATACGCCTTCCCGAAATACCTCTTTTGCTCCTCCATTTCAGAACCCCCGAAATCCTCCGGCTACCTCTTTACTTGCGCCGTTCCGCAGCCGGCCATTTCCTGCGATTTCCTCGTGAGCCGCTTCGACATTTATCTTTTCTTACCGGCGGTATACGTCTCTTCAGCCGCCAGCGCAAGTGGCCGAAAGATTTCTTTTCCGCTCGTTCATAAGGTGGAACCTCCCGCCAATTAGGGCGAAAAAAATTGTGAACTCTTCTTTTAAAAACATTTTTATTTCTTTTCTGCTTACTTCTACTGTGAGCGGCCTGCAGTTTCAGCGTTAGTTGAGGGAGAAGATCCCGAAATCCGGGTCTGAGGTGGAAGGGGAGGGGGGAAGGAAGCACCGATGCTATCTCCTTAGCCCAGTGTATTCGAGGGATAAGGAAGACAGAGGGGACAGGCGTCGAGCAGAACCACCGAACAAGATCATGCCTTTTGCGATGTCGTTTGAGAGGCCTTGTTCTTCACTTTAAGCCGAGTGAAGGGAAAAGAAATATCCTGGCTTTCACATCCCGCCTTCTGTGTTCGTCTGCCGCCACTTCGCTTTTCCTTATTTTCGTTTTCTTTCTTCTTCTTCTTCATTTTTTGTTGTTGTTGTCTTTTGTCTAGACTCCGCATGACTTGTCTAGCGTTTTGTTGTCTCCATTGTTCCACTTTACACAGTAGCCGTCTGCACCGCCGACCAGAGTCTGCTGCAGAGATTTCTCGTTAGACTGCAGTTCTGGCCGTTGTTGCTCGTGGAACACTTCATAAACCCGCGGCGGTTATGGTAGCGACGGACAAAAGGTTTTTCAGCTTTTCTTTCTTATAGTTAGCCCCCCTCTTTCATCACTCTTTCTATTTCCGTTGCTTTTCATTTCACCACTTATTTCCTTAACACTTGGGCGCTGCATCAAAAGAGCTCGTTAGACGGAACTGCAAACGTCACGGAGTTGGAGTGTGTATAGACTTGTGCATTCGCGCCGTCTATGTAATGTTCCGCGCGAGACCATGCGGTGATGGTTGCTATACATGCAATGACATCATTATGCAAACGCGCTTGAGTTGCGTGTGCTTAACGTGAAACAAACCTATGGTGTTTAAGCTTCATTAAGGACGTTGGCTTATGCATATTCCCGTTTCTTACCTTGCTTTCTTTGAGAATTATGGTCGGAAATTCCTGAAAATAAAAGTCACAGCTAAAGCTTAACTTGAGATTGGCTTAGCACTGGGTTGGTCAGGGCTTTTACAGCAGTCTTGAATGTTCGATTGCTTCTGTACTACGTTACACTAACAAGCCTGCTATCATAACGTTCTTCATGTTTGATAGATGGACTAGGATTATGATGGGAGCATGCAGACCTGCTCATCTGTTTTGTAAAATAACATGCTATCGCTCGCTCGAACCCATTCACATGCATCGCATATACCACATAAATGTACATTTCAGTTACGTATATGTCAGCCATTTCTTCATTAACATTTGAAGTTCATAGTCACGCTTCAGTGTTGTCCGCGTTTTCCTTCGCCGAAGTCTTTAGTGCGTTGTTATTATTAGCGACTTCGCACATGCCCACTGGTGATACGTGACAGCGGAGCTCTTGTTCCTTCGCTAGGTTTTCCATGATGTCGTCTGCAGTTAAATAGTGGAGCTGCCACGCAGAAAGAAAGAGCGGATCCACTCTTGGCCTTGGCCCACTCCCGCACTGCTAAACACGAAAGTGATATGCGGACAATATAGAAAGAAAGAAAGAAAGAAAGAAAGAAAGAAAGAAAGAAAGAAAGAAAGAAAGAAAGAAAGAAAGAAAGAAAGAAAGAAAGAAAGAAAGAAAGAAAGAGTCACGGGTTGCGCAGAAGGGAAAACTAGGTTCACTCGCGCTTTCGGTCAACCCACGACTACACATAACCTTGACCTAAGCCCACTGCTACGCATGACAGCGACAGTGCTACATGATAGTGATAGCGAATTAAAAAAAAGAAGACGAAAAAAATGAAAATGAGAAAAAGAGAGAGGATGACCTAGGATAATGGGAGGAGATATAGGAAGAGACAGAGAAAGAAAGAGATAGAGAAGACAGTGGAACGACTGAAGGTGATGATTACCTTCCTGTAGACGAAATAAATATTTCATTTTCACGGGAAACGATGCTCTAATGGTTGCTTCAAATCTGTATGGCTTAAGCGTTATGTGTGGCTTTGCTAAAAAAATTGCTTCTCCGTCGCTTAACTTTGCAATGCTTAGCTAAGCCCCCATAGATGATCATTGGTGTTTGCAATAGCAGACCTATGCTTTTTTTTTTTGTACTGATGTCGTAGATGCATGTGTTCAAGCTTTCAAACAGAGTGTCTTCTACGTGGTGCTTCAGTGTTTAAAGCAGCACATTCTTCGGCATCTTGAGGCTTGTAAGTCAGTCTGTTATAGCGCAAGATTGTCTGTACCATCCCTCAATAAGAGGTATATTCCTAACTTTTCCAAAAACGAAAAAAAGAGCAGGACTCAAGCAAGAGGGAAGAATGGACAGATTTCGTGATATCGCCAAATGCTACCAAAAATCGAGGCTCAAATTCCCATCACCCACAAGCCAGACAGATCCTAGGCGGTTGACCGGTGGCAGCTACAGACCAGAACTTTTCCCAATCTTGTGCACTCTAAGCGTATGTGCCCAGAAATTTACCCAGTCAACACGTGCAGATTATACCAGACAGCACAGGCGTCTCTAAAGCGCATCGCCTGGAGCCTCTGCAGAACGAATCGAGCCGCCGTCGGAGGCCCTCCTGCGCAGCTGAGATCTATTGGCCTCGAGACAGAACACAGTCGGCGCCTAGCGGAGAATGGACGAAGCTCACAAGTGTGGATAGCTCCTTGCATCCTCCGCTAGCCACTGCACTTTTACATACGCGCGTACCTCACACATATCCGCCAGCATGTTTGTTCCCTGAGCCGGTGCATTGTTGAATGCTTTCATGTATTCTTACCCAATCATAAAAGTATTAGTTATAGTATTATTTGGCTTGGCGCTGCAGTCTTTGCTCTTTCTTAAAATCACTGAGCGCCTGTGTCCTGAGCATGCTATGTCATCGTCGCACCTACCGTTCGGCACGGTTATTTCAGTTTGGATGCTGCTGTGCATTTCAAGTATACGGCAAAGTGCGCTTGGCGTCCTTCTGATAGGTTAAGCGAGAAACATCATCGTGTAAATGCAGTACTGCAGCGATATCGTCTCGCGATATACCATTGTGAGCATGACGGAAAATAGCAGACGTTTTTCGCTTGAAGAACAGATCTTTCTTATATATATATATATAAACCTTTTCTTGTCACGGTCACGCAAGTAATCAGGCGAATAAAGCGATGCGCTTGAGCATTAAAATATTCACTTAACATGGGCGCCTGTCAAATATCATGATAGTACTCAAGCGGCGTATACAATAACGTAGCTTTACTAAGTGAGCCAGTTAAATGACTGGCGTTTCATGGAACATGACACGCAAGGCATTTAAACGCAAGTATGCGTGTAAGTGATACAGTGGAGCACACAAGTGCTACTTTAGCTCAATGTGCAGGAACAGTTCCTTTTTGTTGCTGTAGTCAATACTGAAAAAATGAGCGAGAACACAATACTCAACTCTTTCAGTCGCCTAACAGCAATGCCAACATTGTAGAGAGAAGCGAAGTATGCTGATAGAAAAATAGGCAGAGAGAACCGCCGAGGAAGTCAAACTGTGGAGTTGGGTGATGGTCAATGCCTCTTTGAATGGCGTATCACGATTCCTTCACGTGCAATAAAAATGTTTTGCGTGATTCCTGCACTGACGTGATATTGAAGGAAGCATGTATTACCGTTTGACTGCAATTAATGCTTTTATTTAGCTAACAAATGCCTCAAACCGCTCAGAACGGAGCGCCGCTGTGTACATTTCAATGCGCGCCGGCGAACGCCTATCTACACTCACGCGGTGACAGTGCTGCAATCTACATGTCCATCCCGAGGCCAATATGAGAACAAATTTCAATCATCCAGAAAGCCCTGAAGGAAGGTTCAAAAGCATGAAGCAAGCAAGCCCTGAAGGAAGAACTCCCCCTTCCAAGCTCTCCTTTCTAAGAAGTCTGGCCTAGGCCTAGGCCACAATCTGCCCCATTCTCAAGAAAGTTGCCTTGCTCACTCAACGCATCATTGCCCACTGCATATAACGTAGCATCAATGACGTTGCGTTGATATAATTTCAGTCATCTGGGTTTGACTTGTATTAATGTAGCCGCGTTGAGCGAAATTCGAAGGATCCGCCTCCTTAAAAAAAGAAAAAGGCGCGAAGGTAGAACCCTGTGGAGCATATGTACCAGTACATCAATGTCATAGCATGTCCCCATCATCCCGTCATGCCATTACAGTTGTCATTGTAATCATATCGAACGTATTTTTTTCTCGCATATAAAAGAACGCTTCCAGTGAACACGAAAGAAAACATCGCTTAAGCTGATTTCCGCATCGCATGAAATACGCCTAACTTTTTACCGTCTTTTATCACAGCGGCATTTGTTGCTACGTAGCACCCGACGGGCTCTTACATTAACTCGACCTTGGAGACAGCGTTAATCAAAATCTACATCTTGCCGTGTCACATGCAGTGACGTCAAGAAGTCCAAGACGTGCACGGAATGATGTAATGCGATGCAGGTCCAGAGTGGAACTGCCATATCGCCCGCCTAACGCCTGCGTATAATGATGTAACTTTATCGATTGCGCGCAAGGAGCTTGTTAACGAATGCTCGCCGTCCTTGCTCAATGTCCACGATGCAGCTCGGTCCTTGGGCGCTGGGATGAATTACTCCTCCGTCGTCGCGTTAGAGAGCGACAAGTTGATAATGACCCTCCGACTTCTCGAACGAGAACGAAGCCGTAACGATCAGGTAGCGCGGTGCATCGATTTGCCCGAGCCGGACAGCCTCGTACCCCGGGACACCGTGTAAGGGCGCCTTCGTGAGCCCATTTCGCAAGGTGGGCAAGGGAGCGTCTCAAGATACCCGCAGTGCCGAGTGAACCGCAAGCTTCCATCAAATGGAAGGCGATCGGCAAGATCATTAGAGAGTCACTGCCTAACTCCGCCAGCCGCCTGCATCTAACGCCCCTATAAGACCAGGAAAGGAATAAAAGAAAACAGGAACTGCGACACTTCGTTGATACTTAACACTGTAGGCATAGGAGAAAATGTTCATACCAAGATTAAGTTAGAGAGGGACAGAGAGAGACAAAGAGAGAAGGTGCGGAGAGAGAAAGAGAGAGAAACTCAAGGAATGCGAGAGGCGGAGAGGTTAACCAGACGCGCGTCCGGTTTGCTACCCTGCACTAGGGGAAGGGGGAGTAGGGTGGTACAAAGAGGGAGAGAAAGCGCACAGTGCCGCCACATCCGACACATTTACACACAGCACACATTGACACTGCGGTACGTCACAGAAGTGAGAAGAATTTTCCGTCCTAGCTTGAGCCAAGGTGCCAGCAACAAGGTGAGAAGTGTCCATGAAGACACAAGCGAGCGTTAGGCGTACGTCGCACATCGAACAGTTGACCAAACGTAGGGGTATACCATCGCTGCGTGGACCAGTCTTTGAGGATGTTCCTATCCAATCGTCCAACTAAAGCGGCAGAAGTACTCGTTTTTGGGCGAGTTGCAGATTTGCAGTCACAGGGGGACGTAGACCCTTCCAGGGTTTGTGCCGAGGAAATTGTCTATGAAACGCCCCTGTTCTGCTGTAATTAAACGGGACGCTGAGTTAATAACCGACTGTGGGAGCCCACCATTGGTATTAGAAAAAACGACGGTGGGCATCTTCCTGCGCACGTGAGAGCCTGCTTACGCGTGCTGCGCATCGCGCTAGCTGAAGTCGTTGGCAAAAGCAAGGATCAGACGGCAAGGGAGCTTCTAGAGGCTTTCTATAATAGAAAGAAAGTCTTCTTGTGTCGGTGACACTTCGATATCTCTGTACACATATCTGTACACCTTCCAAATGGGCTTCTTCGATAGGTAGCTTTCGTGATAACATGTTTGACGTCATATGAATTGCTTTGCTGCGCATCTCTGGAAGTTTGCCTAGCATTTTAACTGGACCATCGATAAACAGCTGGTAGCTGGCGCTCGTCTGTGTCTTTCTTGTTTCTATACGTTTTTCCTGGTTTCGTCGTTGCGCCTGAACACGCTCATGAAGCGGCATGTCAGGAGAGCAGCCGATGCATGAATACGTTCCCATAAAACGAGGAGATACAAGACCACGATGGCCTCTGGTCAAAAAACGTATTTTAAATAGGCGCCATGGATGGCGCCTATCGAAAACAGATTTTGTGACGAGCATTCTTGCGAACCTCTACTGCGCTTCATAATAAAATTGTCGCGTGACGGTTTGTGGAACAAGACACGAGGAAGGTAAGCACACCTCCACGAGGAGCACGGAACTGAACTTGGAAGCCAATCCAGTCGCCGAGCTCTGCATATTGGCCAAAATAAACAAGAACAGTGTATTTTACCTTCACATTAGTTTATGACACACTATTCCGTCGTCTACATTCGCCAAAAGTTGCATTTGGCTGCAGCGTACGTAGCTCGGGGCTGTTGAAGCTGCTTTGAAAAACTTATCGTATAATACGCTTTGAGGAGTTATCGCATCACAACCTTTTCCTCTACGAGCTTTTATAACATTGCAAACCACTTAATTTATTCGCCGGCAAAGCGGAGATGAAAGTTGAGTAGCACAGATAATTGGGCTAGTTGGTATCGGTTCATTGTGAAGGAATTAGGCGCACGCAACACACACACACTAGCAGAAGAGGGGAACAAGACCAGCACCGACTCACAACTGAATGAAGTTTCTTGGAAAGTATAAGGCAAACAGATATGTGTATTTTTAAATAATGTCACGTCATCCGGCTCCTCTTGTCCACGGTATAAGTAAAATTGCAAAAGATAAAAGGTGACAAAGAGTAAGAAAAAAAAAACAAGAAATATCAGAACCGTCAAAATGCACATTTGTCGTAAGTCACACCTTCAGAGTGCTGATGAGGTAGGCATATTCTTCTGTTAATGAGATGGAGGGGGCGCTTACACATTTTCTACCGCTCATTTTAATATGGAATGCCTCTATCATCTCTCTGGTGGTTTGATCTGGATGTTTCGATAAGCCAGAGGTGTGCTGAAAAATCGGGGTACGCCCGCACCAAGTACAATGTTTGGAAAGGTACCTACTATCCTTTGATTATACAGATTTTTATGTGTGCAAATGAAGGTGTGACCTACGGCACATGTGCTCAGCTTCAGTATTTTAACGGTTCTGGCTTTCCTTGGTCTTTTTCTTGCCATTTGTCAGCTTTTATCTCTTGCAATTTTACTTATACCTTGGACGAGAAGAGCCGGATGACGCAACTAGTTAAAAATATACATATGTCTTTGCCTTCTTTCCAATAAACTTCATTCACTGTTGTGAGTCGGCGCTGGTTTTTCTTCCTTCTTCAGTTAGTGCATATGTGTTGCGTGCGCCTGATTCCTTCACGATGAAAGCTGATACCCCTTGAGAAATTTCGAAAATCATGGAAACACCGAAGAATGTAATTCTTGGTTTTCGCTCGCCGCTCAGGAATGTGATTGCAAGGCACGCCGTAGTGAGTGACTCGGCATCAGTATTGACCGTCGGGGTCTATTTAACTGGACTTAAGTCTAACTATGCGGGATTTTCTACACGCCGCCCGGGCGAAATGCAGCCGTTGTCGTCGGGAGCAAAGCCTGCATCCTCCAATTTAGCAGTGCAAGGACTGGAGAACACTCAAGCTTCGCCAGCCTTGTCGATTCCCGTTGCCATCGCAACTCTGTCGTGTTAAAAGGCACAGAGAACATTCCTTAAACGCGAGTCCTCCTCTGTATTGTTCTAAATATCTCGCGTTCACATCTATCTTGCTTCCCAAATGACGGCCCTGCAATTACACTTCACTCAATCATCTCCTGAACAAGACTAATTTTGAATACGTCGTCTTTGTTCTGGTCCAGGCTTGATTGCACAACCACCTGGATGCTGCTGAACGCTCTTTGAAAACAGCCGACTTTACTCTGGGATAAGCTGACCAAGGAATGCCAAGAACAGCAACCCTGGATGCCGGCAAAGAAACCTTCGTTATTATTAAAAAGAGGGGGGGGGGGCCTTCGGCGGATTGATGATGCTTCACTGTAATTAGTTGATTGAGATAAGATAAAAAAACACCAGGTTACATCTAATCTTGTCCAACCCTATTCTTTACGTAAGTATCAGCATCATTAATGCGAAAAAAGAACGCGTCAAGGAGAGGAATGAAACACCCTGAATAGGATTATCGCGTTCAGGCCTAAAAGGAAACAAAAGCCTTATTCTTTTTTTTTTTTTTTGAGGTTTGTATGCAACATATAAACAGTAATTTTGTCTACATAGATGATCACATCGACAGCACTGTGACCGCCGCATATGCTAAAATTGAATGATAACGCGCCATTCCTTAATTACACAAATTGTCTCGTGTAGCTGGCACGGTAAAGCATCCCAACAAGATGTTAATTCTTGGTGCCGACGATGGTACGAGCAGGAGGTGACACTGGCATTGGAAAACAAGCGGTGAAACGTTCCAAATAACAGAGCACAAAGTTCACCGGGCGCGTCAGCATGGGAATATAGTTCGCCTCGCATTGAGAGCCGCAAGATGGCGCATTGGGTGATAGACCACCCCACGGAAGCTGTTCGATATGAGAGAGTTACATTCAAGAAGCGCTACGCGAGCTAGGCACGGCTAAGAGCCTCATGGGTCGCATAGGGTGGAGCGTGTGTAGCGCAGAGCACACTGACTGTTGTCGCTTACAGCTTAGTCTCCGAGCACGGTCGACACGGAGGCCCGAAAGTGGCAGCATTTGCCGGCTAATCGGCTACACGCGCTCGCTCCCGCAAGGGGCTACGAAATACAGTGAGGGAGGCTCCGAACGACAGTCGCTGTGTCGTCGCCCTCGTCCATTCGCCAGCACGGAAGCCGATTACGAGTCCGAAGCACAGTTGCATGCACGTACATTTTACTTATTTATTGTAAGGGTGTACCGCGTTGCGCAGGGTGCCTTTCCTGTGTGCGCAGCGGAGCGACTGTGTCATTCTCATGTATGTCCTAGTCGTCCTCCTCCGTTGGCCACATGAATGCTTTTTACGGCCAAGTCATTTGTTCAACTGACAGTTCCGTCTTTTACGTCATGAATATCATCTCAGCATGCGACGATAAAAAAGAGATATGACGGGAATATGTATCAGGCCGGAAGAAAAATGGCTGCGACTTTTAACACGAAAGCGTTTCTTGGCTAGGTTGGCGATAACGCGCGCCCAGCTCCCGTCCGCAAAAGCCGTGCCCGGAAAGCACGTGACCTCTCCCACCGGAAGTGACGCCGGCGCCAACAATCGCCGCAGTGGCAGTCGGCGCGCGCTCCGCTCCGCTGCAGCCGCCTGTAGCGGCTTGTGGCCGTGTCGCCTAAAGCCCCAACATCAAGGGGCTTTAGTGTCGCCGCGTTTCTTCGCAGGGTTGGCGAAAGCGCGGGCCCAGCTGCGTGGCGTCGCCGTTTGCTATGACGATGCCACGCACCTGCCGAGTTCAATCTCGAATTGAAGACGCCCAATGAGACCATCACGACGTCGAGATGTATGTGCATCGATCTCACATGCACCAACGACCTATACATTGTGCGAGATGTGATGTATGTCTCCACCTACTCTGATCACAAGGCCACGGTAGTGTCTATGTACCCCAGCCCAAGACGTCGTCACCGGAACGATAAGAGGGCGCCGACACCGGCCACTGCCTAAAGACACCACCCACAACGCCGCGGAGGTCGTGGCGGTCGTACTACTTCGATATGCCCAAGACCTGCCCGGGCATATCTGCATATACTGCCTGGACGACGAAATAGAAGGGGACATGTGAAGTGTCGACACCACTTTGATGGCATCAAATCATGTAAATAAACAAAATCCGGCCTCCCACATTGCCTCATTCTTTATAATAAAACACAACTCGGCAACACCAGTTTGCTGCACCCCTCCGCAACGACAATCTAGCCAAAAGAAACGCTTTCGCGTTCTCATCTCATAAGAATATGCTTAGGGATTGTCGAACTTTGATTCACTCCACATATGTCAAAAACAGTCACTTTCATGTTTTCGCAATAAATTAATGTGAAGAAAAAGGTAGGTATCTTCGTTCATTGTGAAATTCGTAGAATGATTGCTGTTGCATGTTCAGCGAATGCATAATGGCGAATCAAATGTAATTTTAATGTAACTGACAGCGGAATAACGCACGGCTAACGGCCTTCCTCGATGAGCGTCTTCGATAGAGCGTTTAGCAATACAGTAAATGCTTTTACCAATAATAATATACTATACAAAAAAAAAACCGGCAGATTCCACGTGGAGTGGGAATCAAGGAAATGCAAAGCACGCATCAGGAGCCTATCTGTCGCTCTTTAAAATCAGCATAACGATGCGAGGCGGAGGGATATGGCACACAGTAAACATATGTAGAAATGACATATGCACTCACGTATGTTGAAAAGTTGCAAGGGTGTAGAAGCGGTATTTCATGGATGCGTAACGACGAGTTGCGTAACGATTTATGTTCGTCACACAGAAATGTCACGTCGTGCCAATTTTGAAATATGTCCATTTAATCTAACGGCCGCGAGCGCCCCTAGACCCCGGCATGTAAATGATGCTGTACATGACACGCGTGTGATGGTTTGCCCGTTAGGACCAGTCACTCATGTTAGTCACGCACTGTTGTCTCGCTATACCGATTTTGGTACATATGAAGTGAACGAAACGGCCACAAGAGCACCAAGACTGTGGGATGTAAATCATACCTCTCATGACATGCATGTCATGATTTTCATGTTATGACTTGCCATTTATGTTCGGCACGCAGTCATGTTCTGGCATACCGATTTTCGTATACATCCGATTAACGAAACGGCCAGGAGAGCACAAACTCGTAGGCGGATAGATAGATAGATAGATAGATAGATAGATAGATAGATAGATAGATAGATAGATAGATAGATAGATAGATAGATAGATAGATAGATAGATAGATAGATAGATAGATAGATAGATAGATAGATAGATATGCTCAAAGTCGCCGAAGTTCGCATATAATTGCTTCGCATTTAATACATGATCATCGTGCGTGATGCGGATATTCTGCATTGTGGGTACGAAGTCAAACGGTACAAGTTATTGCAGAAGGAGGCGTTAATTTGAGGATTGAGTACCCTTCTGAGCCTTGTTCCATGCTTTGAATATGTCAAGAAGACAGGTAAGGCTGCAATAAAATAGCGCTGGAAAACGTGTGCTCCTTGCAAGGATGATGCCGACAGAAGAGCTCCTCTGTGGTCGCAGAAAAGCTTCTTTGATTGCTGTGCCCTGTACGGGTTGCTTCGCTCTCACAGCCTGACGCCATTTTAAGAAGCTCTGGTAGTGGCTGTAGTGGGGTGCGTACAACCAAAAAGCCCCACGTGACATTTATTTTCCTTCCTTCATCCTTTATTAATTCTTCATTTCCTTGAAGACCCAACGCAGGAATACTATACAGAGGCTGCGATTGCAACAACAGTTAAAGCAACATTAAATTTAACGCAATAACGTGTTTTTATTCTCATGCACGATTTCCTAAATGCCCAGAATGGATTACGTAGGAGCACTACTATGAAAATGGACAAAAAGGGTGTAATATAAAAAACTAAAAAAGACAGAACTTCTTCAGTAATAGTACATAACTTTAAACTAAGTTTTCTCTGATAAGTTCTTATACCATCAGAGACAGTGCAGTACACGTGATGCTCAATAATCTAAATCACCAAGGTGCTTGCTGGCCATGGAAATTTGGGGCACCTGAGGTTATTTCACATGTACTGGCAACGGCATTAGTACACCGGCCTCTATACCGTCTTTACCTCCATCCAAGACGCGACCGCCGAAGCCGGAATAGAACCCGTGTCATTCGGGTCAAGCAGTCAAGAGCCGTGACCACTAGACCGCCGTGACGGACAACTCTGTACCACGCTGTGACGGCACATCCAGCCCATTCGGAAATCTTGCCTAGCCCAATGTAACACCTGATGTGTTGTTACCTATGACGAAGGACTGTGTCGTGAGCGTGTTGGGATGATAACCGTCCATTCCCCCCATTTCTCGAATAATTAAACTCTCTCCGTTCCAAGCGCATAGCACCCGGGCGTTCGCACATCCCCTCCAGCTACAAAGTAGCTTCCTCGAAAGCTCAGCGATGCCCGCAGGACAACCGGGCCGGTAATGCACGCCGCTGCTCCTCACTGAGTGTTCCCGCAGGAGCGTGGAAACCACTCAGGCCTCTTAATGAATTAGGCGCGCTCCAATTGCATGCTGCGTAATAAGGCGTAACGGTGGGAGAAGCGTCCGACGGTCGGTAGCAGGCTAGAGGTGAGCGCGAGAAGCAAGGCGTACATGCGCACTGAGCACGGAACGCGGCCCGAAAATATTCTGCTGCGGCGCGCTGGTTAAGAAGACTTATAGAGTAGGCGCTAATGAAGAAAGATTGTTGGCGTAACAAGACTTAACTGGGAGCTCCTGCTGGTGGCTGGCAAAAGCTTTTCAGGAGCGTTCTCTATTTCTGGGCCTTCAGCTTCCCATTAGAGAAGAACCCTTTCTGTCAGAAGATCGCGCACTAGAGGAGGAGGAAACCTCTCGTGAAAGAGAAGCGAAATATCTGAAGTTGTCACACGGTGTTTTGTATTCTCTTGAGCCACAGTACTGTGTGATGCTCCATTTGCTCCTGCAGTTCTATCCAACCATAGCGATCGAAAAGGCGGAGATAGAAGTTTAGGTATATGTCAAGATAAAGCGTGCCCAGGAAGTTACGTATCACTTCACGTGATGGCTATCGCTGCAGACACGACCACATTTTTGAATGTGCAGCCAACCTAGTAGATGACACTGCATGAGGAACATACGCTGAATATCTCCCAGATATCACTGCATAGTTTCGTACGCCATATCTGCTTTAGACGATAAGACATTCCAGGTCTCTAATTTCTAACTCTTTTTAACCAGCCGATAATGCTTATTCCGTCACATAGAGAGTGATCCACGGCTCACCAGTATGCGACAATAAGAAGAAGAACTAATGTCATCCCCATTCTGGTTTGCTTGCTAAACACCTTTACTTTAACCAGATGACACTTATAGATGCAACCTGTAAAGCGCTGTGGTGAAGTATTAAGGCCCATCTGTTCCCTACGTGAGCAATGTTTCGTAGGTGTAGCGACAGAACTTCCAGCTTCTATTATCGGATCTCGGATGAGTGTGGGTTCGAGTCCGACTGGTTGCAAGAAGTTGTTGTAAGTATATGTTCATTTTTTTCAGAGATCCACTTCCGTTATGGAAGTGCGTCACTTATTTCTTGGTGGACCCCCGCATAAAACACTGTCATGTTAAGACGGAGGCCTTTAGAAAAACCAGTTGTTTTCAGTAGCACTGACAACTGGACAAGTTGGTACGTGTTCGTGATGAAGAAAACGGCGCAGCCCAAGAAAAACGAGACGCTGAAGATGAATCTGTTCGTGTCATCTCTATCTTCATGGTCTCGTTTTTGTGCGCTGCGTCGTTTTCTTAATCATAAGCGGTTGGTTTATTTTAAACATGCTGCCATTTGGTACACACCAAGTTCGAGACGCTGACATCAAGAAGGCTTGGAATAAAACAGTGCACAAAAGTATTGATAACCGGTCCTATAGCGCCGTTCTTTTCCCTTCACTGTGAAAAAATTCTGCTACCACAGCAAGAGAGCTTTAGGCTGAAGGGACCACGAAAATCTACCCATCCGTCCTTGTTTCTCAGCCATATATTGGCACCCTCTTTCCTGGCCCTATCGTATTGTTGATCACATTAGATGATCTTCTGCATCGATGGGACAATTTTGCGTTATGACAGACAGTCTTATGCATCTACAACTTACCTAGGGGGGGTAGGGCGCGGTGGTCGATCCAGTCAGTGTCGACCGAGGGAGGGGAGATGGTGTAGTCAAGCCGCACTGACTGGTGTAACGAGTCGTGCGTCTGGCAAAGGACCGAGGCAGCTACATGTTACGGGAACAAGAACAACCAAGGAGGAATTATTACCACGCGTATACACAGGTGATGGGGGCGGGACAATCGCTGTGCTAAACGCACAGTTTACGGTAACACCATCATAACATGAAACAGAGTCAACACGCTGTCATGATAAGGCAGGCAGCGGATGTCTGATACAAGTGCGCGTTATGTTAGGATGCAAACTAAGCCTCTCATTGCTGCGTTAAAGATTTCGAAGTTTGTTGCACAAGGTTCATTAGAGCAGTGTATTAGTGTCTAGACTAAAATGCCCCCGCTGATTGGGCCTACTAATGGTGCGGCCGGCGGTAGTGGGTTGAGGGAGGGAAGGAGCGTGCCTTAAGTTCACGCACACCATCCCCCTCCTCGCAGCTAGCGCTTCTAGTGGTAATACTTCAAACACAGCAGAATGCTTGCGCCTGCGCCACCGAGTGACTTGCAGCACATTTATTAACGCATATACGTCTCTTGATTTTTAATGCGAAAGGGTTTCATGCCAGGGTCCACCAAGAAATCAGTGACGTACTTCCGTAACGGAAGTGGAGCTCCGAAGAATTAACGTACATTGACAATGAAAAAGTTACACCCAGTCGAACTCGAACTATACCCACCCGGGATCCGACGAGAGGAGCAGGAAGCTCGACCGATACAGTTTGCAGACGCTTCTTGTTTATGGGAGGTTTGCGCGGGCCTCTGACGCGGGCAATTCAGTGCATCCGGAGCAATGTGAGTCGTTCGAGAACTTTCCCTCGTGTACAACTGTCGAGGATACCTGTGCCGTGCCGAGGTGTCGCTGATGTCTACATGTCACGTGCTCACAGTACACAAGCCATGTCCTGCCCCTCGATCCGCCCAATTGTCGCTTATGCGTTCCACAACTTCGCAAATACAGGTTTCACTTTCGGTTTATACCGATTCCTATGAAGGAGGTATCAACCACATTTTTTTCGGTAGCTTCTCATTTCATTTGTTTGCTAGTTTTCACTATGCGTAACAAATGCTGCGGCTAAGATTTTTCTTTTTAATGCGATGCATTTCTTGGAGAACTTGAGCCACTTTGACCGTATCTATCTATCTATCTAGCCACCTACATCTCGGTGCTCATGGCCGTCACGTTCCTGGTACACCCGAATATTTGGGAGGTACGGTATCAACGTATGACGAACATGAACGACTCGTCTTTATATAACTAAAGGCATACACTCGTCATCTACGTGACGATTAACGACACTGAAATCATGTGTAGGTCATACTAGTGCTCAGCGACCGGTATGCGCCACCAGGCGTTTGAATCTTATAGAACCTATCTCAAACAGGGGCAAACTACAAGAGACATAAGAAATGCAGGGGCTGCGGGAAACAGGCATTTGAAAAGGCGCGACTGCGGGCATCGAACCGGCAACTTTGAGCGGCGCCCCGAGTTTTCTGCACTTCACCCCGGTGCTCTGCCTCCAGGATCGGCCCACAATACTCTGTTCAAGCATGACGCAGAACGGCCGGCTCAAGAACTCCGCTAGACAAGAAGCGAAATACCGCTTGTCGTAGGTTGCGATTGGAATGTAGCCATGACAAGCACACACGCATGCCACTTACCAAGCATTCGGCTGGTATCGAGCACGGACACTGGAGATGCCAAGCAAGCACGCTTCCACTAGGCTACGGCTGCGTCTCCCTCTCGGTATACATAGCAGATAAGCCTACTGTACCAGCAGTTGTAATGGTGCTTGCGCAACGCGAATCCTGCTTGTAATTCGTGATAACCGCTATGATATCAATACATATGTAGCGCTACCTTTCAGTTTGCTTTTGTGCTACTTTGCTCGATACTGTAGGAATACTTCGACAAACGACGCTTATGACAGCCGGTCAACCGTATAGTGCTTTGTTTTTGTTTTCGTTTTTTTTTTCTTTTTCGGAAAGGCAGACGGTCTGTGCTTTGGACTAACGCGAGTCTCAACGTTTCATCGTACCACGACGTACCATTCAGTAGCCACGGTGCTGTCGGCGCTCCTCGTTAATCCAAGTTAAGAATACTCATGAGTGGGGTACATTCGCTTTGCACAAAAACCTTTATCCTACTCCTAACAGTTGGCTGAACGCCAAACAATTAATCATAGGCGATTGCATTGCTGCCTTATTCGGATGACACAGATTCACACAGTGGGTGGGATCTGCAGAATTTATTTATTTATTTATTTATTTATTTATTTATTTATTTATTTATTTATTACGGTGCTGAGTATATGTGGTTAACGGATACGACGACAAACTTTTACGTATTACCTGTCAAACTTCAGTGCCCGAATGCACGCGTTCAAGTATTGCCCCCTTCCTGTACCATCCCAATGTCCTTCTCTGCGTTAATGCTAACGCGCGTCTGTTTTTTGACGAGAATTTCGTCGCAGATCAATAAATTAAGCATCGTCGCCGAACAACGCGCGACATCTCTCGCCCTGTCGTAGGACTTGCTTAGTTTACGTAAATCAATGAATGGCTATAAGTTAGTTTTTGAACAACCCGCTCAGAACAACTACTTTTCTTACTAATTTCTTTGGTAGGCGGTCTTCTGCTAACAGTTCCAGAATCACTTGCGTGTATTGCGAAACTCGTCCGCTTCACGCCGCCAATGTCGTACAAAAGCCAAACCTTGAAGCATAGCGCCACCTGAACGCAGAATATTCATCTCTTCTCTGCTGAGGCTTCATCACGCCCTTCTAGATGGCACTGAGTGTGGTTCGGACAATTCAGGATGTTTTTCGTCTTTTCTTGCTCTCTTGCTCTCCCTCGCTTTCTAGACAAGCTGAAGTTGGAATTGCGATGGAAACAACGAGTATTTATCATTACAAATACACAACAATAAAACCAGTAAATAGAACACTTTGAGTCATGAATTATGACAGCACTTCAAAGGCTCCACGTTTACATATGTGCCAGGACATGCTATGAAGACATTGCAGAAAAATTTTAGCGCTAGTATTTACGATTCCTGGTCAATGTCTTTTAGACGTAAAAATGAATAAGCTACATGTATATGGGACCCTTGCATAGTAATGCGATGCGTAACGCAAAAGCTAGGATATGTGCTACTGAAAAATACTCTCGGTATTATTCCTTTAACATCTCCTCAATATGAAAGGGAAAATTAGCACCCACCCGTGTGTAGCACAAGGCTACAAGGAAATCCATTCCGTATGGATTTCCTTGTAGCTTTGTGCTACAAACGGGTGGATGCTAATTTTGCCTTTCATTAAAGGTTACTCCAACATGCGGGTTTCCGCAGAACTCATTTGCCATTTTCTCAATATATACCGCTTTAATACAGAGGAGCCTGTTCAGCTACATGACTAAGGTGAAAGTGCCCGTTTAAATTGCCCTTCTTTAGCATTGTCTACAATGTCAAAATGACAAATAACAGTTGTTGTTATTAACGGAGGTTTACCTAAAAAATTAGCGCTATGTTTAGAAAGCAGGTGGTTTTCCTGTGTTTGCAGTGAGCATATAGTGTAAGTATCAACATTGTTGTTTTGTTTGTTTTGTGGGGTTTAACGTCCCAAAACCAGCTCTGATTATGAGAGACGCCGTAGTGGAGGGCTCTGGAAATTTAGACCACCTGGGGTTTTTTAACGTGCACTGACATCGCACAGCACACTGGCCTCAACATTTCGCCTCCATCGAAATGCAGCCGCCGCGGCCGGGATTCGAACCCGCGACCCTCGGATCAGCAGCCGAGTACCATAGCCACTAGACCACCGTGGCGGGGCGAAGGTATCAACATTAAGAATTGTGTAGTTCCCACACGAGCGCCTCTGATTTGTGTTAATTGTGTTATAACATGCATATGGGCATAAAATATTTGTTTATTTTTATTTATTTACTTATTTATTTGTCCTAACTTTGAAAGGAGGGCCAGAAATCGAAAATAAGATAATCTCTCTAAACGGTCAGGAAAGGCTTTCACTAACACTACAAGGAAATCGAACGGAATGAGGCACAGCATATACTTTACAAATTACAAAATTATTACGAACCCACAGCCCGACTGGAAGGAATGGAAAGTATAGCACGTACTACTTATCTCATGTGACTATGTGCCGGGCACGAACTAGGCGTTCATGAACTACAGCTTTCGTTACCCCCTGTTGCTCACAGGAGAGCGGTGAGTAAGCCTTATGATGAGAACCACATCGGAAATGCCTAATATGTTGTCAGAAAAGAAACAACTACGAAGTGATCAGTTTATTTTAGTAAACTCTCTGCATTTGGATGTGAATATTTTCAGACAGAATTATGTCGCCAGGCGCCGCTTTGTCCCAGAGTGCACGAAACTATCTGCTTGTTATACCAGGGGTCTTTGACGTTTGTTGCTGTTCAGTGGGCTGCTTCTGAGTCGCCGTCGTCTGCAGAGCTGCAGTCGTGCCCGACGCAACAGATTCGTTTGTTGCGGTACTAGCTGTCAGACTGCCTTCCTGTTTTGCAATATTCGTTGGCGCCGCGGTTGCCGCCTGTCCAAGTTGTTCAGTAATGCCAGGGGCCTGGGTACTGTTCTGTGGAGGGTTAGTAGCGCCTTGTTGCTGCTGCGCAGGAAGTGTCTCTGTGCTTTGAGCGACAGGCTTCGTACTTCCACCTGTCAGAGCCTGCTGAGCACTGGAAAACTGCTGTTGCAATGTCGTCTTTGCAACGCCATTCTGTTCTGGCGCCGGCGATTGAGGAATTGTTGCCGGAGGTTGTTGGCCTGGCAGTTGACCTTGCGGCCCAGCGACTGCTTTGCTTGGAGAAAAGCTCGCTGTCGTTTGAGCGGTGACGGCTGCTGGACGCTGCGGTTGCTGAAAAGGGAGCTGGCCCGGCATAACAGGCGGGCGGGTTACCACAGGTGGCGCAGTCTGCAGGCCATTTGTCGTACCTTGCTGGTAAGCTCCTTGCGGTGAATATTGTTTTTGCTCTGCAGACGCTGCTCCGAACTTTTGATTTCTGGCAGAGTCGACTGGAAATGACTGCTGAAATCGCGGCATATATGTGGGCTGCTTTGTGAAGGGTAGTGAGCCTGCCGTTGCTAGATTAAGCACGATCTGGTTACCTTGGTTCATTTTGCTCTTGGGACTCGACCGCATGTTAGGAGATGTTGCCGGCTGACCCGCACTCGACGGCACCATCGACCCGGCTGTCAGCTTTACGATGGGGTTTCCTTGATATCCGAGACCCTGTCGTTTGGCCTGCACTAAACTTTGTGGCTGCCTCACACCTTGAACTGGTTGAGCCGGCGCAGAGTTACTTGAAGGCATCAACCGATCATTTTGAAAGTTATTGTATGCCTTGATATTCTTGGGCCATACAGCCATTGGTTGCTGTGCCTGGAACTGCCAAACGTTATTCTTTTGACCTGTGGGTTGGGCGGCTGCTGTGACCACCTGCGTCAGTTGTTTCGACGCCTTTGGAATTTGCTGGTTACTGCCGCTTGCAAAATTACCGACGTTTTTATCTTCGTTAAGATTTACTTCTGACGGCGCGAGGGTGACTGCGAACCCGGACGGGCCATGATACAACGCAACAGTTTCTGGTCTTCTATCAAGTCCTAACCCCATGAAAAGCCAAAGGGGCATGTCGTTTTCAGAAAAAGAACCTAAAGAAGACTGGAAGGTCGGCGATGAATACATATCCAGTGACATTGAGCCAGGAACAGAATCTACTGCAAAGAAATTAATGCAAGAAAGATATTCATTAAACATGGAAACTACAACACTGGACTTAGATTTTTAATCTTCGTCTTTGCCACTTAATTAGTTCATACTTTTGTAACATTTTCACGTAAGCGCGGGCATGAGCCCTGACATAGCCAATGTCTTTGTACTTCGCACACAAACAAGATACGCACGCCAGATCATTACAGAATATGCATTGCAACTCGAATATATTTGTTAAGAGTTTGCGACTTAAATGGCCGAATTTCCCAACAACGTAAACGTAATTTCAAATTCAGAATGAGATTATCTATATTTCTTGAATTATTCAAACAAAGGCACGGAAGCTAAATATACAGCAATAGTTGACAATAAGCGGTGTTCCTCCCATTAAAAATTATATTTCAAGTACATAGTACAATGTTTCCAGCATGTGTAATAAAAAAGCGAGACTCGCAAGCAATGTAATTGCTTCGTGAGTAGAATACTTGCTCGATGCGACATTTATTCGAAGGATCCTCTCAAAGATTTGTCTGAACTGCTTACGTTGTTCACAGTTTCCTTTATACATTATTTGTTTGAGTTGTGCTGTGCGCTTTGTTCATCTACGAAAGTACGCAGTCAAGAGCGGAAGTATACTAAGCTTTGGAATATTTTGATGTCTTTCTCTTCCTTTGCATATATTTAGTAGGATGCGAAGAAAAGTACTGTAATTGGTACCAATTCTTTCTGCATATTTACCTTGCTGGCGGCTTTGAGGATAGTACCCTCTGCGATCTTGTATGCTGCCTTTGTTGTTGCTCAAATACTGACACATGATGTTTTCAGGGTCGTCTGTGCAAGAGACATCTCTGGATTCGAAACAAAACCGATGTCAGTTCACAAATATAAGAAGTTATAAAACGCAAAGCGTTTTTTTTTCTTTGACCGCTATAAATTAGAGGAGAGCAGTCCCGTTTTTTTTTTTTTTCTACTAAATGTTATCGCGGAAATTTCTAGCTTGGCACAAAATCTGCAGCCATCAAGGAGGAAAGTCCATACTTATACATAGAAGGATTAGATGGGATTGAAGTTGTTCGATTCCCAATTTAGAAGTATACTCGGTATTTCAGCGTAATGGAGGAAATGAAGAACATGAGGTTGTGCATGCAGTACGAACGTCGTAAGATTAAGAACCTAAGAATGTCCAAGAAGGTATGCTTAATATATTCAAAAGAAAATACGTGATATTGCGTGATACGCGGGAGATAAATACAGCGAGCTGACCGCGTGTCTTCGAGATTTAGGCATTGCTTTGACGTTAAGAAGCTACGCACAACACAGATGGAATTTCAATGGATGTTACCAAGATAGCTTCAAGCGACGTGTTTTGCAGAATATTAGTTAGCAATTTATTTATAAACATAGACTCCAGTTTAGAGAACACTTATATTGATGATTTTTTTTTATTGCATTCGCCCCTACAACACACATGCACCCTCAATTTCCTATGTAAATAGTGCGGCAGAATTGATTAGAAACAAGTAAACGTCTTTACAAAGGCCACGACACTTCACGTTGCTTAGAAGCTGCTGTGGAGGTTTGTACTTACGCTTTAGCTGTACCAGGGGTAAATATGGCGAGGACAAGGCAACGCGCGGCGAGTCGCAGAGCAAACCGGCACATTTCGTTGCAAGCAGTGCCCAGGAATTTCGTCTACTTACCCCCTTCGCCCGAGTGCGCCTCGCTTTCATCGGTGCGGCTCCCTTTCGTTAATTGTGCAACTTGGCTTACGGTGTGAGAGCTAAGTAGCGTCGTAATTCTTGCGTCGCTGTAAACGCCACAAAGTTAGGGAAACACTCATGCTGGTCCTTTGAGCGAATGCAGCTGCTTGCGACCCCTGTGCGCAGTCACGCGCTTATCACCACACACGGAGACAAAATTGGGAAGAGCAAGCGTTCCAGTCGAAAGGAGTCACGAATTCTTAATCTCTCAGGAATTAGGTAAAAGTTAGTAGAGTTACGGCGTATAAATGACAGCGTCCCACATGTTGCTCAAGAGGCATGCGACGAAGCACGCTTTCTTTGAGCTTAATCCCGAGGATGTCAAACGTACGATTACAGAAGACGTACTTCCAGCGGATGTCAAACGTGGCTTTGTCACCCACAGTGTCTTCTTAGCAGCTATGAGGTAAGGGTAACGCTTTAAGCTACTTCGTTATTCGTGGTATAGTAGGCCTTGACTAACTTCTATAGGTCTTGAGGGTTATTTGACGTCCATGAGTTGTTTCCCACCTCGATCTTCAAAGTTCCGTAGCCTCGTCAAACCGTATTGTTAAGCCCCTCGAGTACATCAGGGAGTTGTAAAGTGAAAACTTGAAGGTAAATATACGTTTTGTGTCAGTTTCATGCGCATCACTGCCTCCTTCGTTGCTGGACGACGCATGAGAGCTAAGCGGTGATTTAACATCCATAACCTGCTTTATATCCAAGTTTCCAAAGCTGAGCAGGCTTTTCAGTCTCTTTTGGCCAATTCTTTATGATACTTCTTGCAGCTATAGATCAAGGTTAGTCATTTCAAGGATATGTGCTATGCAAGCGGCGCTTGACGAAGCAGATGAGATTTCGTCTTTTTGTGTATTCTACTGTTAATACTAGTTTGCAAGGTAACTCACAAACTTAAACAGCCTTAATCATCACTGCGTTCATCGTATATGGGCCGCCTGCTTCGCATTGAATTTTCTGTCATGACGCTCTCTCTCTCCCATCTTTCTATTCCCCCTTCTTATTCCCCCAGTGTAGGGTAGCCAACCGGACGCCTTTCTGGTTAACCTCCCTGCGTTTCTGTTTCCCCCTTCTTTCCTTCCTTCTTCTGTCATGACGCATTGAACGGCACGCAAATATATTTTGCGCATATTTACGCTGCGAAAACGTGACGCTGGAACGAGGCAGTTGTCGGCTGCTTCCATGTCATGCACGTAAGTATTCTTTATTTTCTTTCTAAAGGAGTGGTTAACGCATGTTACAACCATAATTGAGTTTCGACAAGCACCAACATCACGACTGATGTTGTAAACACATCGCCCCGATCGCGGATGCAACACCATAATTGACGATATGTACCCTGGGCCAAGAGCCGTCGTGGACGAGAGGTAACGTGCTTGCTCGGCGCCTGGGCGCCCTGGGTTCGAATCCTACTGCATGGTTGGTTGCCTTCGAAAGTTGTAGCTATGTCTGTGTGTTTGGGTGCTCATTTCGCCAACCTTTCCGTCGCGACCTACAACAGACAATACGTCTCCCTCTTGTTCAACCCACGCCAAGTGTGTTCGCAGGACATCTTCCATCATTTGTTTTGGCTGGTTATTGACATAGGTTATATATATTAACATTCATTCGCCTATGATTCATAGCGGCATACCGTAATTGCCGGTTCGAGTCTGAGACACACGTGGTCGTACCGTCGTTAATCATGACTTGCACAGGTATATGACATTATTAACAGATGACCTGTTTAGGGTTGAGGTTGGTCAGTACTATTCGCCATTGTCGTACGCAGTTTCGAGCAAATATAAATAAAGGAAGCTGTCCTGTCAAGCCGGAAGTATGAACCAGGCTACCCACGGTCCGAATGTGAGCGTCATAACCAGCAGGGTATGGAGCCGCTCTTGTAGCAAATTGCATTGACATGTAATTTCGTTCTACCGACGATTGTAACAGAACTTACCGGCGCACTAAAAACAGAGCGAAAGAAAGAAACACGAGTCTCGGGTTGGGCAAAATGCACCCGTGGTTGCCCTCGACCCACTCTTCACATCATTGCACTCAGCCCACAGCTACATGATAGTGATAGAGATAATTAAAGCACTACACCATAGTGATATCATGATAACATGATGGTGTTATCAACAGTGATGGTGATGGTACAGCTAAAGTACGAAGACGACGACGAAGAAGTTAGTAAATAACGTGAAGACTTCGAGACACGATACACAGCAACGCGCACCGTGCCGTGTATCGGCAGTGCATTCCTCTGTGCTATTTAAGAGACCGATGAGTAAAATTAAAGCAAGGTTAAGAGACCGATAAACAAGGTGATGCCATCAGCTCAACCATTGGTCCAGGTAAGTTGTGTGTCGTCTTTCTTTTTTTCCTCAGTGCTCTGCTTCAGTTTATAGTCGGCGTTCGTTTTGTCCACTTCTATTTGCTCGTGTCCGTGTTTTGCTTGCCTGTTCTTTGCATTATGCTCAAGAATGTCGTTAATCGATACCAGACCCCACAATGTTTTCTGCCCCCTGAAACTCTCAATGCTTTGCAGCCGCACTTCCAAAGGAAGTAAAAACAAAACGGAAATGTTATAAAACTCACTTCGATTTGTACACCGTAAAGTGGGTGTGGTTCGCAAGATTCCACTCTCATGCGGAAAATATTCGGCGCGCTGTGTCATTGAGCGCCTGAAGAAATACGAGCGATCCCTACCCACTGGCACCTGAGTCGCATTTAGCTCAGCACTGCAAAAGTTTCAAGTCTCAAGCTTTGTTCCGACCGACTATCATTTTGAAAAAGAGCCGTCACACCACCGCCAGAGATATCAGAGGCCTATTTCATACATTCAGTGGGTTCTCAGTGCATCGATGCTCCTTCTTTAGTCTTGTTTAGCTCTTAATTTTGTTTTGTTTTTTTGCATTCTGTCCCATTACTACGCTCTGCTGGCCACATTTGCGATGTTGCGTATGATGTACACTGCGCATGATCTTCGGGGGTCTGTCCTGTATAAATTTGGATTGACGCAATAAAATCATGTCAGTTGACTGTGGCGCTGTGTCCTGTCTTCTTTCTTGTGCGTGTTGTTTTGCGCTAATAAAGTTGTTATACTCTCATTCCACGCGTGGAAAATCTGCCCATTCATCGGTCGTGAATTTTCACATGGTGCTATTGCGATTCGCGTAAACAAACCATTAAGCTCCTCGCTTTCCTTCAACCCTGGGGGGAATTTTCAGGTGGAATTCGCCGCTTCGACTGTTGCTTGCGTCTCGGAAGCAAGGGAAACAATATGCAACAGCTTCCTCGAAGACGATAAAGGTCCTCGTTGGCTGTGAAAAATGCAAATAAAGTAACGGCCAAATGGAGCAAAGTCGCGAAAGGCCGTAAAGAGAACAACAGATTTGACAGAGGATGGCGTCGGACAGCTGCATTTCGGTCGTTTGTTTCTGCTCGTGTCTCGCACAGTCAACTTAGAGCCCCTCTTCCTCCACTAGCTCCACTCTTGCTCTGACAGTTCCCGAAACTTAACGTCGTCCGCTTGTGCCAGTCATTTCGTCGAGACAAACGGAAAACAACCGGGGTCATTGCGATGGTCATTGTTGGAACGATGGGCACCGCGCTGCGAGGCGTCATTTCTGGCCTTCGATGTCACCTGGAAAAAGCGCAGATTTGTGGCGCTGTCTTGGTGCTCGCACAAGTTTCCATGCTTTCTGCAGCGCATGAGTAAGTACCAGCCGAAGGTTGGGCCAGAATTTCGGCTCCAGGGTACCTGCGTTGTGTTTATTGTGGTGCGCAGATAGAGCGCCAAGTAGAATGCATGATGATAATGTTCTTAAGGATGTTGCACAAATACACGCAGTTTAAAGTGTAAGTTTAAAGGCAACAGCTCCCTGATGCACCTTAAGGAAATGTTTATGTGACAGCGTGAACTGCCTGTTCCAGTGGAATAATGGCAAGCTGCTGTTATATGCAGCAGCTGCTGCAGTCCAAGTTGCGCATTATTCAATGCTTTATGTATCTGCTTTTAACTAAACTAGTTAAAAATAGTCTATCATTCTTCAGGCGGCGCATCAATACGCTCTCCTATAACTTTTCGTTTTATTTTCGTGCGCAATCGGCTCAAAGTGAAAAGACGTTGTAGATAGCCACAGTGATTTATTACATAGATAACTTTTTGTTTCTTTAACGTATTGGGCTCTCTGAACTATTATGCCTGTGCGTTGCACATATGTAGTAGAAATTATAGAAATTCTAGAAATGTATATCTTGGCACGTCAGATTCGACCTCGGAACGCATTTCAGTTTTCAGAACGGCGTTTGACTTGCAGTATCCACTTCTGCTGCAGTTACCGCCAACGTAGAATAAATTATGTGCTGTTCTGTATTTCTGTGCACTGTAGCACTATAGGCTTTTCAGTACTATAAGCTTTTCCTGGCTTTGGCTCCCAACATATTGTGTTATTCATATGAGCGAATCATGCTGATGTGCAGTGTCTCTGGTTTGCTTTGCTTGTATGTTCTTTACTTAACTTTACAGTCTACTCTGCCATGTTCGATACACGAACACAAATGTCTTATTTACACGCATATATACACGGGGCATTTTCTTGTCCATTGGTTAGTAATGGCCAGCTTCAGCCTGGAAGTGCTTATATTACGAAATGCTCTTGTCAGGCCCCCAATTTGATCTCTCCGCAAATTGCGGCATTGATTCTTCGAGCTTTTGCATTTTGCCAGATATTTAAAACATCTTCATAACTGAATTTTCAGGCAAGAATGGTCCTGCAGCTACACCTACAACGGAGCAGTTATCTGCAGGAAACGTCTGATACGAGTCGGTAAGCTGGGACGAGCCGACGTGTACTGCATGAGCACCCCAACTATGTAAGATGGTGCATGCACTTCACAATACACGCGGTATACGGTGCATATATTTTTTAACTAGGGTATAAAGATTTTCACCCCCAAACCACCTTTTTGGCCAAGAGCACGCCGTGGTTTCAGATTGGGACCAATACTGACTATCCGAGGATATTTAACGCGTGCCTGAGTGTAAGGAAACACCTGTTGTGGCCGCATTAGAATTTCGATCAGAAGGGGCGGGATCGAACGCATGACCTCCAGCTTAGCAGCGCCTTTCCTCATCCACTGCGCTACAGCAGTGTTTGGTCAATACGTATGTCACGTTTGTCATTAAATCATTCGCTCACATTTCAAAATAAGCCATTCTGACACGACCATTTGGAATAAAGATGACTGATGATGCAAAGAATGTTGTTGTTGTTATGTGGGGTTTAACGTCCCAAAACCAGCTCTTATTATGAGAGACGCCGTAGTGGAGGGCTCCGGAAATTTTGACCACCTGGGGTTCTTTAACGTGCACTGACTTCGCACAGCACACGGGCCTCAACATTTCGCCTCCATCGAAATGCAGCCGCCGCAGCCGGGATTCGATCCCGCGACCCTCGGATCAGCAGCCGAGTACCATAGCCACTAGACCACCGGGGCGGGGTGGCAAAGAATGGAAGCTACGCAGCTAGCTGGCCTAGTTGTAAACAGCACTTGTCCTATGTGTATCTGTGCTCCGTCCCCGTGTTTCCTTCGCGCTTCAGAAGTATGAACGATAGTTGCTGCTGCATACAGGATTTGCGTAGAGGATTTGTATACAGGGTTTGCATAAACAGCACCTGATATTGCCCTCTTGCACACAGGCATTTCCTTTCGACAACGTCATCCAACCCAACGTTACTTGACTACCCAACCTGTGCCAGTTCAGCGACTGTCGTGATAACACTTTTCCACTGTAACTAAAGCCCCTGTGGCCTTAATAAGTTCTCCCTTTTTAAATGCCAGGACCACGATGGGATCATAAGGCGTGCTGCAAACAAATAAAGATAATGGGGGGGGGGGGGGGTGCCTAGGATAATTGTGACCACCTCAATTCTTTTATTAAACGGGTCAAACACCAGCCGTCAGCCGTGGTATAGGGAATATTTTGGAAGCCGTTGGACGTCCCTCACAAACATATAGTCGAAAGAATTTGGGAAACAAACAGCAGGAGCGGATATATTTTCAGCGTCATACACGGCTGTCTCATTTCTCTCAATTCCCTTCGTTCCGACAGAGCGCGGCTCTCGTCGGGCGGCGCGGTTGGGGACAGCCTTCCCACCGCGTTCGTCACCTGGTTTCGATGTGATGTACTCATCTTTCCACGTAAGTTAGCGGTACAACGGGCATTGTTGCGAAACAACACTTCCGGCAGGCTCTCGCTGCTCGACTGTGCCGGCGTCTACCTGCATTCTTTTGTTCCTCGGATCTGCTGTTTGTTTCCCTTCGTCGCACGTGTACTGGTTTGACGCAGGCGTATACAGTAAGTCACGTTAGCGATAGTATCAAAATGACGTTAAATAAGACGTATTCTTCCCCGTTTCAACTCCCTCATCAACTCAAATTGCATTTCATTTTTCTTTTTTTTATTGCAGGTTCAGCTAGATGGAGTCAGAGGTCGGCCCGGAATACTGACCCACAGCTAGCAGAGCGCTATGTCCGGCAATATTTTCAGACAGCGGCCAATAACGTATGGAATGACAACTATGGCAAACTCGCTTGTTGCGTCAGCGATTGGCCTGCCAGTGATCAAGACAAGCGCACTCGTGATACCATTACGTACAAAAGGCTAGCACATTTCAGTGGAGAGTTATTGCAGCGTACACATTTGAAGGGTTCAATGCAAGACGTAGACGAAACAAATACAGCTCTTCAACTCCCTGGGCAATATTCACCTGCCGGACAAGGTGATGAGAGCGAAGTACCAAGCAAGTATGACGCCAATGTGCTGATGAATAAATTAGGATGGTCTTCTGACAATGTGCTGGAGGAAGGGCAGCGGGACCTCCAAAATAACATAGACGGAATACTAGCGCAGTGTTTCCAGCAGATATTGAACACATTGGTTGCATACGTTTTCAAACATCTTGCTCACTGTAACAGAAAACAAGCAGCTAATGCAGACGCTCTCAAATCTCAAATAATTCAACACTTCCCGCCTCAAAAAGCTGTTCGAAAGGAAGATACTTCCCAATGGCCTCGATATGTAGCGTTGGTACCGGAACATATCCTCGCAGAGGATGAACTGCGAAAGTTGAAGGCGACTGTGAAAAAGACAGGCGATGCCACGTTATTAAAGAGGCATCAGCAGCGTTACAAAGTTAAATTTGTCCCGAGGATACCAAAGCAGGGGGAAGTAGAAAACAATCTAGACGATATTATCAGCCTTTATCTGCGCAATCATCTAAACACAAAAATCTCTGGTGCGCCTAAGGTTGTTTCAGTTCCTATTGAAAAGCAGAGGAAGACAAACGTCACGGCTGAAGTAGGATCGAACAGGAACAATCACAGGGCGGTGTCTGCACGGGATCATACACAGCGCATATTGTCAGCTCTGTGGCAGTCCAAACAGGACTCTGAAAGTCCGCTGCCCATATTCAATGTGCCCAGACTTTCGAAAGGCGATGATGAAAGTCGGAAACCGCAAGTAGCGATGAAAAGAGAAACTCTCACAGTAAACAACGTAGAACCGTCTAGGCCCTTTATTCAGCCGTCCAAAGGAGCTCCTACCATTGATTACAGCCGTAAGTCAGCGCTGAATCGTCAACGTGTTAGGCACGAAGGACAGGCCACTGAGTTGCCTAGGAGCGATGTGGCGCTCCATATTGGCTTCAACGCTCAAAATAAAGAGCGCTTGCGCCATCAGAACAGGACTACTGCAAGTAAGTCTGTGCGACGTGTCATCAAGCAAAGCGTCCGAACCTATTCGCAAGGCAAGAAGCAGCAAGAAAAATATGGTGGGCGCATAGAAATTGTTCGTGCTGCATTGCGGGAAAAACCATCACGGGAAACTTGGGGAGGTTACCTCCCACCAGAGCGCCAGCATAGAAACTCAGGAGCGGTGAGAAAGCAGGGAATCGGAGAAAATTTGTCGTCCCAGAATGCGGAAGAAGGCGGACATGATCATGTAGTAAAGGAGTTTCGTGATACATTACAATTCTTAGAGGAGAATACCGTGCATCAAAGTGGCGTGGCTGAGTCACAAGGAAAAAATGGGGAACGGTCGAGCATGGTGAAAACTGTGGGCAAAGCGGGAATTAAAAGGCTGCCGACGCGTCTATGGTATCCAGAGCTGATGACTTCAAGGAGTCCGCATAATTACCGCCCCAAGACACCTCTAACGCCGCAAGATCGGCTGATTTTGTTCCAGTCACAAAACACAGGTGCTCAGCACAACTCGAGAAGCGATATGAAAGTTCAACTCCAAGACCATGGCGTCACCGACTCGAGACCATCAACATCACAAAGCATTCCTTGGAACCCAGCCGTGTGGCAAAACCCTACTAATAAAAAACAGTCTATTTTGCTATACACACAAAATAGTATTTCCAATCATCCATCACAGAACGTTGGAACAGAGAACCATGAACCACTTCCACCAAAAGGTAAGCAAGACAAGGAAGTTTCCAATGGACAAAGAGTGCGTTTGATAATGCAAGCACAGCCGCCAACTACTGTGAAGAAGCAAGTGCGAAAGCAAAATACGACAGTCCGAAAATCCAGTATGCAACGTAAGCCATATGCGCTGGTAACGAAAAGTCGGCAAAATGACTCCCAGCGAAACTCAGAGCCACTTTCTGGAACCAAAAAGCCTGTCACACGCAAGTCAGCTTCAGGATATAATGCATTCAAAGTCATTCAGCCGACATATGTTTACAAAAAGGCAGCAGTCCATGCGGGTGAACCGACATCTAAAAACAATCCAACACGTGTACAACCAAGGAAAGCTTCTAAAGGCCACAGGCCTTTTGTGACCACCAAGCCATTACCAAAAAGTAAACGAGACCAGTTTCAGCCCTGAAGCCTATTTCGCCGAACCGGAGTAAATCGGAGCCAAGTCGATTTAAAAATTCGTAGCATGTGCTTTGATGTAGCCCTAAAGGAGACAAACGAAGAAATCTGTTCTGAAATGCGAGAACAACCAGTTTGCACCGCACTTAAATCTCCAGAGACAAGAATCGCATAAGCGAGCTGCACATGAAGAGCCTGTAAATTTTTCAACCTAAATAAATATGGCAATACGCGGCCATATAAGCTGCAGTATCATAGTACGCACTTTGGCTTTGACGATGAAACTAACTTAGCATGGACTACAAATGCACACTACAGTAACAGAAGACAGCAAAAGCTAAAAACATAGAACATGAGCCTCCTGTGAATAATGCATGCTCATCATGAGTATACAATGGTGCATGAAGCAGGAACAGTGGATAAATGATAGAGTGGCTGAGAAGAAAATTTTGGTTGCTGTATCGCTGGGCAGGTGATTGTAGGGCAAGGAATTGAAGGGCAAGGCGATTGTAGCACAAGGAATGTCTCACAGTCCAGTCAGTGAAGTGTTTACCCCATGCCGAAGTATCATAAATAAGCAGTTCGTATAAGACATCTGTGAGGTTAGTCGGTGATTTCTTATTGCTTTCTCCAACAGTGATATATTACGGTCACTTAGTTAACATGAAGGCAACTGGTTTACCGGTATACTTCTTCCGTGCTTGTGGTCGCGTATTCGTATAGTTCACAAGCCTACTACTTTTACAATGGACACCAAATTAATACAGTTAGGACAGTTTTGCAAGACGAGTTGTTGCGGAGGACTAAGGTGCACACTGAAACTCTTTCGTGTGAATAAACCCTTCACTACACTCGTGTGTTTGAGAATTCTGCTCAATGAAAGAGAAATTAAAGTTGCTTCTGGTCCCGCAGTATCTTTTATTATTCTGTATACAAGTGTACAATGTATGAATGCGTAAAAATGGGTAAAACACATAATTATCCGGAGTAATCATCAAGTGAAAAAAAAATTATCAGCACTCCATTGCTCACTATTTCAAGTATAGAAGTTTCAGTTAATCCATGTGTGTCCATATAAAAAACAAAATACGTTTCAATAAATGAATAATTCTTGACGCAGGCCCATTACGAAGTTTGCTTACTATATCAAGCAACTTAAATGCACCTACGAGAAAGTACTGGGGAACGCGACGCGATAATATATGTGTTGCCATAGAGACAGCCAAAGTGTGACACTACAAGTGTGACACATGCGTCACACTTGTAGGATAGATACAGTCAGCGTTGGTACGCGACGGAACTGTGCCTGCGATCGTGTCCTGATAAAGAAACAAGAACGAAGAAGGCGGTCTTCCTTTTCCTATTGTTATTGTTATAGAATGCTGGGAACCTTGCTGCCACTGGCTATCTCTCTGCGCCTGAAAGTAGAACTAAATGTACAAGAAGAATTCGATGAAAAAGCACAACAGAGAGATCGCGCTGAGGAGTGTGTAAGGACAGACGATCTGGGGAGTAGGTGGTGGAGAGCTCGTGATGCTTTCGGTGGTCATGATGGCCGGTGGGATTCGGTTGCGCAATTCCAGGGTTACGGAGACCAAGCATACCTTCACTCATTACACAAAAGAATTCCGGCGTGGTCGTGGACTCAGCGGATGGCGCTGACGCAAGACAAAACAGCGTAGGCCTTCCATACAAGGCAGTAACAACGTCCAGACCGAGCCCCACTTGCGATGCACTGGCGATACGACTGCGGGGCTGTGCACGGCGCGCTTCCTTTTCTTTACAGAAGGAAGGAAAGGCAGTTAGGTTAACCAGACTTCCCTGCCTTTTCTTCCTTCTCCCTCTATCTCTCTCGAATATCCTAGGAGCAGGCCTGTGCGTGGAGGGAGAGCGCAAGAACAGCAAAACCGTGCCAACTGTAGCCGAGAACATAAGCGGCTGGCCCAGGCTGAGAACTCGGCTCTCTTGGCTCAACTGGAGCAAACTGTCTCAGCGGCTAGGACCCTGGAACTTCCACGATAGCTCACACCCGCTACCCCAACACTTGTCCCTATGAACCACAAAGGTCCTTCTCGTGCCGATAATATTTGAACCATTACGATGCCCTGCTGAATATCAGTCGGTTATTGTGCGGGTACTGACGAGCAGATTAAGCATTCTCTGACGAAGGCCGTGCCACGGCCGAAACGTTGGGCATAAAAGTATTGCTTTTTCGTGCGTGTACCCGCTTCTTTTCTTATACGTGCCGGACCCACTGAAGTTTCTCTTATATATATATATATATATATATATATATATATATATATATATATATATATATATATATATATATATATATATATATATGTGTGTGTGTGTGTGTGTGTGTGTGTGTGTGTGTGTGTGTGTGTGTGGATTCACAAACAGCAAGCGACTCACGTGCGCCAGTAAGCAATATCATAAGACGAAACTCTAGGGTTACAGGCCATCTCTTTCACGGAGATGCGCGGTTCCCCTAGCACCGTCAGACACGCAGCTGGTGTCCAGATGGACAACATCGGTAAATCACTCCCGTCTGAAAGCTCAGCAGTCTGGACGCCGTCTTCACGCCGTTCGCTAGAGACGGTAAGCATTCATCTGCAATTCGTGGAGCACGCACTCCGCAATCTCTTCCACTTGTTCTATGCAGTACCATGACACCTAAACCCGCCCCAGCTGCGATTCCTGAAGCTGCCCACGGCTCAGCTCATGATAAGATTTTTTCCCTTTTAAAGTCTTCATCACGTTGCGAGTTAATCACTAAAGCTTTCGATATTTCTTTCTCATTTTTTGTAGCGTACAAGGTTTGCTTTTATTTTGCAAGTGGCCTTTATGTTTGCGTTCTTTCTGGGACAATACTTAGCGCTAGAGTCATGTAATAGATACCGTGGTAGGTCATACAGGCGCGTCACGTGCTCGGCAAACACAGCGTTACATTTAAACGACGTGGGTGCTATACTTATCAATCAGGCAAAGTCATACCATGGTCATACCTAAGCTCCCGCTTGTACCGCTGTTATTGCTTATTGAGATGCCTTCTCTGCGTAAACGCAACTGTAACATGTATTTACCACGTACTCAAATGGACTGTTGTAAATATACAGTACCAGCTGGGTGTCTCTGCGGACTGTACGAGCACTACGTCGAACGTCAGCGCGACTGTACGGAAGTAAGAACTGAAGCAGCTGTGCGTGTCCTCTACCGGCATCTGTGGCGGCATGAAGAAGCTGAGCGCATGAGTTGAGCCTGCCTACGCATTACCCCGTTGGCAGCATTTCGGCATGGACCTGAGAGGGTTCTTTCTGCTGGCTTTACTCTTCGGAATAGCCAATGCGTGAGTACACAAGTACATCACAGGTCTTTTTCGTATTAGCGGATAATGCGTTCAGTTACGCAAGTATGGTGAACACATATATATGACCCCAAAAAAAGTAGGTAGTGTGATTGAAGGAGATCCTATAAGTTACGTGAGCTTTAAGAGATGCCTGGCCTAATTGGGCTTGTCAATGCCATATGTAGCGTCATTTAAGGATTATACAAAAAATTTGCTCTTGGCTAACGCTATATCTCGTTACATGCAAGCATCCATTAAAACAATTTTATCTAGAAACCCTACTTGTGCATTTGGCGTCTTCCTTAATGCTGGGATGTTTCAGGCTGCACATTTCCAGTTCGGCTAGTTGTCGTGGACAGCCAGTGAGAAAAGCACCTAGCAACACGGATGGGTTTCTGATCGGGCGAGTTGATGTTCCGTAAATGTAGTTTGTGTTAGCGCGACATATATAGGAACTACGACACACACGAAAAAAGATAAAGGCAGGTGCCCGCCCTAGACTTCCATTTTTTTTTTTTTTTGATGGCCGTGATACTGGTGTTTTGCTTCGTATGAAAGACGCAACTTATCGCGCACGTCTTCGTAATCTAAGATATACAACCATCACCCGGACAAAGAAATAGACAGGGAGCTAACAAGCGGGTGATTGGGTTTAGGGCTGCTCTTTTTTTCTTTTTTTCGTTTTTTTCTTTTTCGCGTGTGTCGTCATTATTTCCTTATACGTGTCGCGTTACTACAAACTGCTCTAGACATCTCTTTATGCCAGCCTTTCATTTCATTTAACCCATTCACCTACGAAGAGAAACATGTCAGAGGTGCAGTGGTGTCAGTTACACATCTGCACTGCAACCTCGTATCCGCCTCGTCATGGCCCCTTCCTGCGTTCTCTTTTATGTGGTGCTTGTTAAGCGCATTACGAGGAGCACGGCGATGTCGGAGGAGTCGTCGGCAGCATCCATAGGCACCAACATATCCCTAAATACATTTCTTTTCAAACGTTATTTTAATTCTCCCTAACGTCGCTCTAATCAACGCTCCTCCTGTAGGCCTCACTACTTTTCTTCTATTAGAGTGCTCTTTCTTTCGCTCCCTCTCTCTATCTCCGCATGCCTTGAAAAGTTATTTTCCTGTAGCGTATAAGCGTCACACATAGGTAGACAGTATACTACAAATGTTCCTCTGGTAGTGCTAAATCCTTTGTTCCTTTGTAGTTATTAACGGGGCCCTCTGTTAGCCTTCTTTCCTCTTACCTTTTTTTTTTGGTTTCTTCTTAGAAATGTCCGCTGCTGGAATATAAAAAATGGCGTCGTCTGCTTCGGCAAGGATTACTTCTACAGCAAAACAACCGATCCGGATGGGAGCGTTCAGGAACAAATGTCATACAGCTCCAGTAAGTCGCCAGTTTCGTGTTCCCTATTCGAACAAGCCTAAAGATAATCTGCTCGTCGCTGAAATGAAGAATTTCCGAGGTCAGCTGCTTTTAAGGGTCACTTTCCAACTTTTATGATCTATTTTAAATGTACTTGAAAGTCAAGCAAGCGTACTTGAAAGTTCAAATATACTCGAAAGCTCAAGTGTAATAAAATGTTTAATCAAGCACTTGACAGAAACGCAGTATGTCGATAGTTGCTTTAGTGTCAACATTTTGCTTTCGCTTTTCTGCATCTACAGCGACTTCCTGTTGCTCCTACGCATCTTGTCTTGTTTTCTAAGTGTTATTGCTTTCTTTATTATATCTCGGGCATATTGTTTTATTTGCCTTTATTTATTTTGCTAGGCCGCACGCAATAGCGTAGCTAAATTTCTGGGAAAACAGGAACACTGTGTAAGACGACTGAGAGGCAAATTCGATGACAAGCCGTGTTTAGGCAAGAGTAAGTTGCTGGAACTTGCACAACTGGACTAAGTGACAGCTTGAAAAATATCCGCATCTATTCTGACAACACGAAGCCAAGAGTTTCGCACAGGCCAAGCGGGGAATGAAGGGCCTTGGTCGTAGACACTACAGCTGCGTAACAACACCCGGTACCTGACTTGCACGATAGAGACTTACTTCGGCCAGTTAAAGCACGGGCAGAGGTCACTTGTAGGGTGCGATTGCTTGGAGACGAGTTCATAAGGTGCGAGCACGCTATAAGAGTGGCGTATAAGCATAACACCTTCGTCGAACTGGCTTAATGCATCATGCGACTGTGGGAATACGCAAGGTATGGACTGTAGCTTATTAATAAAGCAACCCCTCATCCCGCCCTACACATGCATATAAAGCTTCAGGTGACGCGGAAGCAACAGGACTTGTGCATTTTGTACACGCTATATGGCAACATAATGTTGGCTTACGCTCGATGTCTTATAGTAATTATTTGTGTGATAGAACATGCGTTTTCTTTTTCATTTTGAACAGAGTAGGTGTACATATTTCTATGTCGAAAATAAAAAAAAAAAAGGGGGGGGGGGGGGGGGGAAGGATTTGCTTGCCGGTACCACTAACTACCTGCCGTTTTTTTCCATACACAGGCCAGACCATAATTACTTAGAAGAGTGCACCGTATGCTTCGATGTTTCCGTACCAAAGTGAGTATCTCTGTACGGGCTAATTACTGATAAACTGTCGTGGTTAAGTTCGCTTAAGTATTTGATTACCGGTGCAACCAATGAGTAACAAGGCTAAAAAATAGAGACAAAAGAGGTCTAGCTGCCGAGCGAGATGTGCTCACGTTTGCTTGTTCGTGCACATGACACTATGCTAGATCATAGAGTTAAGACCGTGAACGTTTACTTGCAATATATTAGGCCGATAAAGCTGAGGTCCTTAGTCTGCATAGCTGTTTAGTGCATTACTACTGCTACAAGACGTTCACATTTCTTGAAGAAAAGTAGAAGTGCACAGAGCACACGGACGAAAGAGGCACACAAAAATACACATACGCAGGCGCTGCGTGTGTGTATTTTTGTGTGCTTCTTCCGTCCGTGTGCTCTGTGCGATTCTACTTCTCTTCAAGATGGTATACCAACACGCCTAAACTGCCACTTTCGTCAACTTTATATTTCAGGCGACACCTTGCATATCATTTTCAAACAGCGTCCACATTCTCAATACTTCAAGAGTCCGCTTATTGTAGCGTCTGTTACCTAGCTGTGTTGCAGTTGTACGCAGTTATTTCTGCCATTATTCCGCCATTATTCTGCAGGGCGTTCTTTAACGCGCGATGACATCACACGGTACACTGTATCCTAGCATTTTGACTCCATAGAATGCGGCCGCAGCGTCCGAGATTAGATCCCGGGATGTTCGGGTTGGCCATAGCCACTGAACCACCAAGGTGGGTTGACGTCAACACTAAACCAACGTACTGTATACCCGTCTTCTTGTCCCCGTAACGCACCTTTTCGACGAACTAAAGCAATGCTTGGACTTTGTTCATCTATTTTATTTACATTGCCGGTAGGCAACCCTACTTATACCCGAGTCCCTTGTCGACTGCACTGTCTGCATGTTGCTTCTGGTATTCTGACTTCTTCGAGACCCCTCAAAGTTTAGGCAAACGGCAACTGCTTCCTCATGAGGTGCCTGCGATGGCAGCTGAGTTCGACAGGTTGCCGCGGAAATGCCGGAGCCAGCATCAACCTAAAGGCTTTTCTCTTGAGTGAGCTGTATAATATCTCACAGGAGGCCCCGACATTTGTGTGGTGGGTTAACCGAACTACATTATAGAATGAACCGCACTCTGTTGAAAGGCCCGAAGGAATTACAAATATCGATGTTTACTCGATATAACGGAGAACGCATAGTTATTTCATGCAATTCTGTCTTTCCTAAAGTTTGGGTTAACCGAACCACATTATAGAATGAACCGCGTTCTGTTGAGAGGCCCCAAGGAACTAGAAGTATTGCTCTTTACTAGATGTAACGGAGAACACACAGTTAATTCAGGCAATTCACTCTCTCCTATAGTACGCAGTGGTGAGCAATTTAAACAGCTACCATACATTTTGCTGGGCCGAGTCGGCAGCGAATAACGAATAACATGATATATCCCCCTGGCAGTTCATCCAAATGATATCAAGCACACAGAGCTTTGCTATCCCTTTTAACCACGCAAATCTAGACTCCCGAATATATCCCAACAGTTTGCTTTACTTTTTGTGCTAGCTTGTTAACTATTTGGCGCACATTATGTGCGGTCGGATGAGTGCGTGACACAGGCGTACTTCCTTTTTGCGTTATGTTCAAACCACCTCAATTACCTCTCCGTTTCGTTACGCGTTATAACCTTTTCCTAGAACGGTTTTCATTCGCTGACCTTCCCTGTGAACCACTCTCACCTACTCGTCTAAAGCAGGCAGGCTTTGTGCTTCCCCGGCTGCTGTCATCCGGCCTTTTGTCTCATCTGTGCAATTGTGTTTAAGAAGGCTCATATACAAAACCTCCTTTCTGGTTTTAGCAAGTTCCCTATAAAAAATTTAGGAGCAAATCTGCTATCGGCAACATGGAGGTCTTGGCGTGTGCGGGCTTTCTTTCTTTCTCTCTTTCTCTCTCTCTCTCTCTCTCTCTCTCTCTTTCTTCCTTCCTTCCTTTCTTCCTTACTTCCTTCCTTCCTTTCTTCCTTCCTTCCTTTCTTTCTTCCTTCCTTTCTTTCTTCCTTCCTTTCTTTCTTCCTTCCTTTCTTTCTTCCTTCCTTCCTTTCTTCCTTCCTTCCTTCCTACCTTTCTTTCTTTCTTTCTTTCTTTCTTCCTTTCTTTCTTTCTTCCTTTCTCTCTTTCTCTCTCTCTCTCTTCTTTCTTTCTCCTTTCTCTCTCTCTTTCTCTCTCTCTCTCTCTCTTTCTCTCTTTCTCTCTTTCTTTCTTTCTTTCTTTGTACGTTTCCTGAATGTGCACGTGTCAGGGGCGTCTATTTCATCATGCATATGGAGCCACCGTTTGAAGGGCGCTTGTGATGTACAAACAGTGGCTGAATCAATTAGCGCGGCGGTATTGGACTCCCTAGGTCGGTTGTTCGATCCGCAGCCAGACGAGCGATTTTTATTTTCGCCCCATCGTATGTTATCATAAAACTCGGCTTTCAAGGGCGCGTGCGATGAACCGAGGACGGTTGAATCGCTTAGCGTGTTGGTCTCGCAACCAGGAGGTCGGCGGTTTGAATCCACAGCCAGACTAGCAGTGTTTATTTTCAGTCTGCAGGTATATTATTACCTGACGTGAAAGAGAAGAAGTGCGAGTGCGCTGTTTTCGCAAGGATGTTGGTTTACTCGTAATACATCGATGGTCTCACAAGTAAGCCATTTCAAGCTTCGCTTGAAGAAGCGCACCTTGACATGAACACTGATCAGTAGCTTCACATCACGGAGAACACCTACGTGTAATCATTTTCAAGCATACGTGCTTACCTTTTTACATAGACCGAAAAACACAAACTTTGTTTTGCAAAGATTAATAATTTACGCAGATTTGATTTGGGGATAGTGCCTTAAATTACTGTCCTTAGATTTTTTCCTGGCATTGTATATTAAGGCAGAAAAACTGGCTGGTTCGTATGCCCTAGAATCGGGCGACCGGACTTCGGAATAGAAGGGACGATACACAGCACCGTGATCGTCCCTTCTTTTCCTCCGTCTGTGTCAGGTCGCGCTGCTGCAGCTTTGAATACTAGCAGCAGTGCGACTTCTATTGTATTTAAACCAAATAACATAATGGTTTCTCGGGTTTCACGTCCCAAAGCCACGATTTCATTATGAGAGACGCCGTGCTACGGAAATTTCGACCACTCGGGGCCATCGGCTGAAAATGAGCGCAGTGACTACTTCTTTTCAGTGTAGTCGCGCACTGAGGATTCATTTTCAGCATTTTCGTAAAATTTTCACATTTTGTTTCCGTATCCCTTTAACGTGCACCTACATTGCGCATACACGGGTGACGGGCCTCAACATTTCGCCTCCATTGGAATGCAGTCACCGCGGCTGGGATTACATCACGCGGCCTCCGGATCAGCGGCCGAGTGCCATAGGTCGCTAGACCACCATGTAAGGTTATACCAAATAACTTAAAGAAGTGTAAGGAAGAAGGAGCAAAGCTTAGTGTATACCAAGCAGGCCCTACTCACGGACTACTTCCGCTCTGCGTGTATTTATTCTTCGTGGAATAAGATTGATCGTCTTCACATCCTAACCATGGACATGCGTTTCAGAGCGAATGATGATACGAATTTTCCTAATCATACGGAAAACTTGGAATCCGGCACGGTTACAAAGGTTGCCGCCTACTAAAGTCTGTTCTGGGCAAAAGTATCACGTTTTCTCTTCGTTTGTCAGGATGTTTTGACAGCATAAGCACAGCGGTGACGCCGGATGCTCGACCAACAGCGCTATGAAAAGAAGCAAGAGTCGCAAGCGACACAGTCAAAGTGCTCGATATGTCCATTACAGATGTTTTCCGGTCCCTCTGGGATGTTGCTGATCTCCCTCTGGATCGTTGCCATGGGGACTGACATGGCCAGAGACATGACCTCGTGTAACGTACAGCAGCCGAGTTTCTTCGGGGACTCCTGTCTACAGATGCGACACTAAGCTTCTCTTCGCCCCCGCGGTTCTTCCATGCACCGGCAGCCTTTGCTAACCACCGAACCCAGGCTGTACTTAAACGACCTCCTAATATGGTCAGACTAATGTGTACCGACGTCACCTTTCTGAAAAGTGGTTCCGTTTTTTTCAATCGCATTTCATTCTCGGAAACCTTTTACTAGAGTTAGAGTGCACACGTGTGGAACGCTTTATTGAAATAAAAAAAATTGCTACACTCGTTACCTATTTGTTTGACATGGACGAGGTTCGACGAGCTGTGGCAGTCGTCCACTTTCTATCTCCGAGCGAGCTGCTGCTGCTGTTGTGACTCTCAGTTCTTGTCAGGTGCTGGTGCAGATTCACTCGCTGAAGTCTGCGCATTCAGTCAGTGCTTGCAGGTCAGGAATTAAGTTATACCGCTTAGAGTATAAGCGTAACAAGGCACATAAGTCTAGATTTAATAGCTTGGCCCTCTTCTCCCCCTAATGCCGAAGCATAGAAAATGATAGTCAAGTGCAGCGTTGCACTTGGAGAGCCGATGGGATGAGAACCATCACCAATGCTGTCCTTCAGGTTTCGCATTCGTGTAGTGCACGATGTGAGACAAAAAGGAAACCAGGGAAAGGCCGAAAACGAGAATAATTAATACGAGTTCACCGAGGACTAAAGTGAGAATTCTCTCTGGCTTCGTTATTGGCGCTTGATGTTAAGGACATAAACAGTACTGCGGTCTGATTTATGTTGCAGACGTAATCGGCAAATGTTGCAACAGAAAATCGCTGGAATGTTGTGTTCGAGTGAGGTAGTCTATAACCGGACAGTGCACGAGATTTGCGGGACGTCGAATATAAGTGGCAATGAAGCCACGCGCCTTCGACCTGTACTTTAGCACAAAGATATAAGAAAATAAGGCGTCTAATGAATCCATGAGTAATCATGGCATAATAATCCAACAGCCGGCCACAACATCATAAGTACTTAAATGCATTCATAAATGAACCAAAAAGGACCTCTTGCATTATCTTTCGAGATAACCTGACGATGAAGGGAAAGCGATATGCCTAAACACGGAAACAACGAAGATTGGGACACAACTGAATGTGAGATAGTTGACAAGAACAGTTTCCCGGCCTGGGTGGTGCGAGAAAACACCCAGACACATAAGAAGGAACATAGAGATGGCTCGAGCTGCACTAACAACCGGCATAGTGCATGGAATTTTCAAATGCGAAGTGGCGCCAGCGCAACTTTGCAAGCAGTTATGGGCTAAATATAAAAGGCCTCGTCAGTGTTGGAAGTTCGCCAAGAATGAGTGGGCCGAAGCGTATTTGGGAGTATCCTTAAAAACACAAATTGAGGAAAGCAGGACGCCGTCAAAATGGCCTAATTTTTGAGTGAAAGGTAGAGACAGCAAAATTAGCTTTGCGTGGGTACTTTCATGAGTATGTATGAAACGAATAGGCAGAGGAAGTGATGATGTGATTCCGAAGAGGAGGTAGAAGTTGGCGGTCAATGTAAGTTGAAGTAAGCAGGTAACGTGGAGTTATCAAAAGAAAACAGAAATCCGCCGCCGTGGTAACGGTTATGACGCCTGGATCTCGACCCGAAGGGACTCGGGTTCAATCCCTGCTGCAGCGGCTGCATTTTTGATGGAGGCTAAAATGCTATAGGTGTCAGTTCTGTGCACGTTCAGTGCACTTTAAGGAAGCCCAAGATGTGTGAATTTCCAGGTCCGTCCACTACGTCGTATCGTGGTTTCGGCGATTAAAGGCTCTTCAATTATTACCGTGAAAAACGGAGGAGGTATATGGCGTACAGCGGATGAAAATAAAGGACAAATGTAGACTTGTATTCACGGGGAAAGTAAATCCGAAGAAAAGAAATCAGCACAACACAACTGACAGCGCAGAGAAGGCCCATCTGAATGCCTCAGGTCAAATTGTAGCGGAGCAAATATCTTCATCATGATGGGGCATGTGTTAGCTGCTGCAAAAAGCATCGGAAAAAAAGAGTCCGAATAACGTAACGAAATGCAGGGAAATTTACACAGCGAGCACTATAGCAGACGTCCGCCTTTCTCTGGCTTCGGGATCGGAAGCGGATGGAAACTGCTTCAAAGTGAATACATTCAAGCGATATTTACACTGTCGGTGGCATGAACAACAAAGGCGATAATAAAGGCAGAGCTCTAACAGAAATAGGCGACCCATTTATAGGAATGACTTCGTGAATGAAAATAGAAATGGTAAGACAAAATTCTAAACGGCAGTTAGTGCACTGAAATCTGGTTATAAAAAAAGACAGTCTGCGCGACCGTTTCGAAGGTAATCGCAATAAAGCTCGTACATCCCCAGCGCTAAATTTTTCTTGAAAAGTGGAATCGTTAAACAGAATGATTATATTTCATACTTATCGTGACCTATCGTAGCCGCACTGCCAGTTTCAGTACCCCGAAACGGATGCCCAATAAGGAAAGAAAATTCGCTCGTCAGACCATTATTTCTCTTAAGTTGTTCATCCTTTTTGATGAAAATTGTTTTTGGCACCATATTCCCAATGCAAGAACATAAATGGCGATCACAGGCAGTACACTTTCGAGGTATTACCTAAGTGCGCATCACGTATAATAAGAACGACGTTTTTTTTTTTTTTTTTCGTAGCTGAACGTGACATTTGAGTTTAAATTAAATCGTTCGAGCGAATCACCAGGCCCCTGTGAATGACAGCAAGTAAACGAAAGTAATTTGCTTTAAGGGATCCGTCCAATGGTTACAGACGAGAGCATTTCTAAAGTACGAATGCGTGATGGAGATAAATATTGTCTCTACTGCCGGCAACATTGTAGCGCTAAAATATCCACCAAGCTAGATTTGCTTTTTCTCGTGTTGTCAGAAACCAGACACTGCAGAGATCGCCTCGAAGCTCTTCCGCAGTGTTCTACGGAGATAGCAGTCTCGCTGAGGAAAATCCCGGAACAACAGGCGCTTCGAATACGAATTGGACTGAATAGCGCAGTGAGCTCCAGTTCACATGTACAATATATACATATAAGAGAAGGCGAGTAGATATAACCAGGCGACGAGAAACTCGAAAAGCTTCTACTTTGTAAATGGATACAACTTCCTCAAAATCCTGAAGGTCCTCTTTCTCCACGGGTTCCTTAAAGCTAGTACAAAAACACTTTCCCATTATGGGCGCATCTGAAGAATGATGAAAGCAGTCGGTCAATCACACACTGCAAAAGAAACAGTCTGCAAGCGACTTTCTTCCCAGGCCTTTTCGCATATTTCAATCTGGAGTCCCCGTGATGTTTGCGTCAACATCAATCTATCCTTTTCTTGTTTTCTTGCAGTGTGTTGCATTTGTGCAAGCGGTTTGAAGCTTTCCGTTTCCTACGGGAATATCGGAAAGAGGGAAGAACACAGGGGAGGCTGAGAGGATAACAAAGAATCCGTTCTTTTTTTATATTTGCTGCTCAAGAAAGGGCTCGGGCGGTTTCTAGAGATATCATGTTGCCGCTGATTCTCTCTGAGGGCTTCCGACAATACTGGCGTTCTTCGAAGGCGAACTTCTGCGGAGTCAGCCTATACTCAAGGGGAAATCGGACGCGCGTGCGCGTGCGCATTCGGAGGAGGTGAAAGGAATAGGATAGGCAGGGAGGTTAACCTAGGCTGAGCCCGATAGGTTACCCTACACTGGGGAAGGGAGAAGGGAAGGGAAAGTTCTGGAAGATAGAGAGAGAGCAAAAAAAAAACACTCATAAAAAATGCTGCAGTGACGCTGACGTTATGGAAGTTGTTTGTCCATTTTCAGAATCAGAATCCACTTTATTTCCAACAGATTTGTTGGGGGTCCCCCAGGCAAAAAGCTGTGCAAACAGCTTGACGGGACCTGGGGGCCTACAGAGGGCAGCTGTACGGTTAATTAGTCCAGTAGCATTAAGGAAACGCAGCATTCGTTTAAACATTCAGCTTTTTGTCGTAGGGCACGCAGGATTGCAAGGAGGTGTGTGCCACTCTTTTAACATTTCTGCAAGAGACAGGCTCAAGTGACAGCATGGTGACGCATACGACGTGGACAGAGACGCTTGGACGGAGAGAAAATGCCGGAGGCGTACGCCAGGCTAGCAACGACCGCAGCAGCACCGTCATCAATACCACCACCACCACCACAGTGTCATGCGCACCGTTGCACATTGCTACCACGTGTTGTAGGCTCATCGACTGCACAATTACTGCGCTGATGTCTTACGAGAGCTTGCTCAAACGCACTTCTTACAGAATACAAGACGCCTGCCCCCTGTAAACTCAAGTCCCACCAAAATGACACAATTCTCAGTGCAAAATTAACAGTGCATAAGGAAATAACCATAAATGAGAGTTACTACGCGGAAGTCATATGTGTATAAGAAACCTAATAGATGACCGAATAGGCTAAGGCAATGACATAACTAAGTAGTATATGTGACTAGTAAATGAAGCTAAGTCTAAAGAATATAACCAGGGCGTGAATGTGATTTTCATGATGAAACATAAGATTTTAATGCATAAGGTTTCAAGAATTCAGAATTGGCATGCGAGAGAGCGCCCGTCCTTGCGCGCTTGGGGAGGAGCCGCACTCCAACAGCGTTCATACACGCGAATTAGTACGCGAATTTTTAGTGCAGTTTGAAAGGCAGATGAAACTAAGCGCCCGTTCCTAACTGCTACCGCTATCAGAAGTTTCCTCTCTGTTAGGAAAAACGGCTTATCTAAAGAGTTGTGCTAACTTCATTGTGCTTATATTCAGCGTTGGAGACCCCGTGAAATGCACGAGTTCCCATGCTACTTCAAAAGGAAGCTGGGGAGTGGTGCATTGAAGGCGTTATCCGGCGTATTTCGTTCCTTGCGATTAACAAGCCAAATGTGAACTATGCACAAACTGCAAGATATACATTGGAGATCGATCTTCTGCTGAGCCTTCTTCTCACATTATTTCATTAAATATAATACTACGAAAGGATCATTCCGAACAGAATGCAACTGCCAAACACACTTGCATGCCCCCCGATGTAAAATTGGTTAGCATGGGTTGTTGGATATTTGATGGCTAATGCTGGCTTTCGTTGGCTAACGTCGGTTATCTGCTGTTATAAGGATAACGTCATCATGTAATCTATTGAACTAATCCAATGATTCAGTCTTTCATCGCTGATTTCTAAATAGAGCAGTTTACATTTTTGTAGGTGAGGCTCTCATTTATTAAACATGAAGCTAATTTTGCCAACGTTATTAATGCCAATGGGTTCACTTTTAAAAACCGTATATATTATGCACCTAGGTGTTACAATTAAATGTTTCACTGTAAAGCGTTGAAATAAAGCCTTGGCGGACACCAGCATAAAACATTTTCACGTTACAAAAAGGAAGAAATGTCACGGCGTTGTTGCCCGTGTCGAAAAGTTGAAAGCGCGATAAAAATGTTTCACAAAGCCAAGCGAAGCGAGGAAGCACAATGAGTGACAAAGATTGATTTCCTCAGACATATTATCGGTGTGGAGCTCGGCTTTCCACAGCCAGGGTACTTATTTGAACGGGCTACACTCCGAAAAAAAAAAGCGAAAAGAAAGAAAGCCAAAATAAATAGAAAAGAGATGTAAAGCGTAACTTAGATCCATTCTGACGTTTTGAAAGCAGCGAGTGAACGACTTGGACTGTCGGGAGTTGAAAGATAACTATAAATCACCCGCACTTTGTCGGAGAGAAGTTTCGACGGCCAAGTGCGTCGCTGCCAGACACCGGAAGCTGCCCTAGTGTTAAAGGATTTCTGTACCGCACGTCTGTAGAGTACGGGATGGGGAAGGGGAGGCACCATTTTGTTTTGCTACGCGAGGCTTACGTGAAACGCCACAAGCAAATGGTTGCGTTTTACAAATTTTAGCTCCATTAAGATGATGGATCGCTGATTGTACCGGCGAAAAAGCTCTTTTCCTTTTGTGCTCCACTGTGCTCTCTATATTTTTTTAATAGGAGCGAAGCCTTAAGTTCCCTAGAGCACAATCACCTCTAAGTTATGAGAAAAATGTAGATCGAACGAAAAAGGAGGTCTTCCTTTTGTTCAAGTTCGCTCTAGAGTTCGATATCTCGACCAGGAAATCATAACTTGCGAAATGAAAAACACGGAATTGTAGCTCGTGTACCGTTAAAAGCAGTCGTTTCGGTTTTAACCATTTAAGAAATTACGAAACCACCTCGTTTCAAAACCAGTCATTAAGTAGAAAGAAAGAAAGAAAGAAAGAAAGAAAGAAAGAAAGAAAGAAAGAAAGAAAGAAAGAAGAAAGAAAGAAAGAAAGAAAGAAAGAAAGAAAGAAAGAAAGAAAGAAAGAAAGAGAATTAACTCATCGTGTCAAAGGAGCGAGAAAAGGCTTTTTGTAAATGTAACGAATTTTAAGAAAGCGTACTGCTTATATCGATCCAGCTGTCAGAGCAGTAAAGCTTGACAAATATTCTGAAATATATATGCGTGTGCTGCCTTCAGTGATTGCACTGATACAATAATTTTTCACACGAAAGGGGCATGACTTCGATTAAGAAAATTCCCGTCAGAACTGCTAAGTGCCTATGCGCAAGACAAACCCCTTTTCTCTTTTGCCTTTTATGTAACGGGTGCACTTTTCCGCTGGCTATCAAATATTTAGTGTCAAAACAAAAATAGAAAAAGAAATTGGTTCAAGCTTTTTTAACTAATCCGCACGAATCTATTACACAGCGAAGCTGATCGGTGTCATGCTTATTTATTGCTGCAACGTGGTTGAACTTCTCTTTGTCTGGGTAAAACATGGCGGTTGCACGTGGCTTTTTGCCTAAGCAGAACTTGGCTATAGCAGGGTTAAACTTGACTTATTCTTCGGGAGTGCGATTCAGGCAGGCTAAAAATACGTCGGTTCTCGAGAACGTGAGAGTCATGTTCACGTGACCGTTCTTCAAGGCAACATACAACAAGTCAGAGAGCCCGGGCTCTCATTCATGCCGTTAGACAGCGTGTTGAATTTACGGATTAAAAATGATTCCCTGAGTTCGCGTTCATGATGTGAGTTGAACCCTGATTCAAGTATTGGTGGCTTTCAACTTACTAAAGGAATGACCTGCGTCAGTGACATGTCTTGAAACAGGCAAATTAGGAAGGGCATGCACATGTGCCTTGTTGTTACGTGCACATCACTCTCACGTTCTGGAGAACCGACGTATTTTTAGCCTGCCTACTTGTTTTATCTTTCCTCTTTCTCTTTTTTTCTTCGCGTTGTTGAAATATGAAACGCGCTTTTGCGTGATGTTTATCCCGTTTATTTACTCACTAGAGCAGTAACTGCCAGCGCTTTTCTCTACCATGTATTTACGTATGGGCTATCGACGAAAGATTGAAGGTGTCAATTCACGATTGTACAACGTCGCGCTTTAAAATTGTGTTTCTGCCTACGGCCACGTGCTTGCGTCGATAACTAATCATAATTTCGCAGAAACGATACTAGTGATGACACGGCAATGTGATACGCGAGTATATGCGGACGCTATATATGCCCTGCGTTACAAGCAGTCTCTGTTACCCTGACGAAGGTAGGCCCACCTGCCGAAACATTAGTAAAAGTTGTGTTTCGAACGTCTGTCACTCTTTTCCTCAAACACATATTACACTGGACCCATCGATTTTCATTCGTGTATATATATATATATATATATATATATATATATATATATATATATATATATATATATATATATATATATATGTGTGTGTGTGTGTGTGTGTGTGTGTGTGTGTGTGTGTGTGTGTGTGTGTGTGTGTGTGTGTGTGTGTGTGTGTGTGTGTGTACTTTCTGAGGCCACTTTACTCAGTTGGTTTTTTTCGCATGACACTAAGGTAGCACACAAAACCAGCTTTGCCAGAGTACAACAGTGTGATGCGGTGAAGAAGAAGACGAGTGGCAAAAGCCTGCAAGGTGCCACAGGTTCCATAACTCCATGATCCCTAATATCGTAATGGTTTATACCTCCAGCTGTGGCATTACCGATCAAAAGTTGCGCACATTGTGCACCTTTCATCTGCATTAATTGCGCCGTGGTTGTGTCCGCAAGAGTTATTACCATCATCTTTAGCACTGACCACCCAACGATATCGAGAGCTGCGGAACTAGCTGCTCTGCGCGCAGCACTTTCTTTAGTAAATCGGGAACCACCTCGACAATGGGCGATCTTTACCGACTCAAAGGCAGCCCTGAAATCTGTGCTATCAGCTCTACTTTCCGGGTCATACGAACAGCTCGTACTCGAGATTAGATGTCTTTTCCAAACATAAGATGAGCAAGGGCACCACGTGATGTTTCAGTGGCTGACAAGTTACTGCGGCGTCACAATGCACGAACACACCGATAATGCTGTTCGGGCAGCCTTTTAAGGAACTCGCGAAGAGACCATTCCACTTTCAAGGTCCGACGCTGCCAGCAGACTTTGAGTGCTTGCACAGGAGATCACGCTCTCTCTCTCTGCTGCGCCACAACCAGACCAGTCGGAACAATGGTCAACACCACCTCTCCTCTTTGATTCACCTCTGTATGCCAACTGTAATACGATGAAGAGAAGGCACTCTGCTTTATCGCTTATGGCTAGGAGTAGCATTCACAATGTCCTACGCGTTTTTCACCGGAATGGAAGGCAACGCTCTCTGTGATGCCTGTCGTAGCAAGGAAATGCTACAACACATTCTGTGCGACTGTCCTGAATATGATGTCCAGAGACAATCCCTGGCGTTCGCTCTAGTGCGCCTTGACGATAGACCCGTGTCCGTCGAAGCCATTCTTGGATGCCGTCGACAGGAGGCATTGCAGCTGATGGCAATGAAAGCAATACTGAGGTTTCTAAGAGAAACTGACTTACACAAGCGGATGTGGCAGTGACGTCGCGTATCACGCAAGGGCGACAGACTGTGACTGACTGAGTGACTGTGTGTGTGTACAGTATTAGGTGCCCTTTCTCTCTCTTTCCTCCCTTTTCTCCCCACCTTGCAATCTCCCCCATCCCGTTCCCATGTGTAGGGTAGCAAACCGGTTATGCGTAACTGGTTAACCTCCCTGCCTTTCCTTCTCTACTATTTGTTCTTCCTGTGCAACAATGTGCAATCGCGCAACACTGCCTCGGCTGGCCCTCAGTTACTACAATTTCCCGCCATATGTTATGCTGACGTACAGAACCTACGTCCTACATCCCCCAACCCCTCTCCTCCATTTTGTCACTGCTGGTGGTCCCCCTTCACTTCCACCGGTCCACAAAAGTCCCTAATACGTCCACGTTTGAGATGCACATCTATAGCGCTCTGCAATAAGGTGTTGCATACGGCCTGGCTTGAATTCAATACTTCCGCACAGAAGCAACAAAAGGTTCAAGGCAACAGCTGGTTCTCGAAACACACTGCTTCGAGAAGCATTTTGTCCCCGGTCTTCGGACGGAAGCTGTTTCCAGACAGCACGCTGTCTGAGAGTAGCATACGGCTCAAAGACGTATTTGATTGCACCAAGCCTTCACTGTCGTCGTTTGCACTTTTCTTCCAGTAGCTTTTGTTTGTCTTTCCACGCTTTATCTGATCATCGAAGTGGACAGGGGGACGGGGCAAACTTAATCATAGATGGCGTCGATTCAGCACACACTCGCAAACACACATGCTCACACACACGCACACGCGCGCACGCATGCATATGCAGAAGCATAATCTAAACAGGTACTTTCAAAATTGCAAAGTTTCACAAATGTAAAAAATATTTCGCAGTTGTAAACATTCAGAATGGTGGCATACGTCTCTTCTTCTCTCTCCCTCTCTCTCTTTAAGAGCAAGCTGTCGCGAGCGACTTCGCCAGGACGGTCTATGTACTTCCGGCTCCAAGTAAATAAACCGAAGATTGAGAATTTGGCGTTCGCCAGTAATATTTCGCAACGCCTTCGGTGCCAGCGAGCACGAAAGAATACTGGTAAGCGCACACAGCCGCGCCTCTCAGTTATGAGTGCACACTTCGCGCTTGAGGCACCGACGCAGTTGATTAACGATAATGCGCGATTCAACTTTGTTGAGGCGCCTCGCGACGTGTGATCCATTGTCCCGAAACTTTGTTTCTTTTCAAGAGAGGAACTCGTCAGACGTGGATTGAGTGCCATCCAGGAAATGAGGGGGAAACATGAGGGAGAGAAAAGCTCTGCGGAAGGCAGGGAGGTTAACCAGAAAAAAATAATAAAGGGAAAAAAATAAGCCTGCAATTACACTCACACTGCTACTGAGCGAAGCAAAACAAACAAGAACTGCCATCGAGTTGACCTTAATGCCATTCGAGCTCTTTGAGAGGTGAAAGTGCGAAAAGACATAATCGATTGCTGGCATGTGTCCTAAAAATATTTCTCATTTACTGCTTGACGCGGAGTTTTCGCACCATCTGCAGGGCTCCAGCTTGTGACCTAGCGTGCGCGCTTTTTTATGGAGTCTCATCAATATCGAGTTGGGCTTGTGGGGCTTGTTTTGGCTTCCTGCCAGTTTGAGCTTGGATCCAATTTAGTGTCAAGCCTTAACTTCTGTTTAAACTCGTCATATCGTCATATCGCTCAGTAATGAGGCAGCTTATCACTCGAGAGACTAGAGGGAAAATATGTGGGTTTAATGAACATGTATGACATTCCGCCTGGAGACAGTGATCTCTTGCTTTGTGCACGATCTATCGCATTATGTAATAAATAGCCTGGTATTAGTCGTCGCATTATATAATAATTTGCTTTATTAAATATGGTGGGATTTTACGTCAGCCCATCTAGATCTAATGTCTTTTTTATAACATTTTTTTTGTGTGTGAATCCTTAGCTGAAACACACCCTGTTCTGGTCACAAGCTTCTTACCTTTCATCCGCGTTGATGATACCTTCAAAGTTCGAGCGCCGTTCTGCTAGACCGACATTTACTTCAACTCGAACGAGCCCGAGACGTCGTCTCATTGCGACCGCCTCCCAGCTTGCATCGCCAGCAACCCTGACAATGTGTTATTCAAGACTGTCCTCATGATCATGAGGGTGTGTGATGAGGGTTGCTGGCGATGGAAGTGGAGAGGTGGTTTCGTTGGGAAGACGTCTTCGGCACGGAAGAGTTGAAGTATATGTCTTGCTCTACCAAAAGTAACCTCACCTGATTAACAATAATCCTCTCCGTAACTCTGCAGTGGAGTTGGGAACATTGAGTGCCCGGGAAGTGTAGAAAAAAAAAAAGACATACGTATACTCATTGTGTTGCTACTTGATGTTGCTGTTATTGCTGGGTGCCACCGAGTTGGTGACAACTCCTGGTCAAACAGTGAGTATATCAGTACGATTGAAATATGCTTGCTACAAGTTCTTTAAATTCACCTAGATGGTCTCCCTGTGGCTTCCATAAATAAAGATTTTGTGCCCAGGAAACCCCGTTTCCTCTTACGTTCCACTGTGTCTGGCATTAGCTGTCGCTCCAATGAACCGGCAGCTTCCTAGACGTGACCGAAATAAAAAAAGGTTAAGTTGCCCGATATGCGACAACGGTAAGCTCACTAAGACATAGACAACGAAGAGGGAGACACCAAGCAGAATAAAAACATGGCGACCTAACCTTTAGGTCTGGCAGTCCCACGCCGCCAGTTTCCCAAAGTGACGTGTGACAAGCTCTTCGTTTGTCCTCTTTTCTGTCGTTGACCCTCTCTTGGTGCACTTTATCTTTACAATACGCCATCTTAGCTACAACAATATGTCATCTTACGAGGCAGAAGTTTCGTTCCATCGCCTTTGCTTTATGTGAACATCTGGGATAAATTTATTGTATGACTGCAGCATTCGCTCATTTCGCAATTAATGACACTGTTAAAACTACGCTTCATACGCAGTTAACATCCTATACGTTCCACAAAAATAAAAGTACTGAGTAAGAAGCTGCAAACATTAACGAAAGAGTGTGTGTCAGTGGGAAGAGAGAAGGTGGGGGGTTGTATAAATGATAGGTATATATGCAAGGTATACATCCGCGTTTAAGAGAAACACGAAGAAAAACAGACAACTTGCGCATAATGTATCCTTTACGAAATAGTATATATGGGCATGCAAACTTACGCATGGTTTAACTGTTCACTGTGACGGAATATATTGGCCTTTCGAGCTAGTGTGGTAAAGGTTAGTGTATTCGGTACAAAAAAAAATCACAGCATATCCACGGAGTGAATGATGATGAGTGGGCGAAGCTCGGGAGGTTCATCGTAGATCGTGCCGAGTTCCGGATTAATTTAGTTAACGCGCACGCTACGAATCCTTATGGTTCAACTACGCACAAGTGAAATCTCCCACCGGCACGATCCGGTGCATATATATATATATATATATATATATATATATATATATATATATATATATATATATATATATATATATAACGAAAGGGAAGGGGTCAAGGGCTCGTTCTTTATTTGTTAGAAACAACTTAATGAGCAAACAGACAATGAAGCCTAGGAAATTCTTTTCGTCCACTTTAATTCCTTTCTACTTTCTCCACAATTACAATACCGCAAGTAACTTCCCCTATGCTTTCCTAGGCTTCATTGTCTGTTTGCTCATTAAGTTGTTTCTAATATATATATATATATATATATATATATATATATATATATATATATATATATATATGTGTGTGTGTGTGTGTGTGTGTGTGTGTGTGTGTGTGTGTGTGTGTGTGTGTGTGTGTGTGCCGGTGAACGGTTCTCCAGCGCGAGCAGTCGGTATTTCTCAATCAAGAAACTCGCTAGAAGACGCTGCCTGCGCCAACGTTGTCTCTCGCGGGTGAAGGCGAGTTCTCCTTCTTTGCGAGCTGGTAGAGCGTTCATCGAAGAAAGAGCATTTCCATAGTCAACGCGCGCCTTTCGCTCTCTCTCTCTGTCTCTCTCTCTCTCACAAGACAGCAGATGGAAGAGTGAGAGAGCTCACGCGCCGGGAGGCACGCGCCGAGGGCGAGCGCGAGCCTCCCGGCGTTGCATGGCGTTGCATGGTATTGTGAGTGGTGTAGGTTATACGATACGACGCGTGACAACCGACCCACAGCTTAAGGAGCTTCGCCCCTAAAAGGATATGGTTTATTATATGTTGTGCCAGACCTCAATTAGTGCCTGTAGTGTAGGAGTTACTCTCCCTCTCTCTCTCTCTGCATATGTGTGCGTGCGTGTGTGTGTGTGTGTGTGTGTGTGTGTGTGTGTGTGTGTGTGTGTGTGTGTGTGTGTGTGTGTGTGTGTGTGTGTGTGTGTGTGTGTGTGTGTGTGTGTGTGTGTGTGTGTGTGTGTGTGTGTGTGTGTGTGTGTGTCTGAAAGACGGAGAGAGCAGTCTTGTTCGCCTTAGTGGGTACTACGTCATTCTTGTGCACCGATCTGGTAGATTTCTTGCCAGGAGTTGCAAGGAGACCCCTTCCTAGTTTCATCTGGCACACATTTTCTCGTGCCGACATTTAATATGGAATTCAGCCGTATTTAAGATTAGCCTCCAGCTCGGGGGCTCACTGCAGTTTGCCTTACGTCGAGGATAGCACGAGCAGTTAGTGTAATAAATAAGGCACAGTTACCATCAAGCGCTCGAGAAGAGACGCGACACTTTGTATCAGTGGCTGCCGAGCCATTGCGAGCTGCGGGTAATGATAGCGCCGATGAAGCAGCACACACGGCTCATCAGCAAGATCTTCGCGTGCCTGTATCACTTTGCAGAATTCATGCTGCGCGGTAACTTCATTCAATTGCTCGCCACATCATGCTTCTCCGGATTTCTCCAGTTTACATTCCCTGGACCCATACTTGCCACTTCGAATGTCATTCCCCGGTGTCGAAGAAAGATAACTGTGGCGCACGTGGCTGGGCGTGGCATGTACGAATACCTATAATCGTTCTTCATAGGAACGGTGAACAATCCGACATGCAGTTTTTGCGGCACTGAAGAGACAATAGACCGCACACTTTGCCACTGGGCATCCTACGCAACTCAACGGAGCTAGGTAGAAGCTTAGCTTCGCCGCCTTCATAGACGACTACTTTACGTAGACAAGATCCTGGGCCCTTGACCTACGCGCTCTTGTATTCTGAAGGCTGCAAAGGCGCTACAGTGCTTTCTAAAAGTCTACGGGACTTCGCGAAGGATTGTGAACGGTCTTCGCGCCTGCGTTCTAACAGTCCCCTTGTTCACTTCTTTGGCAGCGAAACTGTCAGGCGTGCCAGTTTTATCCTGCGAAGCTGCTTAAGCTAGCCGTTATTTGTCAGGCATCATGCAATACCACGTGAGATTGCGCTACGTGAGTTTGTCTTAAGCCTGTCACGTGACATTGCGTTACGTGATGTTGGCGGAAACGTGTCATGTGGCATTTCTTTACATGATTTTGGCAGGAACAAAGGCTACGGTTGGGTGTTGCCTATACTCGCAGATATCTCTTTAAGATCGGACAGGAAGAGAGTCCCGATTGCCGCGTGTGTCACACATCAGAGACTATATATCACATCTTCTGCGTGTGCCCTCAATATTCGGTCGAAAGGAGAACACTTCGGTGCGTGGTAGATGGTTTGGACTCCCGGCCCTTTTCGGAGGAGAAACTTTTAGGTGCATGGAAACACACGGACCACGCCCAGCGCAACTTAAAGGCCCTTTTTAATTTTTTGTGTGACACAGGTTTAGATGCCCGTCTCTAATACTGTGCTGTAAAGACTACATCCGCTTATAGTACTTGTATATTGACTCATTGTACTTTACCATCGTCACCTCTCATACCTCCCTCTATCTCTATTTATCCCTTTTCCCTTTATCCCTGTGAGGAGTAGCAGGCCAGAGACTCACTCTCCAGGCCGACATCTCCTCCTCTCCTCTCATTAAATGTTTTCTTCTTCTTCTTCTTCTTGGCAGGAACAAGTCACGTGACGTGGTGTTAAGTAATTTTGCGTGATTACGTGGCATGTTTCCACGAAAGTCACTCGACGCAATGTCGCGCGATATGTTCCCGCCAAAATCACTCAACGCAATGTCACGTGACTCCCGCCAAAATGTCACATGGCTGTCAAGTCACCTGATTCGGTAAACTATCAGCCAGCTTCGCTGTGAACTTGCTTTGCGCCTCCTAGCGGAAGCTGCGTACTTTTTTCTCCTCGTCTTTCCTCTATCTTATCTATACCCCGCTTCATACATCAGGTGCAACGCTGTGAAGGCTACGCAAGTAGTCCGTAAAGGAAAAGAAAAGGGGAGGTGTATCGCTCCGACAAGTGGACGACGAGCATAAAACACAACTGCGCATATTTCACTCGCTTCACAAGTAATACGAGCGCTTTTTGTCAAGCTGATGACAAGTGTGTTACGTTTTAAGGTTGCCGGTACAACATTTATTGTTTCTCGTTCACCACAAGCGACGCACTACTTTTTGGTCGCGGAAGTATACGGCGCAAACAAGAACGCTAGCTCTGGCAGCGTTGCACCTGATGTATGAAACAGAGTATAGTGTTCCTCTCTCCTCCGCCCCAGATATAAGGTGGCCACCCGAGCACGCGCTTGGTTCACTTCCCTGCCTTTCCTCTTCATTTCCCTCTCTCTCTCTCTCTCTGTCTCTCTCTTTCTAAGCTCGGGGCCATCTTGGCCTCTTCCAGGAACACCTTCATTAAAGAATGAGCAGAACCATGGTGCTTCTTTTCACAAAGTGTTTTTGTTCACACAGCAATTTCATGCAAGGAGAAGTCACGCTTTGTGCGAGGTAAATATTCTCGATTTTTCAGGAGCTCCTTTCTTTCTTTCAGTCATTGCTGACAGTACGTTCGTGCGAACGAATACCGATATGTCGGAGCAAAGCCTGATTTGCATTTTTACCTAAACTCGTCCTGAGCTCTATTACAATTCTACGTAAATCTTCATTTTGCTTAAGGTGCGTCCCATTGAATTCCTGCTACTCTGCATACGACTCGAGCTGTCAATAAAATATTTTCTTCTTTTTTACATTCTTAGGATCCATCTACCTACAAATCAAGAAGGAGGAGATGGAGAAGAAAATTGAAGAGGAGATTCAATGAGAACATCCAGAAGCGCGTCCGGTCTTAATATTCCTTCTCACCAGTCACTCTTTGTTGCTTACTTGATGAAATGCTCTTACAAAAACACGAACCCATTTAGCCGAAATTTAGCCCTTTTAGCGAACGCGAAGACGACTAGCGCAGAGACGTTTATGCAGAAGTTACTTCTCTACATGTCTGTAATGTTATTAATCAATTGAAAAAAAAGACAGAAAGGAAAGATGATGTCGACGTTGCACCCTGTACAAAAACAAAAAAGTCACAGTTTCGCTATACGGGTGGGCCAATGAATCCGATAGCGACACATAATTATACGGAGCAAGACTAGCAACTACAGGAGCGATATGCTTCCGCTTTGTGCCACCGAAATGCGGGATACTGTGCGGCCTTGAGCTGGAACGCGTCATGGCGCGGAGCTGCACGTTTCTCCTGGATATGAAGCGTAGACACGCACGCTAGAGCGCTTTCAGTTCAGCGTTCAGCGCACCTAGCGCTTTCAGTTTCAGTTCAGCGCACCTAGCGTGTCGCCGGAGCGGTCTAAGCTCTTCGTCCGCCTTAAAAGGGGGGGGGGGGGGGGGCTAGGAGGCGGCGTCACGTGATTTCGGTAGCGTCGGCAAGCCAACCTCCCCAGAGACCTTGTGCACGGTGTCTCTAGGGCAGCATTGTCGCGGTTGTTTGGGCGCGATAACATGTAGTGGTGCTCGAACGTGTATTAATCTACCGCTAGACTATCACGTGATCATAGTCCATTTCCCAAAACTCCCTCCTTTAAAATTTTTATGACTAAACTTCAAGACTGTCATGCGACACCCTCTAAGCTTTTTCTTTCTTTTCTTTCTTCCCCCATGTTCGTCCGGCATTGCGATCAACGCTCTGGCTGCTAAACTGGTGGCGAGAACACGGCAGCACCTTGCGAGCTACGGGTAGACAGGCCTCCTCGGTGTAAGGCATCCCAGAGATGCAGGACGTTGCCAGCTAGAAGTTATGCGTGTGAATATGGCATTCCGTGTGGGTTAGAGGAGAAGCAACGCCTGTGGCTGTGTAGTCTGAGGTGCGCGTTTGGGCATCGAGAGGTCGCGCGTTCGATTCCCCGTCCAAGTACTCGGAGAAAGTTCTTTCTTTAGAATTGTGTTCTTGGAAACTTTGACATATATATACGGGGCATGACGCCTAAGGCAAATAGCCGGTTGAAGTGACCATATAATTGCTATCGTAATAAAGCAAAGCGGTGCAAATAATTTTATTTAGAAAGCGTGACTTCAGTTAATGTGAGTTCGAAACAGTTAACTGGTACTATGAACATTTTCCAACCTAATGATATTCATACCATAAAACAAATATACAGCTGCGCTTTCATTGCCTTCCGCCGGTAACTATATTTTGTTTTCCTGTTTTACTGCTGCAGTAGCGTGTATGAGAAAGACAGCGTGTGTACCATAATTATGCTATGAAATGGGCTTACTACCTGAGGGAACACAATCTCGACAAACAGTCATGCCACTCTTCCATGCGGTCAAGGTCACTTCCAGTGGTAACGTACCCGGAAATACAACCGTAACATACACCCGTACGCTTTTTGCGAATTGCGAGCGTGCATCGACAATTATGTTGGGGGTAACGCTAAGAGATAAAGAACGAGCGGAATGGATCAGAGAACAGACAGGAATAGCCGATATTATTATATCAATTAAAAGAAAGAAGTGGACCTGGGCAGGACATGTCATGAGGAGGAAAGATAACAGATGGACAGTAAGAGCAACGGAATGGATACCAAGAGAGGGAAAACGTAACAGAGGCAGGCAAAAGATTAGATGGAGCGATGAAATTAAAAAGTTTGCAGGCATAAAGTGGAACCAACTCACTCAGGATAGGGTGGATTGGAAATCGTTGGGAGAGGCCTTCGTCCTGCAGTGGACCTAAACAGGCTGATGATGATGATGATGATGATGATGATGATCGACAATGATAAGTGACGGAACACGAAAAGTGGTTAGACTGCTGGCACATAAGTAGCTTAGCAAAATGCCACGATAACACGCTAATTGTGCATGCTAAAGTGCAAGATTACAGTGAGCATGGGCTCGGCATTAAAATTGAAACGCGTAGCTTGGCTGAGTAAGGCTGGAACGCATGCAGTATAAAGAGTGAGGACGCGAGTTGGTTATTCTATCTAGTAGTCGTGAAAACTATCTATATTCTAACTTCATCAACGAGATTTACATCCCTGACAGAACAAAAAGCAGAAACACAAAAATCAAAGCGACCTCCGCGCCTGTGGAATCTTAGTAAACAGATGAGCTAAGGAAATGGTGTGAAGTTCGCTATCGTCACCGTGCAGCAGTGGGCAGAGGTCAAGTATGTGAGTAGTGGGTCGAGGGCAAGCGCGGTTTCGCTTTTCCCTTCTGCTCAACCCAAGATTTTATTTATTTATTTATTTATTTATTTATTTATTTATTTATTTATTTATTTATTTATGTTCCCTCGCATGATCACCACCATGCAACAGCATCGGTAGTGGGTCATGGGAAAATATTTTTCCTTCCGTGTGACAGCTCTGCCGATAACTACATACACTCGGCCCGGCTCAACTTGTACCTTATAATAAACAGCTTAGCTGTTAAAGCGAGTTAACGTCATAACTACTCGAAACCCGTTGTAATCTTATGTTGCTTCTTGTGACAGACGGCTGTAGAGCGCTGTCACGTTGGCCAAGAGTTTTCTAGCGTGTACTGCAATTTACGGCGGACGTATTTTTGCCAAAGCCGCCACGCCAGACTAAACATTTCGAAACACTTTCCTGTTAAGGCTCAACAAGCCCCGATTGCTCGACCGCGGAGGATTAGGCAACAGCGTGTCACAGATATAAAAAAAAACGAAAGGAAAATCCCATTTCCAAAGTACTTTGGAGTCCTCTATAAAGAGGAGGGCTTTGCTGCAGCGTGATTTTCACTCATACACTTAAAGGAAATGTTTCACTCACACGAGAAGAGAGAAAAAAGAAACAGAGGACTGAAAGTAGCTGTTGCGGCCTTAGAGGCAGCTCTACAAGCATAAAATAGCAAGCGAAGGAAAGATAAAAACGGCTTATTTTATGGTTTGTCTTAATCTACCTTCACAACCTTGTTCTGTTGTGCACAACTGCGTCGCTGCAATAATCACTGTTATGCTGTTCGAGATTATCTGAACCGTAGTTGCGTATGACAAAGTGGCGCGCAGTTATGGATACCTTTGGAAAAAATCTAGGAACCATTGCTTACGGCATAGTGAGAGACTAACTTAAGAAAAAGAAACGGTCGGACAAGCGGTCGTGGTAATGCTTCGAATCCAATTCTGGAGCCAGCACACTGTATGATGAAAGCATGGAAGCGCCCCGCCACGGTGGTCTAGTGGCTACGGCACTCGGCTGCTGATCCGAGGGTCGCGGGATCGAATCCCGGCCGCGGCGGCTGCATTTCGATGGAGACGAAATGTTGAGGTCCGTGTACTGTGCGATGTCAGTGCACGTTAAAGAACCCCAGGTGGTCGAAATTTCCGGAGATCTCCACTACGGCGTCTCTCATAATCAGAGCTGGTTTTGGGACGTTAAACCCCACAAATCAATCAATCAAAGCATGGAAGCTTCATGCGGCTTCGAGGGAATGTCTGAACGTCTGAACGTAAATAACCCCACTTCGAGAATGATCGATTATGCACTTTGCATACAAACCCGAACCTTCCAGTTCCATCAAGATTGCGCGGAAGAGGCACTAACCTTCCGTGTAAGCGTCGCATCTGTCCCTCATAGAAACGGTCGACACCACGGGCTGCGGCCACTGCGACGAAGTAGAAAAGATTCGACAGATATTGTGCGACTGCCCGCAGCACAGTAGACAGACATAATCCTTTTGCGAAACGCTCAACCAATTATACAACAGACGCTTACCGAAGAGCAAATCCTGTTCCATCGACAGTACCGACAGGAGCTGAGGTCGCAGGAGGACGTACAAAGGTAGCAAAGTGAACACGGACACTCGCATTTACTGTTAAGATCCCTACCCACTTTTTTCATCTCTCGCTCCCGTTTCAGACAACTACAGGTTCCGGCGGGCTTCGTCTTTGTTCAAGACCAGGATTCAGACGAAATTAGTAGACAAAAAGCTTCTGCATCTATTTAGAGAGCTACCTGGGACTTTCTGCTCGGAAACACCTTGCTATAAACCAAAGCAAAAGTATTCTGCGGATACGTGTTATTTCGAAATCATTTTTGCCCGTCTAAATGAATAATCATGGACTGGAAACACCAATATTAGAATTGGAGTCAAGATACGATCGTTCATTCAGGTGGACTTCGCGCGCTAATCAAAGAATCGATTGGATAGCAGAGTGGAGATGAAGAAGCCGCCATCTCGTTAGCTGCGAACAGCTTTTAGTATAGCAGATCTTATCCCCTTTGATCGCTCACTAAGGCCCTCCGCGTAAAGGCCACCTGAGCGATCGCTTTCATCTAATTCTCAACAGCGCCTGAGCAATATAGAAAAAAAAGGAAAGAGAGAGAGCGAGAGGTAGATTAAATTCTCTGTTGTTTGGTATATTGGTGCTCCGTACAATAATTAATGATTTCATTGGACAGCCCTACTATTATTAATGTCATTTTTAGCGCCGCGCGTAAGGCCTAACAGCTGCTGAAATGCGCAGGGCGAATTGCCTAATAATAGAACACTGGGCCGAGTAACAGAAAGATAAACGGCACCTTACAGCTCTAAACGAACCGTCCTTAATGAACGAAAATCGTTTCGGATTGTCTCTCTTGGTAGTTGATTATTCAGAGGGGATGTTACTGTCGGTTGCCTTCACAAAGCTACATTGGTTAGGGCTCTTTCATTGCCACCGACACCAACATACGAAGGCATCCATTGAAGTGTGTGACTGAAAATTTTGTATTTCCAGGAGGTGTGCGGATGGTTTACAAGCATGAAGCTTGCTTTGAAAGTTATCAGCAAGAAATCGTATGGTTATAAAGGCTACGTAAAGGGAAGCCTGAAATTATCCCTCATGTTTTTTTTTTTTTTTTTTTGAGGGCGGAAGAGAGTCTTACATCTAAATTTTTGTCTTCCTCAAGCTTGATTAATATATCATCGCTTCTTTCTATAGTTTTTCCTTCAAGCGAAACATGTATTGCGTCGCAAGTGTCAACATCAGTGGCGTCCATATGCGAGATCTCTGTTCGTGAAAACAATAACCATGAAGATGATTATGATGATGACTGTAGTGGTGGTGGTGGTGGTCGTGGTGAACTTTTTTATGGCGCTCTCCCAATAAGGGGGCAGGCCAAGATTCGGGCTGCAGTATGTGACAGTCAATCTCGGATTTAGTCAAGAGGGACTGAGCAAGAAAAGTAAAACAGAAGACAACCACTGAACGGTCGAGCAATCAGACTAACTGAGATGGAATGGAAGGAAAGTAATAGAAGGGATACGTCTCGACATGAAGACCGCGAGGATCGATTTTTAATATAAGATGGATTTGGAAGTGGAAAACGGGAAGTATAAATAGAATTAGCAAGGGAATCTTGTTTCTTTTAAATAGTCAGAGGCAGCGGAGCAGACATTCCTGCGACAGTATCCGAGTGGAATGGCCCAAATCATAAAATTACTGGAATATTTATTTCTATTCCCATCTTCCGAAGTGGAGTTTCAAGGAACCTTTTGCTGTGGGACAAGTATCTGCTACAGGCTAAGAATAAGCGGCCTATGGATTCGATTTCATTTCAAAATAGACGTAGTTCCTGGGGTCATGTGTAGACCGACTCCGTGCAAGTAAAAGTTCATTTGCGGAAGTCGACAGCGCAAACTGGTTAATGAAAGCCACAATTGCGAATGCGCGCACCACTGGTTATTCCAGCAAAATCATAAACGGTTAAAGTTTTTAAATTTGTTTACACAGGAGTCAAATTCACTTTGTAAACAAGCATTTCTATACCGCAGTGCTGTCATGTAAGCAGTGTCAGCCAAGACGGCTATTATAGGACCTGAATGCGTGGGTGGGCTGGTTGGTTCGCAATCATGTTTGAACAGCGCGACTACACGCGGTCGGAGAAGAGCGCTTACGTACACACAGCGCTTCAACTAGCGCTGTGTGTACGTTTGTGTACTAGCTGTGTGTACTAGCTGTGTGTACTAGCTTGTGTGTACTAGCTTCAACTCTGCTACTAGCTGTGTGTACTAGCTGTGTGCACTAGCTTCAACTCATGTGCACGTGTGTGTGTTCTCCGTCCGCGTCTAGTCGCGCTGTCCAAATATCACATTATAGGACCACTTAAAGATGATGCGGCTAATGAGTCTGCCATTTCATTTAGTGGCCTGGCACCGTAGCCGACGAATAGTTCGTTGTTGTTTTTTTTGTTTTGTGGGGTTTAACGTCCCAAAACCAGTTCTGATTATGAGAGACGCCGTATGTGGAGGGGTCCGGAAATTTCGACCACAGGGGGTTCTTTAACGTGCACTGACATCGCACGGCACACGGACCTCAACATTTCGCCTCCATCGAAATGCAGCCGCCGCGGCCGGGATTCGATCCCGCGACCCTCGGATCAGCAGCCGAGTACCTTAGCCACTAGACCCCCGTGGCGGGGACGAATAGTTTGTAAGATGACTGATATTAGAGAATGAAACGTGGTCAGGAGAGCTGAATTTGTTGCCGCATGAAGAGTTCAGCATACCGGACGAGAGTCTGTAACTTTATGTGCTGCCGGATCAAGTGAGGGAAGTTTACGAAGCGCTAACACAATAGCCAATAGCTTACCTATAAAATGAGAGTGTAACTAGGCAGTCTACTCGAGCTGATTTCATTGATATGGATGCGTCTTCTGTTGCCATATTGCTTATGTCTAGGCGTCTGAAGGGATCTCTTCAGACGCCAAGAAGGCGCTTCATTAGTGATGTATCGTATTGCTGCCGACAACAATTGTGAATTACGTGATTATCGTTCATTAGTCTCGTAATCAAAGAAAATAAGTAATTTATCATCTATTTGTTGCCAGCTTCCGTAATTTATATGAATAGCATTTGTGAGGTTCAGGAATGGCGAGGTGCTGCGGGGCCGCGGCTGCCGCATTTCGATAGTGCGAAATGCTAGAAGCCCGCACACTGTGCAATGTCTGCGCGCGTTAAAGAGCCCCGAGGTGGTCGAAGTTTCCGGATTCCTCCACTACGACACCTCTCATAAACGTACCGTGATCTTGGGACGTAAATTCTTGAAAATATTACGGTTATTATTATTATTCCGCAATACAGCAAGAAGTCGAAACAACAAGCAATGCCTTTATCCAGCCCTTGTTGTCCGTTGCAGACAAACTAGTCTCGAGTAACCCTTTCGATAAATATCACTTCAGAAGATAATGTGAATTTTCTCATCTTTCACCAAGAAGAAACATAAGAAAATAAACAAAGGCATTTGAGATATATATATATATATATATATATATATATATATATATATATATATATATATATACGTGTGTGTGTGTGTGTGTGTGTGTGTGTGTGTGTGTGTGTGTGTGTGTGTGTGTGTGTGTGTGTGTGTGTGTGTGTGTGTGTGTGTGTGTGTGTGTAACGCGCTAATGGAGTGAGTGCGCGTAACGGATATTTGCAGCAGGCATTATCGCGACCCCCGCTATGTCTTCCTCTCTCTGCCGGCGCAGGGACCCCGGGTTTAGTGACGTCATAGCTGATGTTGAACGAACACTGACCTGCTAGCAAGCGACGACACCGACCATACGGCCGCTGTCGTGGTCGTTCTTTGCACCTGATGAGCAACCCCAGAGCAAAGATGACTGCATTTTGGCCTATAGCGTTGACGGTGTATACACCTCCCTCCTTTGTGTGTGCATATGTGTGTGCAGTATACCACACTCCCCGCATCTGAGTACATTTTACAGCGCATGCCCCTGCGTCTGAAGGCTTTATGCGCTGAATATCGACAAATTGCGGCATACTGTCGCTGTTGCACTGGCGTCCTTGGGAGAGAAAGTTGCGCCAACCCTACGAACCAATCAGTGCTGACAGTATAGGTCAAGTTGGACAGTACTGCACGTTTGACACGGTCCGGAATAGTACCCAAGGTCAACACGAGAACAATTGCAGCATCGAACGAACCTGTAATTGCTACGCCAATAAAACCTGCTGGCCTAGCGGTTTACGATCACTGTCGGCGGGGTGTTCAGGAACGCATTAGCCGGTTCCTACAACGGTAATGCGGGCGAAGTCACTGCCTATAAATCGTGCGTCGCCTGAGACTAAGGGAGTATGCGCCCTATCACGGTGCACACCAATAACTTTGACGGTATGGGGAAATCTTGCTAGCCCCTGCAGCTTTCCTGGATTGTCTTTCTTTTGCTGTCTTTTATTTTCGATGTGCACAGTATAAGTCTACTTACCTTGTGGGGACGGGTAAAGCGCGACTCGCGCGACGCCATGTTTTCCTAGGAATGCCCCCGCATCCCCCTCTCCCAGCTGGACGGAGCGGCGGCCGATCACTGCGAGGGGCCGCTCGCTTCGCTCCATGTGGCTTTAACTAGGCTGCCATTGGACAGTGACTAATTTCTAGAATGTTCGCGCGTTTCTGGTTCGGAGACGCTCGAGAGAACTCGCGGGGACTTGGAGGGGTACGCACGTACTTTTGTGACCCTCCGGCCGACCAGGCCATCGGTCGGATGGCGTGCCTCTGCGAGCCCCCAGCGACCACGGCGGCGACCTGGGACCGACGCCCATGTCTGTATGTTCTTCTTCTATTTTCCTTTTCTGAGGGCTCGCGGTCGCGGGTGCGCTGGCCGGGGTTAGGCTCTTCTCTCCTGCATGGTCTTTGTGTATTTTTGTGTGTTATTCTGTGTTCTCGTGTTGTTCTTTGTTACTGTCCTTTGTTTGTGTTCGTGTGTGTGTGTGTGCTGTTTATTGTTATTGTTAACCTTCCTTTATATTTAATTCGACTTTAGATTCGGCCTTGTACAATTTGTTTCATTTAACGGGTTTTATTGAATCACGGTGCTGGGAGAGTGACGCCTAATGTTCTCTTTCGCCCCGTGCAACGGTTCGCGCTGCCCTGCTTCGAGACGGGCCGCGGGCTGGCGCGCGCGGCAGCGCGGCGATGCATGGCTGAGATAGCGAGTGCGCGGACGCAACTACCATATTCTCTGCTCGTCGAGTGCTCGAATCCACGACAGGGGGTTGCTAGCGGCGATGCCGCTGCTAGCAGTAGTTATTAGTACAAGAACCCCTACAACCTTCATCCACAGATTGCCACTTTCATAAATACTGTCATATCTTCTTGCTCGACGTCTACCAAGACGACTTGTTTTTTTGTAAACTTGTTCTGGTTCCCTCTGCCATAAAGGCTTTTTTTTTAGGGTTGATAGTAGTAATAAGTGAGTAAACTTAAGCCCCCCCCCCCTTTTTTTTTTCTTTGAGAAAAAAAAAGGGGGAGGGGGGGGGGCAATAAGACTGCAGTTGTGCTGCAGAGATGTTCAAGCACTCAATCAAACCGACCGTGTACGTTCGGCAATTTTTGCTACAAAACCTGATCCCGTGGTAATATATGCTTCGCGAAAGAAGAAAGAACGTCGATCGTAAAAGCCTTTCGGGATATTGAAGAAGTGTAATTTGGCTATGACACTACAAACAGAGAATATAAACTAAGTGACACGGCGCAACGTTACAAAATAGAGAGCGCGGAGGAGCGAAAGAAACACACAGGGCGCCAACTCACAACTATCTATATTTCCAGAAGCATTCTGAATAAATATTGACCAGAGAGAACATGCACACTGCTAGTACACATACCAAGTGCTAGATTATAGAGAGCAATGAAAGTGCAAAATTTTCGGGCATGGTAACTGAGAAACGGCTAAATCTAACAATGGATATTCGCTGTTGTGCAGAACAACAGCTGGCACGCTTACACAAGAATCCGATTTTTTTCTTTATCAAACAGGCGTCCAACAATATTCAAGCCAACTTACCTCGGCTTCTTCCAAGCATGCGCGTGTTCTTAAAGAGCGTTCTTAAATACAATCACTTTAATGCAATAACTGAAATAGCGCACCACTGCAAACAGATAAGGTTACCCGAGGCAATCGATAGCAATATTTCGAAATTCACTGCGTGGAGAGAAAGCATGTGATTCTCTTTCATGATGTGACTCCCCCAGCCGCATTCGTCTTTGTTTGAGACTTCGAATGAAGGAGTTATGCGACCACTGGGCTGACTTAAAAGAGCTCTGCAACACTTTTCGAACATAGTCACAAAGAGGCTCCAATAAGTCATGAATGTTCCTGTGAACATGTGAGCCAAGTGTTATCCCACTGCACGCATTAGGGAATTCGCAATTTGGTTTCAAACACACTTGGAAAGCGCCCGTTCCCCTTTCGACAAATGACGTCACTGGGGGCACCGACTAAGATGCTTGAGGTAGAAACAGCAGTGGCTGATTTCTTGATCGCGGTTAGACCATCTGATGTGCCTTATCTGTTCGTTCTGAATACAACAAATAAATAAAAATGTACGCATCTCTCTTGAAGAGTAACGAAACAAAGTCAAGCGACGTATCCTGGGACGTCATTTGTTAAGATGGGCGCTTTCAAGCTCTTTTTGAAGCCAAACTGCGAAAAGTGACAGCTCCGCGCTTGTGGAGCTGTCATGGTTTTTCATTCAACAAGGACGGTATTGTTTCAGTTGAAAGGTACGCATCTCCTTTTCTGTTGATCGTCCTAAAAACCACTCACCCCCTAATTTTTTCCACATCGTGTGTAAGAAATAGCTCGCTTCTTCACACACAACCTTAATTCCGTTGAAATTATTGCACCCGACATTACAGCTTGCGAAAATAGTTTTTTTAAAGCTGTTTAAAGAGAAATTGATCAAGCGGATCCGAAATTTTGTTAACGCTGGACTGAATATGTTAATGTCGACTAACACAATCTAAACAGGAATTTTTCCGGTTGTTTCATAGAAAACGAGCACACTGCTTATGAGTGTGTTTGCATTTGCGTTAAGATGCGTGTAGTTGCCTTCAAATTTTCCTTTTCGTAACTTCACGGAACATGGTCTATCGCAGCACGACAGGGGCACTAACAGGTCAAGCGTGAAGACAATGGAGAAAGAGGAAGATCAACATGTAATTTTGCTTGGAATTGTCATGCAGGTGTACTGCTACGTTTAAGGAAGGGTATAAACAGACGATCAAAGCAGTAGCTTATCTTGGCACGTGGTATATGAAGTAGGCGAGGCGGGAAATTGGGAAACTATCCATCGTTATTACCCGTAATGGGAAGATCGACGTATAAAACAGGAAACAGTGTCTCCCTCGGGTACGCCATCGCCGGCAAACGGCGCCGGCGGGCAACAACAGTCTACCGCCTGGCATTGGGAGAAAGCATGCTGGGCTACCCGTGCAATCTGTATTGAAGGGCCGAAACATGGACAGCTGGCCGCTGGGGAGGAACGCGAGACAAAAGAAAAAACAACAGAAAACATTCTTTTTCGTCTTGGGATGGTACTGGTGATAGTAGAGGAGGAGGAGTCCCAAGTGAAGGACATTGGTTCCAGGAGCAACAAGTTGAACGTCAGCCAAATAACTTCGGCCCAAACAATTCGCCAGTCGCTCTCTAACCCGAAACCAAGCAGAAAGTTCAGTTACTGGGCGCCTTTCGGAGCACGGGTTACCAGTTCCGGGTTCTTAATAATCAATGCCGGGGCTTTTGAACTATTCGGTTAGGTATGAAGGTCTGCCAACTTCTGGACTTGAAATAGCACGCTCTAGAGGCAATATCTAAACTGCTATTGGGGCAGGAACGCTTGCATCTTCATGTGAAGTGCTCCGTGTCATCCACTTAATTCAATTCGGGATCTAGGAGTAGCGCCCTTGGCGTTTAATAACCATACACTGGTGCCAGCAGACGCTCTCATTATACTCTGTAGCGAAGGGTGGCTTAGTTTTGGCAGTTTCCCTTTACACCACAGGCCTGATTCGGCAATCTCGAAATCAAACAAGAGTGTCATCAAATTGCTGGAAACATTGAAAAAGAGACACTCTCTAACAAGCGTGTTGAATTGTCCATTTCTTTGGAAGTGCCAAGAAAGCGTTGTGCATTCTTCCTATTTTTCCGCGAGGGACAGGCCTACCTGCTTCACGGCGAAAAATACGAAGTGTAGGCGGAAAACTCGGACGAAAGAATTGCCGGCCAAGTGTCAGGCTAATATACCCTCAAGAAACACCGCGCGCATTCCAAAGTGAAAATGAAGAGGGAAATATTTTTTTCTCCGGTTAGTAAATTACCGTTTCACAGCATCAAATGTCCCACTATTGCCGCGAGAAGACGCTTCGTAAGGGAGAAAAGGCGCAAGAAGAAAGCACAGGTAGGGACGCCAGCTTGGGGTTCCGCACCTACTTACCGTAACCTCACAGGTTATCACGCCATACCAGGAGTGATACCTCCGTATATACCACGCCATGCCAAGCCATACCAAGCCACACCAAATTCTTTATCTATAAAGACGAATGATATTCTGTTCTTAGGGATCAAAAAGTACATTACAACAAGTCTCTGAAAATTTTATTGAGCCAATATGCGGCTAAATAAAGTATTGCGAAAATAAAATATTCAAAAGGACTGAATTCATGCAATGACAATAAGGTGATGGAGTATCGGTGCTAAGTTCGAAGAGAAAACATGAAACTTAACTTCGTTTGCTTTAATAATCAAGATATTATGGCTAAATGGTGACAGCATATAAAGAAGGACGCGTTAGTCTACACGGATTTACTATACTCCCCTTGACTGTCCCTACAATGCTCCCACATATGCACTGCTTCTCGCTCCTTCACATTTACTACGCTCACGTGCTGGAGAGGGCAACAAGAAAAAAATGGAGTTTGGGAGGGGCACGTCTTCCCGAAAGGGAAAGCGCGCGTCCCGAGTCCTTTCCATTTCGGGGAAAGGACTCGGGACGCGCGCTGCTCCCGCCACTCCGCGGGATCGAGCGTCCGCTGCTCCAAGCCGCCCCGCACAACTGCGCTCATCTCTGTGCGAAACGGACGTCCCGTCGCAGACGCCACGCGTGCATTGCTGTCAGTTCGGAGAAGTGCGCTCAAACTCCATCCTTTACTTTGCACTGAATAATGCTTACGCGGAGGTGACTTTCATTTATAATTTTAACTTCTATTAAATTTTCATTTCTGGTCGAGTCGTTATTATTCGAACTTCTGGGTGCCCTACCCCGTGACTGTCAGATACCATGTTGCCGAAGCGTTGTGCGAACCCGCAACAAAACTGTTATTCGCACGTGGTTCCTGAGCCATCGGAAGGTCACTGCAACGGCGCCTTTGTTGGCGAATCAGTGGATACCTAACAACACTCCCTTGCTCTCTGCCGGTAAGTGCATGAAGTTTTAGTACCACCTCGTCGTGCACGGTCACATTTAGAATCCCCGTTGCCTTTAGAACAAAGCGTGAAAGATTGTATGCAGTAGAAAATAAAGACAAACAAGTTTTCAGGGGCATTACAAGCATCACCACTATATGTATGTAATTTTTAAATGTTAAATGTCGTCGTTGTTTTGTGGGGTTTAACGTCCCAAAACCAGCTCTGATTATGAGAGACGCCGTAGTGGAGGGCTCCGGAAATTTCGACCACCTGGGGTTCTAACGTGCACTGACACCGCACAGCATACGGGCCTCAACATTTCGCCTCCATCGAAATGGAGCCGCCGCGGCCGGGATTCGATCCCGCGACCCTCGGATCAGCAGCCGAGTACCATAGCCGCTAGACCACCGTGGCGGGGCTTAAATGTTAGTCATCAATCCGGTGATCTTGAATGACACTTCCCACTTGCACGGAGGCTCGAATAACACTCTAGCCGTATTTTCTAAGTAAAGCAGTAGGTATGAGCTTCTCACTGCCGGTCTCTTATCCGCATTCTTTATCAAATACCCGCGTTTATTATTAGTACGTACTACTAATTCGAAATACGTAGATCGCTGAATATATAGCTTTAAGCTACTGAGTACTACGTAGTAAATGTCGAATTTCACTAGCGATCTCTGTTATGATGTACACCAAAGGAACTCAGGTAGTCACATTTAACCAGGGAAGCTCTGTCGAAACTTGTCTCACAGCTTTATTTCGGTTAAAGCCCCATTAAAAACAAATATACACATTATTTTTAAGCAAAAACGCGGTTTTTACAATCACAAAGGTTTCTTGTTATTAATGCTTGTGGACTTGGTCATAAAGCTATGTAGTGAACTTTCCGTCTGGGGCCAGCGCGATTTTATAACACGTGCTTATATATCGTGCTAGACAAGACGTCATAGGCAATGGCTCCCTCCAAGGCAGCACTGCTAACCAACAATTGTACTTTAGTACTTTTATGTTTCCTCTCCATACAGCACGACTCTGCGCCGACTAGATTTCGTTATAATTACTCAGGTAGAGCTGAAACCCCTTCTGTACAGCTCATCTCCACCGCACGACAATTGTTGATCAACCTTAATACCAAGTCCGGGGTTCCGTTCTCCAAATGCTAAAGTGCGTATAAGAACAAAAGGCAGAGATCGCAATATCTAAATAAATAAATAAATAAATAAATAAATAAATAAATAAATAAATAAATAAATAAATACTCACGGCCTTTACTTAACAGTATTTTTGCAAGTTCAATAAAGTTGGCGGTCGTCGTCGTCAAAAAATCCTAGCCACCTGCATGGCTCACGAGTATCCCGTGGATGCTACATATGACGGAAAGGGCTGGCTTGAAAAGTGTGGGAAGTGTTAAGCCTTTGATCACAGCTATACTGCGAAGCGCAATAGCTAAAGCTTTGGTGATCTAAGAACACTGATTCCTTGTGTAGCCTTTTAGGCGAGTTGGTTCACATATATATGTGAATAGCCGCAGCGCAAACGGACGACCACAAGAAGACACGCGTATACAAGCGCTGACTACCAGCTGGATTTACTGGCAAGAATAACGCACCTTATAAATGACAAAGAGAAGCATGGAAAATAAGGGATAGTGACGCAACCAGGATAAAATTATGCCACCATCGCAAGAGCAATATAAAGCCAATTAAGGGAAGAACGTGCTACGGTACTTGATCATTTGTTTTTACTTGCAATTTGAAATGCGATGGGCGCGTCCAGAGGACTAAATCCAGCATCAAAGAGAACAGCAGAGGGTGTGATAAAGCACTTTTTCTACGAAGCTTTTTTAATGTTGCAGGCTCCCAGCTGGTGCGCGCGTTCATGTCATTAACTTTTTTAGAATCGATGCCGCTTCAAACTCGGATACACAATCTGCACACTTACTGAAGCGTGCAACTAAGTATGCGTACTTGCCATCTTAGTTTTCATATTTTTTTGGCATGTTCTCCGAAACGCGAGAACTTATTGCCCTCAGCTATTCTTCCAATCGACAGGCGTTGTGCCCCTCTCGGTAGCAGTTGTCAGCCTGCTCTCTTTATTTCCTTCATGTCCTTGTGCATGTTTCCATACCAAATAAACAATATATAATTTTATATGCGTATATGTACTTCGAAACCACCGAATGTTGCTGCCTCGTTATGCGGGGAGACGAGACCACTCAAAATGCTGTTGACGCAGCTTTCGTCCCGTTTTCCTCCCCGCGCATGCATGCCCTGTACTTGTAACACTTGTAACACTGAAGTAACGCTTTTATCGAAGACAACAACAACAAAAAGAAGAAGAGATCAATCACGTAGTCACGCAGGTGTGTTTTAACAATAGTAGGCATTCTGAAAGCAATCTAATATTGATACAATTATCCCGTTAACCTTCACAGCGCGACACCAAAAATAGGCGGGACATTCGCTGAGCAAAACGTTTTGTTGGGCTAGTTGGTTCATGCCCCAAGAAGAAAAATCGTAGCCCAAAGCAACATAAGGACGGACAAGTACGCGGAACTGGCGCTAACTTCTAACTGTTGCTTATGGAAGAAAAATACCGAGCTATGTAGTACACGGCACCAGACCCCCCTGCATAGGGTATAACTTTCTCGATAACATGACAGAAAGCGATGTGATTCTGATGACTCTTTGTGTGCTGTAAGATTACCGCAAAGGTGATACCCTATGCTGGTCTTGTGCTGTGCCAAAATAGCTTGTCAAGAAATGCGAAGCATTTCTTGGCAAGATGAAGTCACTTCGCGCGTACATCTATCTATCTATCTATCTATCTATCTATCTATCTATCTATCTATCTATCTATCTATCTATCTATCTATCTATCTATCTATCTATCTATCTATCTATCTATCTAACCGCCTACGTCTCGGGGCCCTCCCGGCCGTCTCGTTCCCCTTGTATACCCTAGAATTTGGATGGTAGGGTATAAATGTGAAGCGAACCTGAACGACTGGTCTTTGCATCACTTACGTGATATACCTGCCCCGTGCGTCATGAACAACGATACAGCAATCACGTATGGCGCATACCCGTTGTGATCGGCCTGTGGTATGTGCGCATGCGCCATAGGTGTTTCAATTTGATACAGCCTATGCCGATCAAGGACCAACTAAAATAGATATTAAAATATCATCAGACCGCACTTAAGAAGAAGAAAGCCACACTGTTTTTCGTAACTTTTGACTGCAATGTACACGTAAAAAGCGCACAGACACACATAACCTGCCGACTGCACAGTAGATCGAACCAGTGTCCCCAATGGGAAAAGCAAGTGTGCTACCTACCACTAGGCTACCTGATCCTTCCACTCGGTACATACAGCAAGTAAGGCTATTGCACCAACAGTTGCGATGATCAGGGATTTATACACCCGCCCCCCCCCCACCCCTACCCCCCTCACAATGTTCTCTTAACACTCCTTCCAGAAAAAAAAATCCCCAGATAACTGAGGACGCCGCCCACCTGGGGGCGACCATCGTCGTCTGCTCAACAATAAAGTTTATTTCTCTCTTTCTCTCCAGATAACCAATGACTTGGTATACACCCCCCCCCCCCCCCCTCGAACTGAAATTCTGGATAAACCCCTGGTGATGATAGTGAATGTGTAACGTCTGTTGCGATTCTAATGTGTGTAAGGCACTATCATCGCAATGTCATCAACAATATATACGTTCTACTATCACCCGCCATACTTTTCTCCAGCTTTACTCGATCCTGTAGTAATACTGAAACGATCTATATGATACGCACAACAGCGCGCAGTACCGTGCATCTAGGTCTGTGCACTAAAGTCATGGCAACGTCACTTCACACCATCCAGTCGCCATGGTTCTGCCGATGTCCCTGGTTAGCCCACGTTTAACTTACACGCCCTCATGCACTGTGCGCCATTACCTTGATTAGACAAAGGCGAATCCTCGCTTCTTCCGACTCCCACGATGCGTTGGATCTGCGCGATTTTCTTCTGATTGCATGCGCCTCATAGTCAAAGTAGTTGCGGCGAAGACAATTTTACTTAAGCGTCGTATATTCTACATTTCGCGTCGTATATTACTTAAGCGTCGTATATTCTACGCCCAATCATCGTCAAATTTGCGCTCTACAAAATTAAAGAGTTAGTCTTGGCTAACGGTCGTAAGTTAAAGGGGAGTAACTGCGCAATTGGCGAAGATTTTTCACCAGCCGTCCGAAATGCCCGCAAACATCTGACTGCTTTCGGCAAAAGTAAAGGAGCGCCCTTCAAACTTCGCTTCAAGACTCTTGTAATAGGATCCAAACGATATGAATATGACGAGTCATCCAATAGCGTAAAAGAGACTAATTAGCAATTAAAGCGCAACAAAGGCTTACCCAAACCTCGCCCTTCTACCACATCGAATAAGCTTTCTTTATCTGTCACTTTCACTAACGCCCGTAGTTTTCTTCCTAAGCGTGAAAATATATCAAGTCTTGTTTCTTCGTCTAGCAGTAATTTACTCGTCATAACAGAATCGTGGCTCACGGGTGACATCAGTGACAATGAGGTATTATCTGACCTGCCAAACTTCGAAGTTCATCGTCATGACCGCCCAGAAACACGAGGTGGGGGAGTTTTCATAGCATTTAGCAAAAAATTACCTTGCACAACAATCACGCCTTTTGCAGACATCGAGATAGCCTGGCTACTTCTCCGCTCAATCCCACAGGCAGTCCTGCTGGGAGTCTGTTATCGGCCCCCTGTTAACAGTCCCGATTTTCCTGGGAAGTTAAACAGCATTTTGTGCCAGGTCACAGCTGCGCATCCTAATGCTCATATTCTTTTATTCGGTGACTTTAACTTCCCCGGCATCAATTGGCAGGATCTATCTTCTGGAGCATCAACTAGCCCTGAAGCTAGAGATTTCATCGATGTTTGTTTAAACTTTAATCTCTCTCAGCTTGTTTCTGAACCTACACGTGTTTCGCGTGGTTGTTCAAGCGTCTTAGATCTTATACTAACCAATCATCCAGACAGTCTATCGTCGTTAAACTTTCTTCCTCCCGTTAGCGATCATAAAGTTCTTCACGCCACATTCTTTTTTTCCGCACCATCACGCGCAACATGTAGCAAAACAATTTGCCTATACGACAGAGGAAACTTTCAGGCCATTAATGACGAATTAAATGCCTTTCTACCTTCCTTTGAGTGCAAATTTCACGAACGATCAATTGAAGATAATTGGGAACTCTTTAAAAGTAAAATGAAATATTTAGCAGATAAACATATACCGAAAGTTTCATTTCGCGAAAACCGTCAGAATCCGTGGTTCACAAACCATTTAAAGCGCCTAGAAAACAAGAAGAAAAGGCTTTTCCGAGCTGCTAAACAAAGTGAGAATGCTAACGCCTGGGAAAAATATTACTCTGCTGAAAAAACGTACTTATCTGCAGTTCGAGGAGCGAAGCACGATTTTTTCAATAATGACTTACCTAAGATACTTAGAGAAAACCCGAAGAAATTTTGGCAAGTAATAAACCCAAGTCATGTCCGCACCGTAACACTTGCTGACGATTCGGGGGACATTATGTCTGATACTAACTGTGCCGCCACGTTCAACAATGCGTTCGTTTCAGTTTTCACCAAGGATACCAATGCTCCTCTGCCATTACTGTCCAGCGATATAACATCTGGAATGCCGGCCTTTACGTTCAGCGCGGAGGGTATTTCAAATGTAATTGATAACCTAAAGCTTTCGTCCTGCGCCGGTATCGACGGTATTAATTCAAAACTGTTAAAAAACACTAAAGCTATATCTGCTGCATTCTTGTGCCTCTTGTTTGCTCAGTCGCTCTCGGCAGGCTGCCTCCCTCATGACTGGAAAGTGGGGAAGGTCATTCCCATCTACAAAACAGGTAATAGGCTTCACCCATTAAACTATCGCCCCATCTCCCTTACGAGTCTGCCGAGCAAAATCATGGAACATGTCATTTACTCTCTCATTATGGACCATTTAGATGCTAATAATTTCTTTCACCCTGCACAGCATGGGTTTCGTAAGGGTCTTTCTTGCGAAACCCAACTGGCTCTTTTCATTCACGACCTTCATATGAATCTTGATTGCAACAAACAAACGGACGCTATCTTTCTCGACTATCAAAAAGCTTTTGACAAGGTTTCTCACCGACACTTGTTACATAAACTTTCCTTCTTAAACTTAAATTCTGACGTACTCAAATGGCTTGAAGCATTCCTTATCAGCCGCTCGCAGTTCGTAAGCGTTAATGATCATTCCTCCATCCTCCTTCCGGTCTCTTCAGGTGTTCCCCAGGGGTCTGTCCTTGGTCCACTTCTTTTTTTGATATACATCAATGACTTACCCCTTCATGTCACATGTAAAATTCGGATGTTCGCAGATGACTGCGGGATTTATCATTCCATAAGCAATATTACTGACGCCGATACCTTGCAACAAAATCTTGACCATGTGCAATCCTGGTGCTCCCGATGGCTAATGACACTCAATCCAAAAAAATGTAAACATATGTCATTTACCCGTAGTCACAATCCCATCCCTTCTTCCTACACAATAGCCAACAGCCCCATTGATACGGTCACATCGTACAAGTACCTAGGTGTCTTAATTTCCTTCGATTTGAACTGGGGCACGCATATCAACAACATCCTATCATCGGCGAATCGTTCACTCGGATTTTTAAGGCGTAGTCTACGTCATGCCCCACAAGATATCAGATTACTCGCGTACACATCATTAATCAGGCCCAAAGTTGAATATGCTTCACCAATCTGGGACCCACATCAAAAATACCTTGTCAACGCGCTTGAATCATTTCAAAATCGAGCAGCAAGATACATTCATTCATCCTACTCATATGACGTAAGCATATCTGCCCTTAAAGATAAATCTAAATTGCACTCACTCGTGCACCGTCGTAAGATTGCAAGCCTCAGTCTTTTTCATAAATTTTTCTACAGTTCACTTAATCGCATGCCGTATATCACCCCCCCTGCACGAATATCGCAACGCACTGGTCATCCGCTACAGGTTTTAAAACCACGTTCACACACAACCACATTCTCTGCTTCATTTTTCTCTCGCACAGCGTCTGATTGGAATGCCCTTCCCCACGAAGTTGTATCTACAAACAACCACCATGTGTTCAGCGCTGCTGCATCCTCTACCTTGCCACATTAGTTGTCGTTGTTTGTGCAAGCTGATCACCTGACGCGCTTATTTATTTCTGCAGTAATAATTTTTTTTTAGTGTTGTATTCATTTGTAGTGTTCTTTTTCTGCAACATTTCGAGTAGTTTTTACTTTCAGCTACCACGTTTTCTACTGCTGCCATGTTAATGTTTTTTTTTGTACTTATTTCTTATGAACGCGTGTTCTCGTTTGTACAGAGTTCCAATATTTCTTACATTCGTTTGTATTTTTAATTGTATTATGTACCCCACCCCTTATGTAACACCCCTATAAACGGGGCCTTTAAGGTAAATAAACTGAACTGAACTGAATTTCTTACCCTGGCTCTACGGCAGGGCCACCACAAAAGAATTTTCTGTTGGCAGTTCATAATGAGACAAAAGAGATGATGATGGTGATGATGATGGATGGATGGTGTTTCTTGGCGCAAGGGCCAGTTATGGCCAAGGAGCGCCATGCCATGTGGTGAGAATGGTGCTACTATGGGAATGGTGGATATGATATGGCTGTATAATGGCCTGAAGGTTTCTGCAACAGCGGATTGGTGAGTTCGGCGATGTGTATGTAATCTGGCTGTAAATAGGCCTAAAAACAGTCGCTGCCAATGGCGTAAAATACATATGTATTAAAATAATGTAAGTAAAGAGTGGGTGCAATAACGATAAAGCTGGCGATGAAGGAATAAAAGCGATGACATTGATGATGCAGGGACACCATCACCTCTACAGGGCCCTTGGCCACAAGGGCTGGGAGGCTGGTGCGTTTAAATGGGCTAATTTGCAGCAACAACCTCCTGAAGGAGGCTGCGCTACAAAGGACCAGGCCAAATTATTTCTAAAAGCTTCACGTCATCTAAAAACTTTAGTACACTGTCAAGTTTAAAAAGGGGGTCTTTCCCTAAAACGAATACTGGGTGCGAAGGTATATATGTGCTCGCGGTACAATAAGGGGAAGTACTTTTTCCTTTGTCGCTCTAGCTCTCGGCATTCGATGAGGACATGGAGAACAGTTAATCTGTTTCTGTTTCTGAGCGTTTTCTGTTTTATTACCTATAAATTAACATTATTGTGCTACAGTGAAAATGCCAAAACAAACTGTCCGTTTCCCCGCTGTTCTTGGAAGCTGCGCAAGAAACTGCGTTATGTTGTCTGAGCTTTTCTTCTGCAGTATCAGAAAGCGAGATTCACAGTCCCTAACGCATTCCTTCTCATACCAGCACAAGTAAAATTCGTACCTCAAGCTCAGCACTTAAGGAGAAAACAGGAAGGTAACATCGCTCAAACGAAACCCGAGATTCAGCGTAAGTGGGCGGATCTCCTAGTCTTAATGGCTAGTATGAATAATCTTCTACATTGCTCTCTAATAGGCCACTGTCGCGGAGAAAATACAGAAAAGCTTTGACCGACTCTCCGATGCGACAACCTTTCAGATCGGAATCTTATACCTGTCTGTTATGAAAGTTCCTTTCCGCGTAGCTGTCATTTGTCTTCTTTTATTATTCTTTCCATCTTTATTTCCCTTTTCTCCTCTACGAGTGCAGGGTAATCAACTGGAAGTTTCATGTTATCATCCCTGTTATTTTCCTCATTTGCATCTCTTTCTCGCTCTCTACTTATTATTTATTCTTCTAGTTACACAGCACGAGCTTTTCCCTTCGCAGAGTTCTGTAAGTCATTTTTAGAAGTACACAGTATTTTGTAGATGTCGGCGCCTTCGTATAGCGCTCTGCACGTCTTTCCACAAAAAATTTAGAATTGTCAAGACCGCAAACACGGAAAGAAGGCACGTCAGATTGTACATAAAGTCATACGGTATAAGTATTTCCACGAAACCGTAACAAAATCCTCATACCCTCGAAGTACGGCCTTTAGGACAGTAAAGCTGAAACAAAGCACAGTGAGCAGGAGCCGGAGTACGTGACACTTACCGGTACACACAAGCACGAATTCAAGTCACATGACAACATCAATAAGTCAATTCATTTCAAATTTTCTTTCGATAAAGATGGAGCAAGGCCCGTACAAAAAAAAAAAAATTGGTCGGGTTCCACGCATTGTAGGAATCGACTTCATTCGAAGCAGCTAGTGAGGAATCTGTCCATGCCGGACTGTTTGGCATTCAGCCACGTGTTACGACCAGGATCAACAACTGTGTGCAAACAGAACACAAGCGACGCAACCGCGACTGCTAATGCGATAGGCTTGTTTACAGTGCGTGATGCCCTGGAAGAGCAGCCGTGGACGGATCGTAGCCTGCTCACCCTGCACGTCGGTGTCCCTAATTCGATTCCTTATTCCTACCTATTTAGGGGTCGTAGATTGACGCTTGTCTGTGTCTGTCCGCTTGTTATGCCTGCATTTCAAACGCAAGGTACAACAAACGGTATGTCTTTCGCTTGCTTTTAAGCCACGCACATTCTGTTTTCATTAAATTTTCATTTGGTTGTTCGCTGATTAATACGGGCTGCGACGTTAAGATTCAGTCAGCTGTGACGCATACATGAGAATTACAGCTATGAGCCACACGCGACCACATTGGCGTTAATCATGTCATACGTGACGGGTATATCATTCTATAGCGATGTCTAGATCAATCATTCATGTTCACCGTACACTCACACCCAGCCATTCCAATCTTCGTAATCAAGAAGTGAAAATGGTGATCAGAAGAACGCCAAAACGTAGGCGGCTGTATAGATAGATACACAGATATATAGATACGGTCAAAGTTGCTCAAGTTAGCCAAGAAATGCTTCGCATTTAAAAGTGTAATCTTCCACTTGATGGGGATCCGGTTTCCCTATGCAAAGCATACAACGAGTACAGTACAATAGACACTATAATGCACGTATGTCCCATGAGCTTTGCAACGAAATATGGAATACAAAGCATACATCCAGTAGAGAAATTACGAATTCTCACATGCACGGTTTGGATATGCTTTCATACAAAATCAAATATACAAGAAATGAGCATGGGGTTCCTATACACGACTTTTTTGAGTGCTCTAAAAAACGTAAACATACCGGTAAACAAACTTAGCCTTTTCACAGTGCACAGACGACAACACTGCAATTCAGCTAGTTATTATTTTACAAAGTTGGTCATACTTGGTGAAACAAATGGAGAAGAGATCGCTTAAAACGAAGGATAAAAGACATTGCCGCTAGAACCAGCTTTTCGACAAGTGGACTTGTCCTTGTTAGGGTGACAATTCTTGTGGGGCAGACGAAGACAGGTCCACCACTTGTCGAAACGTCGGCTCTAGCGGCATTCACTGTTCTTCATCATTTCTTTACGACCTCTTAATCAATTGAAGGTTTAACCTTTTCTTGAGCTTCTGTTCTAGTTTAGCAAACGAATCAATTTTTTTACTGTAGTTATTGTAACCATTCTCTCCTAGCAAACAGTTTGCGTTTGCGTTTTTCGCTTGCGTTTATTCGATTGCACATGTTTGCGCTTGTTTGCTAGGAGAGAATAGTTTATCTCACTTCCTTCCCTCCGCTTCTTTCCTCCGATGCGGCTCCCCACGCGCGCATCGAGGCGCACTTTTTCTGGAACGGTGCCGCCATCCAGGATAGGCGAAGTGAAGCATCGCAGATATGCTTCGTCTCTTCTGGATGGCGGTACCGTTCCAAGCACGTTTCCCCGCCTACTACTCCTCGAGAGGGATGGCAACAATTAAGGAAACCACTGCGTTAAGCGCCGAAGTACGGCAGCGAAGTTGGCGAGTCAATGTGGCGAAAGTAAACAACATTGATGCATTTGTCGCGCGGCATTCATTATCGACTGTGTCCAGTGATTACGTAAACTTATTCAGTTGCCACAAGGGGTTGGTCGCACTCGGCTGCAGATCCGAAGGTCGCGGGATGGAATCGCGGCCGCGGCGGCTGCATTTCGTTGGAGGCGAAATGTTGAGGCCCGTGTGCTGTGCGATGTCAGTGCACGTTAAAGAACCCGAGGTGGTCAAAATTTCCGGAGCCCTCCACTACGGCGCCTCTCATAATCAAAGTTGGTTTTGGGACGTTCAACCCCACATAACAGCAACACAAGGGGTTGGTCGTGAATGTTATGGAGGCGATGCGTGAACGTGGGTTCATACGCGACAAACAGTTCTGTACCAGCGAAACACCGATAGAAATGGGCGAGTTCACCTCGATGTACAATGAACATTCAACTACTTATGGGAAGACACACTTCACTTTCGTTTCATAGCGATCTCTCTGACAGAGGGATCTGCCACACCTTTTTTTGCCCTTCCTGTGGATAAAGCAATTGAGCACAAAGCGTCCACCCCCCCCCCCCCCCCCCGCCTCTCTTTGGGACAACATTATCTTGTACTGTCCACAAGGTATAACAATCTTGCTACGTGAATCTGTCCGCCATCAGAAGTGCACTTTTCTTTTATATTGTAGTCATAACCAGCAGCCGTTGTTTGACAGCAAGTAGTACTCGTGTTGGGCAACTTCTGGCAAGATCAACATCGGCATGCAGCGTCAAGCGCATGTCTATTCAGCAGTGAGAAAAAAGACAAACGCTTGCAACACTGGTGATTTATTGTCGAGCCATCTTTCTTAGCGACGCGTGGGCAGCAGACGTTGAGTAAACACCGCTGTGGAAGGTTGCCGCTCAGATCTCGCGAGGAAGGCAGTCGAATTTCTGAGTAGCGTGCAACAAGAAGCCATGAATAGAATAAATGAAGATTTGTCATCGCTCGACGGTCGGAAACTTGCGTTTGCGTCACTTGTATGTCAACGGTAGGGAATGCATATACTAGGAGAGATGGCTTCTTCAGAAGTATGGCTGCATACACAGGGTGAGCGCACTGAGATAAAGTGAAGAGTGCCCCTTATAACTCCATCAAACTATATGTGCCGGCAACAAGTTGTCTTCCATTGTTACTGGTTCAAGGCCGATTCATTTCATCTTATATCACGTCCACGGCCACCTCTCGCCATCGTGCCCGCCTACACACATACGTAATATATATATATATATATATATATATATATATATATATATATATATATATATATATATATATATATATATATATATATGTGTGTGTGTGTGTGTGTGTGTGTGTGTGTCACTACGGCTCGGTTTGGAGAAAAGATGCGCGGACATCGTAACCCGTTATGGTTATCGCAACGTCCAATCGTACTTTTGCTTTTGCAGACGTGTGCACCAACATTTAGTGTCACACCTTCTTAAAAGGCAACTCCGGCGGTTTTTTTCACCATGTCATATCGATGTTTTATAATGGTACTGATAGTCCTGTAGCACCCGGGGTGGCTCAGTTTGCTCAGAAACGCACCAATAATATTAAATAACCGACTGAAAGGCGTGTTCAGACCGAAACCGAAGCGGGCAGATGCTTCGTGCAGCGTATGCGATGACGTCACAGCCTGCCCGCCATCAGAAATATGGAGCTGGTGCCAGAAAAATGACAGTGGTGAGGTCATCCGACGATGTATTGAGCTATGCCACCTTTTCTGAAGTTGAGAGCGACGATTTGAGCGCTGAAGTATCGCCGGTGTTGCTCTTCAAGGGTCGCTGGCCGGGGTGGGCAGCATTGAAGGGGGTGACGTCAAAAACACAGGGTGGCTCGCAGGGGAATCCACTAAAAAATTTAAAATTCATTTCCAGGAAAACTAAATGACTTGACACCGCCCGGTATGGCATATATTATTACAGTACCGAGGAGAATCCATATTGAAAATTTCATGAAGATCAGTGGACACAGAGAAATCGCCGGAGTTGCCCTTAAGGGAGCGAAACAGGAGCGCTACGATGCCACAACGTGACCGGGGTTGATAATTCTGGCGTAATCAAATAGCTTGCTTGCTCTTGCCTCTCCGCCTTCCAATTTTCTTGCTGTTGTTGTTGTTTATATTCATGGGCGTGCGTATTTAGCGACACAGAAAAGCTTGCGATGCGCAAGTAGCCGTCCGTGGACTCCTCTTTTTATTATAACTGCCGGCTTATTGCTAGCCAACATCGCGATATTATGAGGCATCTCTCGGTGTGTGTTTGTTTGGAGGGAAGTGGGTACGGAGGAGGCGACGCTTTGGATTACTTTTAACCACCTAGTGTTCTTTTGGGTTCCTTTGGGTTTGCCCAATGGTGAGTGCACGAGGGCTCCTGTGTTCCACCTCAAGTGGAACGCGCCCGCTGAGGCCGGGAATGTTTGTTTGTTTGTTTGTTTGTTTGTTTGTTTGTTTGTTTGTTTGTTTGTTACCATACTATCCGTGCTTGTAACATGGGCACCTGACAGACAGACAGACAGACAGACAGACAGACAGACAATGAACTTTAATTAATCCTGAGGAGCTACGTAAGGACTCCCTAGCGGGAGGCCGTTGTAACCGCTGGCCGCACCCACGTGGAGGAAAGAACGCCATGACGCTCCGCCCTTTCGTGGGCCCTCTGGATAGCCTGGGCTTGCTTTTGGAGCACCGTGCTTGTGATGGCCTCCTCCCGACTGCAGTGAAACTTTTTGTTCTATGGCTCACATGCTCTGGCGATGTCCCGCGTTGCCTAACGACGTTCTCTCCAGCGAAGCTGGGCACCTGACAGATTTTTTTTTTCTTGTCGTAAGCCGTACCTTATCAACAAGAAACTTACGTAACTAAAACAGGCTTCATCACTCTCCAGTAACGTCAAAGTGAATTCTTTCTTTCTTTGTTTCCAAATGCTAAAAAGCAAATATAAATGTAAATGTTGTAAAAAAGCCTATATGACATTTCGATAAAGACCTTTGTCCTTGTGCTGTTTTCTGAGCCTACGTGCTGTTCACTATCAAATGGAATGCAGGAAAAAAGAGGATCAGCTTAATATTGGCGCAGATTGGTGAAGGCGTCGAAATTGCCCTCACCGGAAGACTGGTTTCATGCTCGACTCGTAATTCTCATTTACAAACAAGTAATATCTCTTTCTCTCTTTATTTATTTCTCAGCACCAGTTCGGCCGTCATCCAACCACCGCCATGGACATGGTGTCGAACCACGAACCGCCGTTGTCAACGCCACCAGTGCAGCCCTCCACAGACAGCCCCGTGGAACCAGTCAATGCCACAACGTTGGCCGGCAGCCGCGACGAATCGCTGGCACAAGTGGAGCTCAGCGTGCTCGCTCTCATCTTCACCTTCACTGTGGCCGGCAACGGTTGCGTTCTGGCCGCCTTGGCAGCACGGCGTTCCAAGATGACGAGGATGTACTACTTCCTTCTGCAGCTCTGCGTCTCCGACTTGACCACTGCCTTCCTGACGGTGCTGCCGCAACTCGGCTGGGACGCCACATATCGCTTCCGAGGTGGAAATGCAGCCTGCAAGCTCGTAAAGTTTGGCCAGCTTCTGGGACCGTACCTGTCTTCCTACGTGCTTGTGGTGACAGCGATAGACCGGTACATGGCCATCTGCTTTCCCCTCTCGAACTGCTCGTGGACACCCACAAAGTCCAAGTTGCTCATTTCGGTCGCCTGGATTGTGTCTCTGCTGTGCTGCGTTCCGCAGCTCTTCATCTTCAGCTACCAGGAGATATCCCCCGGCGTTCACGACTGCTGGGGCACGTACGTCGAGCCGTGGGGACTTCGCGCGTACGTCACCTGGTACGGCGTTTCCGTATTTTTTGTGCCTTTGTTGGTGCTGACTTTCACGTACGTGCGCATCTGCCGCGCCATCTGGAGGAACTTGTACCTCAAGCGGCGTAACTCTGAAGTCGAGGCGGCGTGCATGGCTGGTCGAGCTTATCGCTTTAAGGGCGCATCGACAAGCTGCGGTGCGTCGTTTGTCAGGCCGCTAAACGCGAAGCCAGAGAGCTTTATGGGGCCGCGGAGCCATTCCGTGAGCGGCTTGTCCCGGGCCAAGATCAAGACCGTCAAGATAACGGTCGTTGTTATACTGCTGTACATCGTATGCTCGTCGCCCTTCATCTGCGTGCAGATGTGGATGCACTGGAGCCCCGAGGTTGACATCGGCAACGCGTGGACCAGTGAGTAATGCACACTCTATTCACAAATTTTTATGCACTTAAACTTACTGAAGCGCAATAAGAAATTCATAGAGCGAGCGAAAGACAATTATAGCGCTACTTAAAGGTCGCGTCTCGATTCCACCACGATCATGTTGCGAAATATACGGCGTAAGTATATGAATCCTCGCACTTCTTGAAGCAAAAGTGACGGTTTCGTCTGATCGACAAAGCATGTGTAGTGACATAGACGCATCATGCGTATTATACAACTACATGGAGCGTAGTTAGTGGCATTGCTGTTCATATAAATTTCAGTAAACATCCGCTTACCCACTAAAACAATAATCATTGCGTTACTCACGTTCAGATAAAAATAAAGCCGTCTTATTCGATGGCCAAAAACCGCAAACACTTCGCGTACATCACTGTTTTCCCGAAATAATCGTTCCTGAAGACTAAAGTTCGTTCGCCAAACTGAAGAAGAGCAACGTCGATGATTAAGTCCGCATAAGCACCACTTTGAAATGTTTCACTAGAACGTCACTCCAGCTGATTACTTTAACCTTTCTCGAAAACCCGTTTTCTTTCCTTTATTCATTTGCTCCCCGTCAGAGTCCGTATACGGTTGCGAACCTATCATACGTTGTACTTCGCCTCCTAGTTCATCTAATGCCGGAGTCATCAAAGCAAACTTACGGCCCTTTGAGAATGTACACATCCCCGCAGCGACTGTCTATTTAGCGGCATCAAATCTGGTATCATTTGAAATTGATGGTACCGTCACTCGGTAAATCACTCTGTCAATTATGTGCCTCTGACATTCCCAATAATTACGAAAAAGTTTACCGGATCAACTTTAACTAGCGAACAGTATACAAAGTGAATCTAACATCCAGCCTAGCCTTAAAATGAAGTGGTGAAGCGTCGTTGCGCAAAAAGCGAGAGAAATTTTGTTGACAGAGTTAGAATGGTACGTTCTGGAAGCAGGGATGATACAAGGAGTTTCGAAATTCTGAAATCACACACATGCACACAAAAATCATTTTGTTCATATCTCAAGTACTGCCATAGAGGATATGCACTCGGACTGAGTGGAGTTGCGCTCATATAGTATAAAAAGCTACGTGCAACAGCCAGTGTCAGGATGCGTTCCATGAAGGGCATTAACGGTGAAGTGCGCTCGCTCAAAGAGCTCGTAGTTATCATGTCTGGCAGGGATATAAGAATTTAACTACTCTTCTTGCCATATCGCGCTGCCACCGTAACTCTTCATGGCCATAGAAACTGCACATTCGCTGTAGCGTGCTCAGCGCAAAAAGCTGAACTATACGTGTGAATAAATTACGCACAAACAGGTCGAAATAAAGGTCCCGTAGCATGGTTAAATTTTTACTGCTTCGGCGCCTGAACTCAATGACGGCAGCGTGGTTTCGGCAAGCCTGCTTGAAGCGAAAAGCATCAACCTTAAAGGGAAAAAAAAAGAAAATATATATACCAGAGAACAAAGAAGAAATAGCTTTTAGAACGAAGTGGCTATGGGGCCACATTTATTGTCACCTCTTGTCGACTGACAGCACAGGCTCGAATGCCTGTATACAGCATGACGCCCCTGCTTATTTCGTCTCCTCCCTGTGAAGTACGCGCGGCGTCACACGAATATTAGGCGCTGTGCCTCATTATAGCGGGCTTATGCCGGCTTATATGTATTTCTATAGTTTACTGAATGCTTCACAATGCGCAGTGTTACTGCCCCCGTCAGACTAGTCAAAGTTTCCCTTCACGGGAAGAAACTCCCTTACTGGACCTGTCAGGCTGAGGGCGGAGGACCTAATCTCGTGGATTTGTTAATACTTGACATCTACGGTAGCTTCAAGGGGTAGCTTCAGTGCGTTCTACTAAACCGTACGTACTTGAACCGCGTATATGTGATAAAAGAGAACATGAAGATTTTAGAGCGAAGCTGTTAATGCGACCTGATGCGCTCGAAACCTTACATACCGGTTTTTACAGTTTCAGGAATAAAAGAAGATCGACCTGTCGCGCAATTACGCCCGATGAGCGGGTGAATACGAATCATGCCTTTGATAACATGAGGCTCAGAGACGAGCTTGCACAGATTATTTATAAAACAATTAGCCTTTACTTTTCGGACATTCGGTATTCATTACCCACAGAAATCCATATTCAAAGACGTATGTAGATAGGAAGTTATGGGGCGGCGTGCAGGCGCATTTTGAAGAGGGTGTTATTCAAGGGTAATGAAAATTTCTAAGGCCTCAGTTCCGGCATGTTAGCATGTTTTAGTCGATGCGCTGTTTCCAGCAAATCGCATTAGACTTGGAGCATGTATTACGAGTACCTTGTAACACCGTGCAGCTTAGCTTATACGAATAACGAGCATTTTAAAAAGATACCAGACCTCACGTCGCAGAAGAAGGCCATGCAAGCGCTACTGCGCTTCTTGAGATCTACCGGCCTTCGTGAACGCCTCTAAGCGGAACGTTCTTTGCGCGCGCGCGCGCGTGTGTGTGTGTGTGTGTGTGTGTGTGTGTGTGTGTGTGTGTGTGTGTGTGTGTGTGTGTGTGTGTGTGTGTGTGTGTGTGTGTGTGTGTGTGTGTGTGTGTGTGTGTGTGTGTGTGTGTGTGTGTGTATGCGCGTGCTTTATTTGATGTACCCTCTCTCACTGTCATCTTTCTAACCACCCTCCCCCTTTCCCCAGTGCAGGCTACCAAACCGGAGACTAATATCTGGTTAACCTCCCAGCCCTTTCCTCTTCATCTCTCTCTCTCTCTCTCTCTCTCTCTCTCTCTCTCTCTCTCTCTCTCTCTCTCTCTCTCTCTCTCTCTATCTATCTATCTATCTATCTATCTATCTATCTATCTATCTATCTATCTATCTCTTAAAAAGATACTCAATCGAGTCTGTAATATTTTCATCACGATCGGAGTGCTTAAGGAAGCAGTGAAACTTGGAAAGCCATGTGATCTAAAGTTTTTAGTTTAAGATGATCCTAAACTTGGTGATGCTGCTACAGTAATAACCAGACTTTCAACAACAACTGTTCAAGCTATAATAAAATGGACGTTCCTCAACAAACTTTATCGTTATGATATATTTTATTCATTCATTTTGTTCCCATTCTGCGCCGACTGTGGGTCGCCTGGGCATGGCACTTGAAAAATCATTTGCCTTCGTTGTCTCCACGGCAGCTACTTCCGTTTGTCATCATTGAGGCCAGTGAGGAAACAACTGATCGTTTGATTTACCGCTCTCCTCGCTACAGTGCACACATGTCGTCGCTTCCTTCTGTTTTGGCCGGTCTTAATGTTAGGGCACTTTCGTGATTGACAATCCTTGAACACCATCTAATCAGTCATCGCACCGCAGTTCGGCCGGGGCTTAATGAAGTATTTACGTGTATGTTGATTATTTCACAGGCTACATTTGACCGACTGTTCATCAACTTTACGAGATCTTTGACTTCTTTCCTTATTTTTATTTTCGCACGCCTCTTAACTTTCCACTCCAACCCTGTTTTCCTCTTTCCTTTTCCCCTGTTTTGCAGTGGAGGGTAACAGTGCAGGAGCTTGTGTTTCCGTCAAGCGCGCTGCACTCCCTTAATTAACGGCGGAGCTGTTGTAGGGCCCGCCCGTTCGCAGGTCTCCCGTGATGGTTGATAGCCACGCTTCAGAGCGCATGTGTGTGCGCTTGCCCTCACTTGCCCTCATTACACTACCACATGATAGAGATTATGCGAAGGCCATATGTGCGATAACGTGTAGAAAAGGTATGACGCGCAGTTGCTGGTTCGATCCCCGCCAGCCATGTCTGCATTTCCATAGCGCGTATTTCGATCAATGAAAGAAAGAAAGAAAGAAAGAAAGAAAGAAAGAAAGAAAGAAAGAAAGAAAGAAAGAAAGAAAGAAGAAAGAAAGAAAGAAAGAAAGAAAGAAAGAAAGAAAGAACCCGCTCTAGCCCTCTACCCAGCGCCAACTTGCCGCTTTACAAACTTGCCATTTACGATGCCATTAAGCAAAAAAATATAAAAGAAAAAATGTTGTGGGCAGCTTGCACTGGGGAACAAATCTAGCTCAGAGAGGAGCTGGTGGTCTTTCCCTCCTGCTTTCCCAGTCCTCACCTTCACTTCCGTTTCCCACCTACTTGCTGTGCTTTGTCCTCTCCCCTCCTCATTTCCTTAATTTTCACTCTCACACCACTCCTCTTCGTCCTCACCTCCATATGCCACTCCGGTGTTCTACTATACTGCGGCGCTGGTGGCCTTAGCATCCTCCTTTCCCCTCCTGGTGACACTGACTTCCCTTTCGCACCTCCTCGTTTGCTACACTATATGTGGGTTTGATATGGCACCCACTCCCCTCCTCATTTCCCTCTTCCTTACCATCAAGTCGCTCCTCCCCACCCTCAATCTCCTTTCCCACCCCCTTGCTATACTAGGCTATACGACGCTATACTATGCTTTACTCCTTCCCCTCCTCCTCAGCCTCACTTCCCTCTCTCGCCTTCTTGCTGTACCATAGTATACAGGGATATGATTTTCTATTCACCACGTATGGTATTTCATTTCTTTTTTTTTTTTTCGAGGAAGCGTCAGCCGCTGGCGTGGCTCTTCGGTAGAACATCTGTCTGCCACGCTGATGGCCTGGGCTCGATCGCTTGAATAGAGGTAGCGTTCTTGTGATGCTAGAATAAAGGACTCGAAGGAATTGCAAATCGAAGGAAAAGCGTTTTGATCTGGTTGCGCGAAATGTTGATTATATGTGCGCAGAATTGTTTCAGTTTAACCAGAAAAGACACTGAGGCTTTGTTTCCGTACCCCTCTGGCGCGTACCCGATATGCCGAGTTTTCAGGTCGTGACGAACATTTTACCTCCAGATAGACCTATGCGCCACACGATGTTCGAATGTGTCGCTGCCAAAGGTGCGTGGCACGTAGTGTTTCGTCAGTTCAGTGTCCGTGTTCCCTCTCGCAATCGATGCCAGGGGCTGGTCTGTTCGCGCCACTCGTGTACTATGTGGCGATGTTTGGGCTGTGGCGTCGGCGCTGTTTAGCTGAGGCCCTCAAACAATCACATTGAGCTGTCTATTCGGCAGTGCAAAAAATCCGGCTACTCATGGTTCGCTATCTGTCACAGCAATTAGCAACACGTAGTGAAGAATCTTTTCTCGGGAGATGGCATGCACAATTTTTTGTGGTGCGAAAAGGAGAAATCGAATTACCTACGTTGCCCTTTTAAATGCGGTTTTAAATGTAGTTGTCACGTTCTAAATTAAATTTCTATATTAGTCAACCTGAGGCGCCACCTGGCGTGTTCTAAACAGGTCCGAGTGGTCAGGTTGAACGCTTTCCGAGGGATAGTCGATAATTCACACAGGTACAGTGTGCCGCTGCACTGTTGTGTATTTGCTCTTCCGTATTCCATGGATGCCGAGAGAACCAAGTGCAGATGGGTAAAAGAATTTGCACGACTGCGGTTGCTATTAAGATACTGCTGCTTTACGTAGATGAAAATAGCATGCGTGAGGTCCGCCTCAAATCCAAGCCCGAAGTCTTCTATTTGTTTATTTTTTTCGATCATGCTCTACGAGCTTACGTATAGGCTTTGCAAGAAAGCCAGCATAGAACTGTGAATCAAGTCGTAAGCTTGCTTCTTCCGAATCTCAGAAGCGCTGTGGCCGAGCTAGCTGCACTGGGCAAATCACAGCACGAATATGTATTTGGGGCAGGGTGCATAGCATGGCTATGAAAGAGAGAGAGAGAGAGAATATTTTATTGATGAATCCGGAGATGTTAGCCTGGTTAATGGCCTGGCTTGCTACTCCAGGGGCTATAAAAGATTCTTTCAGGCACTGAGTACACAAATACGTGGTGTCGAAGACACCATGAAAACGCGGCGGACACCATCGCTACCAATTCCGGCCGTTGTAACGAGGCCACAACATCTTGCGCTGTATATTGGGTTTAATTCATGAGCGCCGAAATTCCGTTGTGGCCAAGGAACGCCGATTAATGCTCCTAGCGTTTCTCGTGAGGTGCGTGCTTCGCTGTCCCTCTGCGCCAGAAAGCCAGTAGCGAGGAAATAAGAGTTCCGGACGACGATCGTCGCTTTCGGGACCAATACACTCGAGGCTTTAGTGCTCGCGTCTGTGCAAACGCTGCAACAAGGTCCATGTGAAGGAATTATTGAGCGCCCCATCTTCGCAGTGTTTGGAGAGCGGCGGCGGGGCTACCGTTGTCGCTAGAGCGTGGCTCTTTGCTCCAGCTTTCTGATGGGGTCTTCTCGAAAGCGGGGCGAAAACGGAAACGATGCCACAGAGCTGACAGCTAGGTACTCTCTGTCGGCGCTACACCATTACATATTTAAGAAATGCAGCAGTAAAAGTATTGCGATCAGGGCATTCAGCAACTATATGTTTTTTTATATTAAAACATTAAAGCAGCAGTTTTTATATTTTTTTTTTCGTCTCACATGTGAACAGTAGCGGTTACGGACACCTGCGACAGCGGACACCAACGCCACCAACTTCGTTCATTGTAACAAGCCCATAACAGCTTACGCTGTCAAAAATGTATACACACGAAACGAAGACTTGCCACGGAGAATTGGATGCAAAAATGTTCAACATGAAAATTGAATGTAGCGGACAAATAAAGCTTACGACATCGTAAATGTTCACTGTAAGCGAACATCTAAGTTTTTTTTTTTTTATGTTTAGCCTGTTAAATAACCTCACGCATAAAAGTGTTGATGCATTTTCGTGCATTTTCATATCGCATACGGACGTTGTGCGAACGTGCTTATCACGAGTTATACATATATTCCGGGCTGCGATGTAAGACTTTTGGCGGTGCAGTACAAGAAACAAAAAGACACGGTGCCAACCACTACGAACGGACAAATAGTCAGAAGTCCGGCATGCATACATGTGATACCCAACATTTCCGAAAAAATATAATGCAACTCAGAGAAAAGGAACGTTGCAAGTCACGTTCTGCCCAATCTAAATGCCGCTCAAGTGTTTCTTTTCTTACATTCTCCTTATTATTCGATTTGTCACCAAAATCAGAGAAGAATCAGAATGAATTTCGTTCATATATGCTTTCCTCAATTTCGTCGTGTGTTGATTCTCATACAGCTGTTACTTTTTATCGACAATTTCTTTTTTATTTACATCGTCGACTTTCTTAGGTATGGGATCATTTCATGATACAGGAGATGATATAGGTCATAAAGGATAGACAGGAACACTAAGCAAGCTAACGTCTATTGGGTCCCCTCAACTACAGGAAACGCGCAAAGACTCACTAAAGTAAAAGAACACAGAAGTGCACACCCTTTGCTCCGGCGCTCACGTAATAATACAGTACCATTGGGATATGCATGTGCAGAGTTCCACGGCAATCTCCAAAACCGACGATACCGTTGAACCCGCGCAAGAGAGTGCTCAATGCACGGTCTGTGGTGTAACATAGCACTTGGCTTGGCGGCACATTTCCATGCAGCGTTGCTTACCCAAGCCGAAAAACGCACATCGACAACCTAATAAGGTAGGAGTGCCTGTCATTCATCTGCATTAGCGACCATATCTGAACAGTCGCCTAGGCCATCTACCGCAGGCCATCTACCGCTTCTCTCGACCAAAGGGCCGGCTCCGGTGCCGGCCTTGCTTCACCGCAGAGGCGCGCTCGCAAAACTCACTTAGCCAGAGTCGCCAGCGAAAGCGGTGGCAGTGGATTGGAAGAAAACCCACTCCATCAAGTGTGTTCCTTTCGTAATAAACACGACGCGCCTGGGCCCAAATTGACTCTACGTGTTCATTCAGGTTGGACGTCAAGGACGAAGCACGGACACACCGTGTCTCCTCTCAGGCTCATCTAGACCTTTAGTGCCCTTTATTTTGGTCTCGTTTATTTTTTTTATTTTTCCGTTGGCTTCTTAGATTATTTATTACCTGTCACGACGGAGCGTCTGGTTCTTCTCTTTTCATCAAGTATAGCGTCAGTATAGAGAGCGCTTTCCTGGGTCGCTTGACGTGGACGCTGCGTGGGAAGCTTTTCACACTCGGAGAGGCTCCGATGGTGTCCGTTCCAATGCGATTCCTAGAAGCCAGATTACGGTGTAGAGAAAGCGCAAAAAAAAAAAATCCTTCCACACTTCTGTTCATTTGACAAGTGTGCGCGTCAGCTGACAGTCTCAACGTCGCATTGCAGTATTAAATATCCCTGAGTTTAGGAAACATCTAGCATGTACTGCCTCACAAGCCACAATCTATGTCCGCGCTCAGTCGCAACGTTTGCCTGCCTTTGTTTTCTTCTGAAAGCCTAGTGACAGGCTCTTTCACTTTGTTTTCATTATGCTGTTGCCATGCTGCCGTAAACACTGTTATACCTAGATTCCTCGTCAATCTGCCACCTTCTCCTTAGCTTCATCAAGGCCAAAGAAAAGTCTGAGAGAGAGTGGAAAGAACTGCCTAGCCCACACTGACCAGTCATCTATAAAAAGTGCCGCTTCCTAATGAAAATAGAGAGAGAGAGAGAGATAAAGGAACGAAAGGCATGGAGGTTAACGGTATGTACGTCCGGTTTGCTGCCCTGCACTTGAAAAGATGGATAAAGGTACGAAATAGGAAAGAAGAGAAAGAGAACATTAAAAGCGCGCTATTAATGCTCTTTTTGTAGCATTTGGCATCTGCAGGCGGTTGCAGACAGATGTTGACATTAGGTGCACTGTAAGCAAAAAATGAATGGTTATTCAAGTGTCTGACGCCTTGTCTATCCCCTTAAATCACTTCGCAGACGCCGTCGTCACAATCCTGATGCTGCTGAACAGTCTGAACAGCTGCGTCAACCCGTGGATCTATCTGCTGTTCAACCGGAACTTGATGCACGCGCTCAAGCATCAGGTGTGCCGCTGTACGGCCAAGAACGTCAGTCCTGGTCTGGTCGCGAACGGTATCGTCCCCGAGCTGACGACCCAGGGAACCGAGGCCAACATGACACTCATTCAGCAGCCGGTGTCACAGCTGCTCGTGGATTTCGAGCCCACCGGTGGTTTGCGGAGCCAGCGAGCGAGCTGGCGCCCGAGGATGCACGCCGACAGGAACGGGGTCTTCTCCGAGGAGGCGATCGCCATGACTCCCTACTCTCTTCAGGCGACGAGCTCAAACAACTGCCGCGGCGAACAATGTGTGCCGTGTCGATGAACCTGGAGTAAGGACCTCTTCAACGCATGGTCATCAATCGCCTACCTCTTTCAACATTGATAAGCTATGAACCGTGCATCTGTCGGTGTGCCTGACTCCAGCAAACGCTACATAGTGATCACGACATGTGCGAGAAGCGGTGCACGGAAAAGGACATAGCGAGGAAACAATATAAGTTAATGAAATTCCGGGGTTTAGATGATAAGGCATCCCACGCAGCGTCCCACGCTGCGTGGGATGCCTTATCGGACTCTGGAATGGTGTTGAACTCTGGAATGGTGTTGAACATTTGGCATGTTTTAACGTGCACGAAAGTTTGAGGCAACGGTTGGTTCCCCGCGTCGCTCCCATTTAAATGTGGCCGCAGTGGTCCGTAGTGCTCCTCGAGCGAAGCAGCACTGCACTTTACCTTCTAAGCAGCCACGATGGGTTTGAAAAGGCAATTAAACGTGCCTCCCCACAGCAACGAAGTTAGAACAGAACAGGAAGACTGTATGTTTACGCCTGCTTTATCTACTTTGTCCAGTGCGTATTCACGCACATTGCCGCTGGTCTCCAACTCTGTGAAGTGTCGATGTTGCTGAGCTGGTCTATTCACATCAGCAGTAACGTCCTTCCCTGCACTCCACCTAGAACGTGGCCTGCCTATTACGTTGGAAATACAGGCAGTTTTCTCGATTACCAACGTTCTGCGACGTGTTTGGGTAACCTAGGTCGCCAAAGGCTGGCGACGTCATGTCGTAGACATGCAGGACATAAACTGTGGTCTCGTATGAACTAAGGGGAGTCGCTTCAGTGTTCAGGTCGACTTCACCAATCTGGTTAAAATACTGGCTCAATATGCCCGGGCAGGCGATCTTACTGTATCGCAAAATAAGTACGCTAAAATGTCGTTCCTTAGCCATGAATCAAGACCAGACATCTGCCATACTGGAAGCGGCTAAGAGCACCCAACATAGTTCCCTATTGTCATGCTCAAGTATCTTTTAAGCAACTCTACATGAATGAGAACTCGTGGATTATTGCAGCGAAAAATGAATTTTCGAGCGCTCTGGGACATGACACACAAATCGCAGGAATCCTTTTCCACGCACAATGTATTCCAGAAAACCCTCCATGTTTTTTTCTCTGTTCTCTTCACCTCATCTGCAGCAAGGTAGCAACGCCCCTTTAACGGGTAACCTGAAACGGACTGCGGTGTCCCACGCAGTTTAACCAGTGCTCAAAACCGTCTCTTGTTCACCTTCTTTCAATATTTGCTTCAATGGTTGTTGAACTGTTTCAATAAAGCGTTGACAGATCCCCTTAAGAAAACGCCCTGTTTATGTCGTGAAATTTTATCAAAATATTTAAGCAAAGCCAAAGAAGACCAATTCAGCTATTTGCTCATTACGTGCAACAAAAGAAAAAGGTAAGGACGCTGTAATTTTTTCAGCTCTTTTGATTATTATTGTTTCAGCAACATATGGGGGCACTCCAAGTAAAGTTTTGTCGACGTTGTGGTGGTTCATACAAGAACCAAGTGCAATAATATTTTATAACGTCCCGCATGAGGCACGTCCTTGAACTGAAGGAAAGTGTTCAATGAGTGGCTCTTGAATGGAGGAGCAAAGGTCGAGGGTGGGCTTGTAAACTAGAGAGAGAAGAAGGAAACAGAGAGTGCTATCTTCGCATTTGTGAGCCATAGCCGAGACACGCACATATAGGCATGAAAACAGAGGGCAGGCAAGCGCGGCAGAGGGCGCGGCTCTCTGTACGTCGTGGGTATACGTCAACATCGAGGGAATCGGTCCTTTGCACTACTCAAGTGATAAAAAACGACACATGTTTCCGAACTTGCAAGTGGTCTCCGAACTTGCACCCCTGCCATATTCTTTGCTTATTACGCAGGAAAAGGAGTTGACGTTGAGAAGTGTAACAACCGAAAACCTGCGTTTAACAGCGGCGCATGCGGGCGGAGTTTCTCTGGCCTTGCGCGCATGGGCTCCGTCGCGGCATAAACTCGCGCAAACGCACCCGACGACTGTCGGTCACTGTTTGCAACATACAGTGCGTGTAAGACTCCATCGGCAAAAAACATTCAGGTAAAAAAAAAAAAGAGAGAGAGATTTCAAGATGTTTTCCGCGTTGCCACTGCATGATTAAACACTCGGACCGGCAAGCTTTCTGTTGCAAAAAAAAAAAAAAAAAAAAGGACAGGTGCCTTAAGAATTTGTTGGCCCGTCATTTAAACGCTATCGAATTGAAAGCCAGTTTATTGTCCAATATTGGGGCCCAGGAGAAGGAGTTCGAAGGATAAGATTTCTATAACATGTCAAGCATCTAAATCGTTGTGATTATAAGACTAATTTTTAGAGTTTTATTTCATAAGTCTCTATACCTTACGAAACAAGATCCAGAGATTATGTCTCTCTATGTCTTATTTCAAGAGAGACGGGACTGTCAGTGTTTCTGTCCGTCTCACTTCATAACAGTTAGAGAGGTGTGACAATATTTCTGTCACGCTAACTCTCGTTTCATAAGGATTAGAGAGAAAGAAACACGACGCGGCCGTAATGTCGGTGAATTACTGCAGTGCGGAATATTGCGCCAGTTATTGTTGCGCAACAGAGCGACACGTGCCCAGCGAAAGGCGCGCATGAAGAGGCAGTCCTGTTCAGAAAATGATAAACCAGGCTTTGTCGCAGGGGACGTACGAGGCCTTCAACATTTCACATGACATCGCGTCCGCACGCCGATATGTGAACATCAATACTGCCTCACCATGCAACGTGACGCACGTCCTCCCGTTCATCTTTGCCTCTTTTCCACAGCTGGATAAACAAAAACAATATTAATGTGTACACAAGCGCGCGTTTGTGTGTGTGTGTGTGTGTGTGTGTGTGTGTGTGTGTGTGTGTGTGTGTGTGTGTGTGTGTGTGTGTGTGTGTGTGTGTGTGTGTGTGTGTGTGTGTGTGTGTGTGTGAGAGAGAGAGAGAAAGAACTATTTATCAATACTCTTCGTTATCGGCGTAGTTTTCTATACGAAAAATTTCGTCCGAGAAAAACAATTTCTCGAGAAGCAATAATTTTAATCAAGCAGACATGGTAGTTACATTGAAGACATGGAGTGAAGACACTACCAGAAATCATGTTAGCTGCGCAGGTAGCCTTTTATCGTATATATCTAACAATCTGTGCACCTAAGCAGTAGCATATTTTGCAGAGAATGGGAATTGTGGACAATTGAATTGAAGGCCACGACACTCCATCGTCATGCGAGAAGTGCAGCACCTTGTCGACTGCGTGCACGCTGGAGCGCCGGTGCGGATGTCCTACATACCGCTGGAAAATAAGAGACACCAAGTGCCCTCCACACGCTCGGCCTATAGCCACGTGTAGCTCGCAGCTTACCGCTGCGGCTATCGGAAGAATTGTATTGTTTCCAAATTGCATCGTTAGGTCACGGCCGGAGCGCACCCCGGCATGCTGTCGTGATCGAGTCTCTTGTTCTTCGCACCAGCGCCGGCTGCCCTCCTCCGACCCCTTTTCTTCTTCGAGCCACGCCGAGACCCAGAGCTTTTGCTACGGCCGGTACGCAGCGCCTAATTGCCGGCACAAAGGCGCAATTCAAGGAAGCGTAAACGTGCCGTCCGGCACCGGAACGGGTGCGCGTGGCCCGTCGATAGCAGTTGCCGGGAAAGCGTGCCCAATAGCGCAGAATCGCCCTCGTTTAAGTCACTGTGTGTTCATTCGGAGTGTCCAAATCCGGGTATTGACGCCGGGCCAACACCACACACGAGCGCCCGCTACTTCAAACTGCTTTCAGCCGTCTGAGTAATCCAGTCCTAGCGGAAGGAAGAGGACTAACAGTCTTGCCTTGTGCGCAGCCGCAATGAACAAACACGCCCAGTAGGCGAGACAAATGCTATACTACGACAATACTATGTCAATATTCACATATTGGCCCGTATACGTCCTTTTTACTATATTATTATACACGCGTTTCAGCGGCTGAAACTGTTGCACGTGTTATGGAGTCGGCGGCAGTTGAATTTATCGGAGCTCCCTTGATTGCTTACAAACGATTTATTCGAAGTGCCGGGACTATATGAACAGTGACGACCATTCTAGAACTCTCGAAAACACCAGTGGTGATGTTGAATGTGCGATGAAGCATGTATAAGAGCTCAGTCGCTTAAAGGAAGATTCAGTTTAACGCCTAACGACGACCTGTCTATAGTCACTGCCTCAGTGCGGTGAGTTTTATTTTACTGTGAACATCGCGGAGAAAGAATTTAACCTTTGCCAGTTTGAGTGCTGCATTCTTCAGCGTCAGATCTACGTGACATATAGCGTATGCGAAGCTTGAATGATGGCGTCAGCGAGCCCCATTGTTCAACAACCGAGTATGGCATACAACAATCTAATCAACAACAGTTACACACAACAATGAACAATGTAATGAAGAGAAGCCGGACCTCTATTTTCGCTCGTGTTGTTCATCAAGCCTGGTAATTTTGTAGTCGCTGGACAGGCTGCTTTCGTTTTGTTAGCTAGCTACAGAAAGCAATTTCTATAACCAGTGTATAACCGAGATTTAAAGGGCTGAGAGCTCAGAACAAAAAGACTGCACGTTCGATGATCCTTCGCGCGGCAAGCGTTATACACGTGTGCGTATCGTAAACGCACTGTGGAGTCTTGTCTTGTAAAGTTTAGCTTGTAAATTAGCATATTGGTTTCCTTCAGGGGTTTTGCTTGCCAAAACCATGGCTCCATTATGCGACACACCGTATCGTGGGAGTAATTCTGAGCACCCGGAGCTCGTCAACGTGGACCTAAAGCGAAGTGTGGTGGTGGTTCCGCGGTTGCCACAGCGTGTATTGAACACGTGAGTGTGGTAATTGCAGAGTTATGCACAAAAGGGGAGAAAGTTTTGGGGATTTTGAAAACACTGTAGTCAATTAAATGCGGGGAAACAGCATTGCGGAAAATAACATGCCGCGGAGAGTTTGGCACTCTACGGATTGTCCGCGGGCCTAGCTTAGGCCGCGCCCCGCCACGGTGGTCTAGTGGCTATATGGTACTCTGCTGCTGATCCGAGGGTCGTGGGATCGAATACCAGCCACTGCGGCTGCATTTCGATGGAGGCGAAATGTTGAGAGCCGTGTACTCAGCGATGTCAGTGCATGTTAAAGAACCCCAGGTGGTCGAAATTTCCGGAACCCTCCACTACAGCGTCTCTCATAATCGGATCGGGGTTTTGGGAAGTTAAACCTCAGTAATCAATCGAATCAATCAACCGGCTTGGGCAGGGTACCTTATTGCATACCCTCTCCTCGGCCCTGCTGGGCTCGGATCGGTTTCGGCTCGAGTTCGGGTCCCAGTCGCGTTTGTAATAGGCCTAGCTACGAGCTATTTGAAACTTTTTCAATATTGGGCCTACAGATACTGCAACGCTATTAAAGTCTGGAGCCAGTGGTGCCTATTATAGAAATGGGAATCACGGAGCCCGCTAATGAAGCCTCGCTAAGCCTCGGCCAAAGCAAACGCATTAGTCACAGACATAGTGTCATTTGCTCAGCATGTTTATTTCCCTTAAAGAATAATCTAACTACAACAGGTAACGAGGAGCAGGAACATCAGGGCTCCCGCTGCTGCTGCTACGCTCACGCCAGCGTTGCGTTCTCGTTATGTTTTGATTTTTCTCCTCAATAACTTCTTATAAAACAGGGCCAGCTACTTCATAAATCAAGTTATAAGCAATGTTTATTTTGTGTTATCTATTCATCATCTGCCACGTCAGGACAATGCAGACTGACTATATCGTAGCGCATACACCAACGAAGGACAGTAAAGGAATAAGGAATACTGCTTTGTTCGTTCATGCGCTACACGCTCAGGCTTGTGCCCTTTCTAGCACAGATTCTTAAATCTTTCTGCAATTTTCGTTCACGTTTCAATGACTGATTACCTGATTCCTGATTATGTGGTCAACTGTTTTGAAGGTTGACCAAAACAGCTCCGTTGCTATGGAACGGCCATAGTTCGGGCAACCGTATTATAAGGGTCGCGTGCATTCTTCTCTACTTTTTTTTTTTTTGCGTGCATGGAAGACTGCATCTACGATTACATCCGTTTCTTTCAACACGTACGCGTGTAAAAAAAAGTGGTGGCCTTCATTTTCAATGTCAACTGAGTACACACAAAGCAAGCAATCAAACTACGGTACACACATTTGCCTCAAATACAGTTAAAACATCGCAGCTTTTATTGCTCCTGTTCAACACTAGATCGGAAATTACGCGTGCCGTTATTTCCTTTGGGGTATTCCCTGGGAACCTTTATAGACCTTAATCCTCGTGTTATTTAAGCCGGCCTTCCGATTTCTTCACCGGAATGTCAGCACAGCTTCCTGTCCCAATGGCTTCCGCTGGATCCGAGCTTAGCTTCGGGAAAGTTCTCACTTTAACGACCGGAAACTTCGGATCACTGAGCGACTCTAACATAGTCGATCGACGCACCCAGATGGCCCTTTCAGCGGTGAGGATTCGACTACTTCTTCACGGCATCATCGGATAGATGGCCGTATCTGGGTTAATTAGACGCTTAGCGTAAACGCGCCTTCTCGTCGGTGCAGCTTCTCTCGGGCTAGGTTTACAGGAGGGAACCCTTCCTAGATTCAGCCATGACCCCGATATAGGATTCCACTCACCCCCCTCTGCCGTAAAACCTCGTACGCAGTCACCTATCATGCACCTTTGACCGTAGAGGTGAAGAGCGATTTAGCAGAGAAGCCGTTGCAAACAAGTCTTCGCCCAGTGAGGCACGAATGCTCGCAACTTTGCACACAGGGTATACAGATGCAGCGGCAAGAAGTGCACCGTTCGATACGTTGCAGGCGCTGATAAAAACAGTCAAGGATAAGTTGGTCAGCTTCCTTGTTTTACGTACCAAGTGTGTTATGATTAAGCCATGTGCTGCTTCGGTAGGGTAAAGAAAAGGCATGTTCCGAACACTTTCCTGGTCGATTAGTATGCCGCATCCAAACTAGAACGTTATAACTGCGTGCCGTCCTACGATATTACCTCGTCATTATTGAGTTGTCCTCGTCAGGCCCACAGCGGCTTTTCGTATATATGTCCAGCAATCCTCATAGTCGTGGTCATATGTCGCTGGGCTCACTTGTTCCTATTATCTTCTCTCAGCGTTCTTGTCCTCGTAACTGAGACCACGCAGAATATTAGTTTCTGTTCTTTTTTCTTAAGTTTAAGGAAGGACACTAGCATTGTTATAATACAAGGTAGGCGCCCGTAAAAGCTGTCACTTAACTTTTTTCACTGTTACATTGTAACTGACATTTCTCAAGGTGGAATGAAATTTTTCATCTCCCAGTTATGATAAGTATATGCTGCTTTGCCTGATGGGCGAACATGCACAGCTGTAGTGCGCTCTTGCGTAAGTCGCTTAATTTTCAGTCTACCCGCGTACCTTTAAACTATTCGTCCATTCCCCTTCTACGCTAAAGATAAGAATTTACGTGAGAAAACAGAGACGGTGGGAAACCATACTGAAATTTTTTGCTGTACCATCTCCACTGCCGGACGAAAGCATGTCCCAATGATCTCCAATTCACCCTGTCTTGCATTATGTGATTGCATTATATTGCTGTGAACTTCCTGATTTCGTCACTCCAGCTAATTCGCTGTCACCTGTGGCTGCTCCCATCCTTTTTTTTTTTTTTCATTCGGTTCTAGTTGACCACCGGTTATCTTTGCTAGGCATGACGTGATCTGCCAAGGTCCACCTCTTCCGCTTTCTAAACATGTTCAGGCGCAAAAAAAAAAAAAAAAACGAGGATGAGAGTAGAACAATGAAAAGATACAGACGAGCGCTTTATTTAGACTAAAATATCGGCTACACATTCTTCTTGTCCAACGCATTCTATCGTTTTAATTGCGAACCCTTGATATATTACGCATGTCATATTTCTTTCCATCGCAAGCTGCATGGCTCTGAACACATTTGTTTTCCCCGCTTTTTTTTTTTCGGGAAACCTTTATTCCCAGAATTTACAACCCATAAGCCAGTACTGGTAATCTGCAATGATTGAGCACTCTTTGCTTCAGGGACAATGATAAATTGCCTCTCATGATTTGGAACTGGCAGCCGGATATTCGCCCCAACGCAGTCTTAATCTTCGGCGGATTTAGTTTTCATGAATAAGCTCCCCCGTGAACGGCTGGCCTATATGTGGATGCTCTCGCGCTCGTTCTTTTCAGGTTGTTTTCAGGTTGTTTCAGGTGCCTTCAGCATGTTTATTTTCAGTCTTAGTTTAATACCTTCTCGGATTGGGTCTTTTTTTTTATGCCATAGAAGAGAAGAGAAAAAAGGAAGGAAGGAAAGGCAGGGACGTTAACCAAGAGCACGTCAGGTTAGCTATCCAAGGTCCCCGTCATTGCTGAAGAGCACTCAAACCACAAGTCTTTGAGCCATTATCCAACGCTCCTTATTCCCATTTCGTATTAAGATAATCCTTTGAATATTTCTTATAAGAGTTCGCTGAACGATACTGGGGAGATTGTGTCTCTTTTCCGGACCCCTTTCTTAGTCGCAATTGTTTTGCTTTCTTTTATGGAGCCACATCTCAGTCATCTGAGGTTTGTAGACAATGGCTAAGATATTCACGTATATATAAAATAATCCTTAGCGGGGAATTATCTGTAAGAATACTGCCATGTCTACCCGGAAAACGACTTCTCGTAGTCCATAAAACACATGTAGGGTGGTTTGGTGTTTTCAGCGCATTTCTCAAATACTTGGTCCATCAAAAGGCACCGATTCATTGTAGATAAAATCCTTATGAGGCTAGCTCTCTCTCTAAGTGTGTCAAAGTGTCTCCTTTATCCTCCTTCAAATTATCCTCATAAATAACTTTTGTGTCACTGAAAGTAAGCTGATGCACCTATATTTCAAGTCGTTTACGTCTCCCTTTTAGTGGCACAACATAATGTCGGCATTTTTCCAGCTCACTCGGACATTCGAGGTCTTCAGACGTAACGTGTGGAGTGAAGCGAGTTTCTTAACTTGCCCAAAAAGAAAGAAAAACCTAACAAAATACCTCCCATGCTTGACCCCACAAACTGTCCTGCAATCTTCTCCGGCCGCCTTTACTCGAAGCATTTGCCGTGTTACCTATCTAAACTCATCTGAAGTTACGCGTGAAATGTCCGTGCACTGTCCTGCTTTGGTTTCATTAAGGGTTGAAAGGCTTACTTTTGAGCTGCTCATCACTGTGTAGAATTCATTCATTCATTCATTCATTCATTCATTCATTCATTCATTCATTCATTCATTCATTCATTCATTCAGCTATTTATTTCAGACAACAATGTCTCGGATGCAAAGGCAAAAGGCAGATGCGCTCTGCCTGACGGGATCCCCGGCACCCGAATGTACGCACTCAGAGTATTTATAAAGAGGAACAGCATTATACACTATTAATACATACGTAACGCAGTTTTATACAATTCCTCTGGCATTTCCACTATGTCACTTGAAATTGCAAATAATATTGCCCTTTTTTATTTTTTACTGCCCTAATTTCGATGCTTTCTTTACACACTTTCCTTTAAGCTGCCCTGATGCTGCTGATTTTCTTTATTGCAGCTTCTATCTTCTCGAAGTTGCAATTTTGTATGCCACGGACTTTTCTTTTTGTGATCAGCTTGCATGGTTAGCTCCTCAAATTCTATATTATATCTTGAGCTGGACGCTTTGATCTGCTGTCGTTGATTTATACACCATTTCGGGGATTCAGAGAGCTTGCTTACTCCATGCCTTGTTGCTTGACCTCCAGGTTTAGCTGGTGTTTCAGCAATAAGCCTTGTAATGGTTTCGTTTATACGGTCTAAGTCGGTGCTCTCGTCTTGTCCTAAACCGTCTCATTAGTTTTCAAAGCTAACCCAAAATTTTTCTGATTCTTCCCCTGCTTCTCCAAGATTCGTCTTCCTTTTATTACCCAATTTCGTTCTTTTTCCGTTGAGGTTTGGGGACAATGTTAGCCCTCGTCAAGCTGTGATCCCTACACTTTGTCTTCCCTGCGATACTTCCGTATCCCGTACTACGCCTGGGTCTATGCACATTATAAAATATATTCCGTTTTCTCCTCTCACCGTTAGGGCTCTTCCATGGCCATTCCCTATTCCTGTTGTTTCAGAAGGAGGTTCCATTATACAAAATTGGCCTCCTTCAGCGAATTTCACTAGCACATATCCTCAGTTATTGCTACAGTCTATGCCATAGTTGCCGATTCCATTTTCCCCTTCCTACTTTCTCCCAACTTTTGCATTGAGGTAAACCATGACTATGGTGTGCTGCCTTCCTACCTTATGGATATTTAATTCAATGCCCTTATGGAATTCTACTTCCTTACCGTTGTCTCTTGACGTTGGAGCGAACTCTCGCACTGTTATCACTTGATTTCTCCTATATATTTAACCACGAATCATATGCTGCCATTTCATTCAAGCCGCATAATTCATCAATGTTGACTGCAACGTCTTTGCGAACCAGAATACGTATACACAGCATTCGCTCTTCTCGGGGAGCCCTCGGTAGCAAAGAATGCCCCGTTAATAAGTACTGCATACGCTTCCCACATCCTTCGGGTTTTAATAATGTCAATTACGTCTCAGTGGACGCCCTCCGACACTGCGATAAATTCTGCTGGCGTAGCTTTGGGAAATCGAAAAGAGAAATGGCCTATTGCAAATTCCCAGGTTCAGACCTATAAAAGAACAACTGAAAGAACAATGTACTGGTGATCAAACAGTAAAAGTTAATGCTAACGTGATTACACAAATAATGGAAAGAGAGATGGAGGCGTACGAATCAAGATTCCATCGGTCCTCAGATTTCTCACAGGTGTCTCTGTGAATGCTCTGGCATGAGGCCATTCTCGGCATAACTCAAGTTGACGTCGCCCCAGAGACTTCGACGTTTCTCCACAGTATAAAAAATTAAAAAGCACTGTTCGACTTCTCCACACTTATAAATATCCTTCATCTCCTGAGAGTGATTATCATAAAGTGAACCTGATGCTTCATTCGCATTTGTATCGATCATTGTCAGAAAATGTCCGTTCATTTTTCACAGGACCTAGCGACTTTTAATGTGCCCTTGAACAACATGTGGAGTTAAGCATGAATCCAAGTAAGAATAAGTTCAGGGGAAGATGGAGGCTTGAAATGACGGGAGGATGTTGAACAGGGAATATCTTTAGAAGCAACCTTTCGACAACAGAACGTGTAAACATTTTGAAGAAAGCAAATCCTCTTGTCGAAATTCTCGCTCCATCGACATTGAGCATTAAGGCATTCAACAAGCGATCAAGCCGGAATAAATGAACAAATGTCGACAGCCAGCTTCCTTCCTTCTGTTCTTTTTTTTTTCTTTTTACGCGTTTACTTGGTAAATTCTGTTATGCACACAGTACGCATAATACGTTACTTCCGGTCACGCACAACGTACAAATCTCGCCGGACTTCCCTTACAGCCACAAAAACAAAACAAAGAAAAAAAAAACGGCACAGAAGGTTGCCTAAAACATAGAAGAGGCGACGGCAGGCAGGAAACGAAACAAAGCAGTGTAGAATGATGCGCCAATTCTGGAGAGGAGGCAAGGTTGAAAGAGCCGCACAAAGGCTGCCCGAATAAAAGGAGCGCGCTGAGAAAGGGTGACGGAGGTGGCACACGGTTTTTTCAGAAGGAGAGTGCGACAAAGGGCTACACAGGCACCGCGCGAAGAGGGTTACGAGAGAGGGGAAGCGACGAACAGGAGAGGGCAGCTGGTTTCGAAGGGAGAGCACTTGGCGGACCGAAACGTCGCCGAGCGCCCGGCCAGTCAACATGCCAGTCGGCCAGTCGGCGAATCCTCCAGAGACGCCACGACCGGCTTCGCCGTAGGCCTGCCGATCGCCTTCTGTGCAGCCGCCGAAGCACAGCTGGGTTGCCGCGGTGGAAACGCGCTCGCCACGACCGCCAGTGAAGCCACGCTTCGCGCCAGACACGTTGACCTTGGTGCCCGAGCCGACTTCTTCCGGAGAGACAGTGTTTTATGGTTTCACAGCGACCTGCCGGCCCGTGGCACACAGCGAACGTTGGCTGCCTCAGCTGACCCCACCGCGGTGATCGTAGACTCACATGCGGCCATCGCAACGTCGACGGGCACAGGTAGTTTACCGGTGAATCGGAGTGACTGCCGTAAGCAGGAGTAGTAGCCGATGCAGTGTTCAGAGATTTGGATAACGAAGACGTTTTGACTGTCGCTGCCAAAGATTACCTGGGGAGTCCCTGCATTCTTTCTGATGGGCAAGTTGTCACCGCCAAATCGCTAAATTGTTCCATAAACGGTTCTTGTGCTATTCGTCGAAATCATCTTTAGCAAGTCAAGGCGTATAAAGGCGCCGTTGGATACCGAGGCTGCAGCTCAAGGACTCATCAGAGTTATCCAAGCTATCTCCAGTGTACCAAAAATCGAGAGCTTCCTACAGTGCGGAGTATGCTTGCACACTGCTGAACAGCAAGGTAAGAGTACACCTACTGCGTTTTATTGCGCAATTTCTTCAGTCGGCCAAGCTTCGAACTTTGTTTTCCTGCAGCGTGCCATTTCAAAACCTACAATGCCCCACCGGTTGATTTCCTGAATTACTTTGTGGGGATCCGCATGAAAATGCAATAGGCTGCCAGAAAATTAACCGCCATTTTGGTTTCACGACGTCCTTTTCTTGGCGCTGCAGCCAGTGCCGGTTCTATGGTCAGGATCCGAGATATTTTTCTGCGATAAGGGCTCACTGGTACGTGCATTGATGCACTGCCAAGAGATAACTGTTGGTTGTAGTGCGTCCTTGTCCACTTCCAGAGCAGGGAGCGAAGCGATCATCTCATGTGAATTAATGTAGTACTTCTTACAGACCAGCTCGACGTATTAATCACAAAGAAATCCTGTTCTCATCAAGTGCAGAGCCCATTTTTCGCCCTCTGTTTGAAGAGAAGGTAGGGAAGTTCAAGACACCTGTTCCGTCTTTATTTTCCTCTCGTGTCGCCGTATAGCATCCGCTTTAAGGTCTAATGAAAAGCTACTGAGGCAAGATTTCCAGAAATTACTGGGATTCTACACACTCCTCTTGAGCCTATGCGTGCCGTTGGAATCAAATAGCTACATTGTTACGGTTCACTTTTCTTTCGTTTACTTTTATTGCCTTCCAGTCGCGGGGATGGCTCCAAAAAAAAAAATCGGCATCATGACAATCGCCAAGATCATCGCAATATCAGTTTGAACCTCGCTTAGAACACCGTGCATAAGAATTTGCACTTAGAAAAATCAGCGAATAACTCGGTTGATTAATTTGCGGGGTTTTACGTCCCAAAACCAGGTGTGATTATGGGAGACGCCGTAGTGGAGGTCTCCGGAAATACCGACCACCTGGAGTTCTCTAACGCCCACTGACATCGCACAGCACACGGGCCTCAACATTTTGCCTCCAACGAAGTGCAGCCGCCGCGGCGGGGATTCGATCCCGCGACCCTCGGATCAGTAGCCCCGTACCATAGCCACTATATAGACCTTGGCGGGGTAGCGGGGTAGCGAATAACTTCCAGAACAACTAAAGCTACAGGTGCCTCAGCTGAGCAAAGAAAAGTTATTTCTCGCGATGCGTGCATTTTCGCAAGAATTGAAATTGCGTCAAAGCGGAAGGTGCGAACCCATGCCGCAGGAAGTGACAAGCACGCTTTCGGGATAGACTCTTGAACTGACTGCATGGGAGGTTCATCAACAAGATCAGGTCAAAGTGAGGGCACTTATTCCTTTACGTGAAGCAGGCCGTTCGTCATCCCAAGTTTAGGTAGATGCGCCTAAATAGCATCAATGGCGGAGAAGAATGAAGCTGGTTGGACTATGGTCGTGGCAACCGCTACAGTTCTTTCGTTTTTAAACAGTATAGTGCTTACATGCACGTTATAAAAACAGTGAAGGTTCGTTGTAAAAGGCTGAATAAACTACGAGAACATATCACAAACGCTAAATTAAGAAAATCTCACTACAGTGGTTACATGATCAACCTGTGGTTATCCAAAAGACTAATATTCGACCGTATACGAGGGATGAACAAAAAAAAAAAAAGATGACCACGTGTTATAGGTTTACCCACACGTTAACCAATCAGGTGGTAGACGTACTATTCCCAAGTGCCGTCCCCTGTATTGGACCGCCTGATTATCATACCACGGTTTTGTCGTTCAAAACCTTAGTAATTTAGTGTAATTCAGAAATAATGACTGTTTTTATTTATTCCGGTACTTCACGCTGCTCTATTTGAAGACAGGGTAGTTCTGACCTTGACGGACTTCCTATAAGCGTTTACGCGTACATGCGACCGGTTTGCGGGGATCCTACAGCATCGGGAAGCTATCAATGCCGAATTTCTTTTATTCCTCGGTATCACTCGTTTGCGCACACATGGGCTTCTAGTCCTAGAGAAAAATTTCCTCTAAGAGATTTCCTGGAAAATCATTCCGGCAAAAAAAAAAAAATGTCAAAAATTTCTTGATACTCCTTTGTTTACAATAAAACAGGACAACGGCAGGTTATTCCAGCAAATCAAAATTCAAACGTCATATGAGCATCCGGAGAAATGAGCAGAAGCAATAACTCGAGTTACGTTATCACGACACGTAACGAGATGTATTACGAGAGACGCCGAGTAGAAACTACACGCCACAGCTCTAGGTGTGCAAGAGGGACCGGCGATAACGCGCAACTGCGGGCAGTCTTCGGGGTCGTTGACACCCCTGTTTCCTAGTACTACTAAAAAAACGATTGTGCAGCAAAATAAAACACAGTTATCGCAAAGCCACTGAAATGGAATCGTTCGCCGGAAGCCAGCCCTTAAAGAAGTCCCACCACCGCGCCCACGTTTCCAGGGGAGAGAAGAGGCAATACAAAGCAAAACAGAGACACCGGTCCCAGATAGCCATCTCACGCGCGAACAGAGAACTGTGGACGGACGATCGGAAGAGTTTTTCTTTATTTGTAATTTTTCTTTCTTCTCGGCGAAACGCCGTTGGTAAGCGTCTTGGAGGCTCGTTAATTACGGAGCACTTTCTCACAGAACCGACTGCGTGCACAAGTTAAGAGACGCGGAGTCGGCCTCTGTGTTTGCTTTGTTCTCTCTACTCCGCCTCAAAGGGCGGCCACCTACGGACAAAGATAAACTCCGGCAAGGGTGGTCAACGTGCTTCTTCAGTTCGAAGCTGGCCACTCAAAGTGTTGGTCCGAGCTGTGGCGTTCGCGATGGGAAGTAAATATTTACTCCTTCCCAGGGGAAAAACAGTAATTCGTTGAGGTTGTCTAAAAAGAAGAGGGCAAGAAAGGGAAACTTGAGGTATTTGCGAAAACGTCGCAAAATGTGTCCAGTTCGGACGTTGTTGCATCTCCGGGATTCTTGAGAGTGCCTTTGGTGGTGGCCACTGGTACCGCTAACGTATACACGTTTCAAGGGACAGTGATAGCAGTTGATTCTTAGCCTATAGAGCGAATACGTGAGCCCAAAGCGCCTAGTCGCGATACGCACATGCAGGTTGGTATCTCAGTACACTTGGCCCTCATACAAAAGACACGGCGATGGCGAATTTTCGCATGCAGTGTCCATACAATGCTATGTTAATTTTCAAAAATTTAAGAAGAGACTGCGCGTTCCGTGCCGAGAGCATGCATATATTGCAGTTCAGAGCAAACGCCCTTAAATATAGAATATGCATTGTTATTGAGCAATGTCCCAAGTTAATAACTAAAGCGTATCGGCATTCAAAGCATCATGACACAGAATCATTCAATTGCGTCTGTTTTACACTATTTGTCCTCGGAGTCCCAAGAGAGTAGAGATGCAGCGCAGTACAGAGAGAGAGAGGTCTTGGAACTTTTGCTAGGTGCTAGGATGCTGCTGCTGAGGGGTCTCGTTCATAGGATTCCACACTTAATAGGTTCTTGGGATAATAAGTCTATGCCTCCCCCTATCTACCTACCCCCTCCCCAGCCAACACCCTATGGACACAATGTCTGCATAATGCGATTTTCTGAAGGTAGATTTCATTGTCCGGCTCTCGTGAAGATCTCATCAACGAGCTTTCACTCGTCGGTCACATATTCGAAGGATTTACTGGCCTAACTGCACGAAGTTGAACGTGCTCCAAAAGGCTTCTTAAACGGCTTATTTTCGCATAAATATAACGAAAAGATTTCTTCAGTGTTATCGCCATATTTATCATTGCTGGTTAGCGACACTTATAACAAGATTATTTTTTATCTCCTTATTTTTTTCATCCTCTTTATTTATTTATTTATTTATTTATTTATTTATTTATTTATTTATTTATTTATTTATTTGTTTGTTTGTTTGTTTGTTTGTTTGTTTGCACATTTCTCAGACTGCGTATTGAGACTAGGTAAGCAAGAATCACAACAGGGCAAAGCGTATCACTGGAGTTCCTCAGGAGCGCATTTCTCCAAGCTCCAAGCAAGAGCAGATTATCAGGTGTAGATGGGAGTTTGCAGTGATGCAAAAAAAAAAAAAACAATTGTTGAAACCGATGCAAAACAGGGAATGTCTCTAAGCTTTTTGTGCCAATGTTTCGACAAGTCTGTCTGCGCGAAGATGATTCGCCCGACGATGACTAGTCCACTTGTGGAAACGTTGGCTCTCTTCTCTGTTTTTCATCGTTCTCAATTACTTTTTGTCTGTTCTCTATACTGAAATTTGTGGAAAACGTCGGTGCGTACCTTCCCTTTGCTTTTGTTATTTATTATTTCTACCGTACCGCCCAAGTTTTGCCAATCTAAGTTGGTTCGCCTTTTGACTGCACACGGTTCCCGCTCTATACACGCTTTCGCTGACAGCAGCTATTCTGACGGTCATGAAAGATAAATCCCTGCCACGAGAACACAGTCGACGGGCTGGCACAGCAGTTTTCGTAAGGAGCCTGCGGTTTATAGTCCTGTTCCTCTCCCTTGTTCGTCTATTCACGTTGCGCGAAATTGTACTGCGATATCATCCAGCAGAGGCGTAAAGGACCGCGAACTCTAGAAAAAAAAAAAAGAAAACTAAATTAGACAGTGTCGCCGCGACAACTCGCTTATTAAGCGCTATAGCGAGCCTTGACTAATCCTTTGGGAATGGGTCCCCCGCCAAACCTACACGGGCCGAGAGGGGACAGTGCGAGGACACTCTCGTGGAAAGAGCGGAAGAAAGCTGCTCTCGGGGGCCTTGATGAGAGAGTGAAAGGACAATTTCTGCCGCCTAGCGCTCCTCCAATTAGAGGTCTCACACGCTCGCTCGCTCCGGGTAAAAGTGGCGTCACAGCGAGTGGAGTATAGCAATTACGCGATACACACTGCGAGACACGTGGGGCCGCTTCACGGCTGGCGTGTATGTGCCCAGCGCTGCTCGTACAGGGCGAGCAGCGCGTCTGTTTCCCGGGAGAAAATGCCGTCGGTGTACGTCGTCGTACGGTCGCCGGAGTAGAGCGTACGGCGTGATTTATCTGGTACCCGGCGCGCTATTGTGAAGATGAGGCTCGGGTGCCTTCAAGAGCCTGGGAGCAGTTGGGAGAGAGGATACCGGCAATCTCTGCGTTCCTTCACGGGTGTGCGGAAAGGGTGCGCCGATGGCGTCAGACGCAGTCTTTGGGGGTGCTGAGTCGTGCTCCCACGAGGGCTGCGGAAGGTAGCGCCATCTTTCTCCTCTTTGGGAGCATATGATAGTCATAGTCTACGCTGGGGAAGTGAAGGGCTCGAACTATACACTCATACGCTCCTCCCTGGAACCTTCGTAACGCAGCGAGAGAGCAATCTCGCTTCGAAAAAAAAAAAAAAATACGGACTCCCACTTGTACGAGAACACTCTTTATGGTGCATAAACAACGAGTCCTAACGGCTTCTTCACTTTAAATGGGAAGCTCGCGCCAGGCTGTGAGAACGTTCGCACCCTGTGCAAGAGCGCGTAAAGGAAGCATCCGGCGAAAAGGAACATGTGTCAAGCTGAACGGAATTGATCGTACATTATACAACAACACTCCACTTCTGAAGACAACATACTTAAGCCCTGATCCACGTGTAAGTACTTAAAAAGAGACAGTACGCTTTTAAAGAAAAATAGCCATGTAGCGTCATTTAACAGCCCTGATCACATTTTCCCAGGAGAGGTTCTGCAACCAAGTCCCTCGAGTCAAGGCAGAGGCCGGGACATACACGAGAGGTGCAACGTGGAATAGTATACGAGGTTCTTATCTTGCCTTTCCACAACAGGGATAAGGCGTGAAGTGAGAAGGCATAGGCTAGTAGCGAGGACGGTAATAGTACAGGTTTGTGCTCATTCTGTCTTCATTACTACCTAACGTCTATCTTGCGTTACACGCGATCCAAGTTGTGCTAGGGCAAGGTAAGAATATCATGCTCCAACTAGGCGTGTCTGCCACGTTAAAACATGAGGCACAGAGCGGCACGAAAAATATAATTTCGAGCAAGTCGGTTTCGCCGAGGCGGTTGCGACAAAGCAATAGCTCCTCAGTACATGGAATAGAAAAAAAATGGCGCCTTAATGTGCTGGTTCGACTTGATGGCAACGTCACTGAACCCCAGGAGAATCGGTACCTCTCCGCTTTCCCGCCTTGTGTTGCGTGAGGCGTGTACGGACGAGCGAAGGACGTGCAACGTGCCCGCAACGTCAACATGAAACTCGCACAAAAATGGGAGAATGCTGCAGACTACTACCATAGAAATGTCGTTCGGTAATGCCGAATTTATTAGTGATGGCTGTTACGTGCGATTGTGCGCAATTATTCAGCGATTGTCTTTATACAATCAATTCGGACGGCTTCCAAAAACAACTTGAAAAGAAGCTTCACGCGTTTTGGCCACGGGCCATAAGGTTCCTACTGTCTGAGAAGCAGCAGCCCTCTACGTGCAGAATAGTATAGCGGACTGCACGAAAGAAGAAATCCGTGACTTCCCGGCGTTGAGAGGCTTGCGCCACCGCCGGCGCTTCAATGAATGCATGCGGTATAAACACACGCAGAAGCGTCAATTTGCATTCAGGGGCCTCTGCCCCCAAAGTGGCGACCATGGCCCCGGCATAATCGGCCCGACAGCCCAGTCACCTCGGCGCGTTCCTTACGGCACCTTCTCCCTGGCAGAAATAAGCTATGCCTACTCGGCTGGCGCGAGTTTGTTTTTCGTCGTGACGCATGCCGCGACGAGGACCGCTTCGTTCTCCCGAAAGCCAGGCGTCAAGGCCACACTCGCCGAAGGAACGGTTACATGACCTCTTCTTTCTTTCTTTCTTTCTTTCTTTCTTTCTTTCTTTCTTTCTTTCTTTCTTTCTTTCTTTCTTTCTTTTAATACAGGCGCGCACGCAGCAAAGGACGAACCTTACATTCCGTTCCATGAAAAAAAAAAAAAAAAACGTAAACAAAACTGACTAATCAGCGCTGTCTTTGTTCTCTCAACGCTGTTGCACGCCATTGTGCCTTCACGAAGCCAGGCTTGTCACATCTCAGTGTTTTTCAGATAAGCAAAAACAAAGTATCAGGGGAGAGCACAGCGAGCCGTGGTGCAGCGAATCCTGGTTTTCAGTTTCCCGCGAATTTAATGAGAGTTTGTGAATAACTTTGGTGCCTGTGCGCGCGTGCTTGAATGTAACTGTCGTGTTGGGGCTTTTAATCATTGCTCGCGTCATATTTCACCCGCCGAGCGTCAAGTAGCGTACCATGCTGTCAGCCCTGAAAACATGCCATTGTTTTCCGTATCTCTCAACCGCATGTATTCCTTGTATTGTTGGTTGCTTTCATCTATATTATATCGTTTTGTCATACGAAAATTTCGTAACCATCACAATCAGCATGAGCAGAGCCGAGCGAGGACTTACCAGTGCTTTGTGACAGTTCAACATATATAACGGAAACACAAAACAAAACGACGAAAGATGGACAGTGAAGGACAATTAATCAAGGGCGCACCCGCCTTTTCTCTGGACGGGGGCGACAGAGACAGGATATACAAAACAATAAAAAAATATAAAGGTTGGTGGACACATCCGTGTTCGGACAGGCCGGCGTAATTCGAAAAAACTTCTTCGTACTTTTGACAATAAAATAACTGTCTGGTGAATTGCTCGGAATTCCAGCAACTTTCTTGAAGGAAATTTAGTGGCGGCCTGTCTCATGTTGCCGAAACAGAATGCGTCGGCGCAACAATTTGGTGGTATCCCGCCCGACAGCCGTTCCCTACTGCCTCGATTAGATAGATAGATAGATAGATAGATAGATAGATAGATAGATAGATAGATAGATAGATAGATAGATAGATAGATAGATAGATAGATAGATAGATAGATAGATAGATAGATAGATAGATAGATATTTTGTTGAATGATGCTCCACGAAAAGAATGTAACCCTTTCGGGGGCCCAAATTCATTCTTTGTAGAAAGCATTAGTTTCTACAGTTAGAGATTCGCGTTGTTGTGGTAGCTAACAAAATATTTAAAATTGTTCCCCCACATTTACTTCGAAAATTATCAATCGCTCAGTTAACTAGTCTAACATCATTTGCTAATTTATTACCTAAACCATTATTTCGAAGGCACAGCACAATACTAAACAGTCGTTGACATGTTCGACACGAGACTAAGATAAACTCTTTACTTTTGCACAGTGAAACATGATGACGATACCTCACCAAATCACAGCCACAGAACATGCGCTTCTTTCGTTCGCTTCGTTCACATGTAGCCTCATTTTCATGTTTACCTAGTTGAAGCAAGTGTACAGCAGATGTTAAATATGAGTTGTAATGGAAATGCAGTCTCTTTAACTTACTGAGAAGTTGCCCACTGACCTTCGAGTTTGATGGTTACCCATTGGAACCACTGGCCCTGAAAGGGTTAAGGATATCAGCTTCAGCTGTTTTTATGGGGCACTATAGCAGATCTATTCCCGTTACTGAGCCCAAAGTAGAGTTCACCGACAGAGCCTCCTCTCCCTTTGCATAAACTGTCCAGATTATGCTCACGCACTGTTAGGTAGAAAATAAAATGAGTGAGTTTTATCCGTACGTAAAAATGAACTGCTGCATTTCATGACATAGGCTCGACATAGTAGTAAACGCGGTAGCCCACAGTTAACCATCCACAGCCTTGCACAAAGCGGAACTACGCCTGAAGAGATGCTTCATCGAAAGCGGAGATCAAAGAGCGTGAAAGGACAGTCCTGGCTTATATGCCACCAGCACGCGTAGATAAGTTTCTTGTCTTCTTTTCTTTTCCCGCCATCTTGTGACCCTTAAATATCAGCTAAACTTATATCCGCCATGGACGCTGCGTGGCTGAGATGTCGCACGACTGATGTCGAGGAGGATATCGCGGCTCTTATCCGCGGCGATTTCATTTCGGTGGTGGCGCGACGCAAAAACACCCGTGCATACTTAGATAGAATCAAAGCACCCCTTTCAGACTAAACCACGGCTGTGTAATGCATTTCCAACCGGATCTAGTATCATGCAACTGCTGAATCAGGTACGCGGCGCATTCCTAAACAGTCGATATCATATTAAAAAGCGTCGAGTACCATTGCTTTCATACTCCGGCCACAATAAAAGCGATCTTCTCCTGAAACACTCGCGAGTGGCTTGATGTGGGCCAGTGCCTCCCCCCCTCCCTCCTTCCCTTCTTCACAAATAAACAAAATAAAATTAGAATTACAACTCACGTGTTTCGTATACGACTAAATAAATGTTGGAGCCGTGTTCACCTAACCGAGAAAACTGTGGCAAAACGCGACCACCGGAACGCCAAACTGCACCACTGGAGATTACTAGTTTATTCAGTGACTTACATAAATATGCGCTGATAACGTGATACGAGGTATGTTTGTTAAGTTTGTATTATGCGTACCATAGCTTTCCAACTGACGTAACTGACAGCTAGGCTTCGAAATAGCACACTTCGTAGCTTCAGACAAAGACGTCTCCTTTGTGTGCGTAGTCGAACTAAACAGCACTACCGCACCGAGACAAAAGATGGCAGCGTCGTTGCAAAATGTTGGTCGAAGTATGAGCCGATATCATTATTCCGAGGGATGAAATGCCAATGAGTATCGTGCCGAGCTGGTGGCTACGTCCACAACCATTATCATTCTGGTGCCCTGGCGCATCCCACTGTACCGCATACGGCATCCCTTTATGTAAAACAACGTTTGTATTTCTCTAAGATTCGCGAGGAACATTCAACTTAGCTCTAATAAATCATAAGTTTGACAATGGGCTGCTTACCTCATACCGTGTGGCTCAAAAGAAAACCATATTTAGCTTGCGCGAAGTGTAAGACCTCAAAAGAAGGAAAATCACTGTACGAACTCGTGGGATTAATACAGAGGGGAATTTTATTACTTTTTTTTTCTTCTCGTGAGCTCAGCAGACCGTATAGACGCCGGCTTCTCCGTGCGCGATGCATCAGCTCGACGCACCGCGCGTACACCGACGCTGCCAGTTCATCGCGGCAGAGCGGCCCAGACGTACGTGCTTCCTCCTCGGAAATATCATGACGCATGCTGCAACGGCAATCTTGTTACCGTGGAGCAGCATTACGCAACGGTGGCTCTGTGCCTCCCATTGCGACGGCGTATTTAAACTGCGGTTCCGTTTGCAACACTCTTGACGAGGTTGCTACGTTGAACCTTTGTGTGTGGCGGGAGACAGACTTGTATACACCCAATCGGACTCTCCTTACTGCGGGGTTGACGCGCCACCCTTCGAAATTTATTTATTTATTTATTTATTTATTTATTTATTTATTTATTTATTTATTTATTTATTTGCTCGCTCGCTTGCTTGCTTACTTGCTTGCTTGTTTAACTTCTCATTCCATTTGTAAAGTTACGTAATAGTAGACCTTTCAAAGAGAAGTAGTTGGAAAACTGAATTGAGCAAGGGCACCGCTGACAAATACAAGCCGCCGACATTCATTTCAAGGAGTCAGACGCTACAGCGTATCGGAAGACGAAATCCCAGAAGTTGCCAAATTGCGATGCATTTCCGGACGCTTCAACATCGGTATTCCACGTCATGTGCAAACTTCGGGAACTTGCGGGTCTCCTTTGATGTGCCTGCGAACGCTGCTTCATCGTTCGGCTCAGGCGAAAGAGCGCTTTTTTCGTTGGTCGGACTCGAGGGAACTGCTTCAAATTTGCACGAACACATTATCGGTGGGTTTGTAAGATACATACGCGTTAAATCGAAATGTTGATTATACGATGACTCATAACTTGAGAACAACAGGCGATTATGGTAATTTACGTTGGATGTATACTGCTGCAAGAACAGAGCAGAAATGAACCACTCGCTATTGCTATCCGTCCTTTTCTTCTCCATTACCGTCATAGCGCTCAGCATTTTACGCGTGTTATCATGTGTACGTCTTGAAATTTCATGCGCTTTCTTTGTTTTTACGCTGACAGTTGACAATGCGTTTCCAAGCTACAAACGCCGCTTAGACGTAGAAGCGAAGGCATCCCCTTTAAGTAAGCCCTCTTCTTCTTTCGCTTTCAAATCCGCCACGGTGGAAGAGCTTTCAGAGGAATCAACGCGCGCCACCGACACGGAAAGTCAGTCGATTTCCTTCTGCCTTCCCGAACAGTGGCCCGACTGACGTCGCACGGCGGGACCAGGTTTCTCTTTCGTTTTCCCTTTTCTATTTCGCTACAGTTTATACGCACCGTTGACCGGCGGTGGCTCGTCAGAAAACCACCGGAGCAGATCTAAAGATGACGAGCTGTTGAGGGCGTCGTGATGCTTCGCGGCGCCTGCGGGCACCGCACACTGTTCGCCGGACCTGGCCGCCTACTCAACCGCGCGACTCACCGAAGAAGTCTCGCGGTGCAGGACGGGCGGTGCCCAGGCGAGGGCGAGAGGGACGGGCGGCGGCGTTGCGGCCAATTTGAAAGAGAAGGTGCGCGATGCTTGGCTGACCGGAGTTCAATGGACGTTCGAGACGGGGGACACCCCGAACCCTCTCGCCGTTTCCTCCGCACCCCTCGAAGTCGCTGCGCGGCGGCGCCGGCGAAGAGGGGATGCGGGCGTCGAAGGTGGCACCGCGCACGCGGCTAGCCTGGTCCCGGGTGATCACGTCGAAATTCTGGCACCTGTGCCAAACCTTAAAGAGAACTGCATGATAATACCAATCAGTTTGTTGCAGCGCAGGCGTGTAAAGTGCGTGTACGCGGCGTGGCTATGCCGGGCAATGCTTGAGACAAATTTACTCATCTATCTATCTATATATCTGTGTGTCTGTCTGTCTAGCCGCCTACACCTCGGCGCTCCTCTGGTCGTCTCGTTCACGTGGCATACGCCAAAATTTGGATGGTGGGGCATAAATGTATGACGAACATGAAAGATTGAGCTTTACGTCGTTGACCTGGTGATCTTATCATCTGCGCCAGAATGAACGATACTGCAATCACGTGTAGCTCATACCCGCTCGAATCCGTGGTATACGAATATGCGCCACAGGTGTTTGAATTTTGATTGATTTGTGGGGTTTAACTTCCCAAAACCAGCTCTGATTATGAGAGACGCCGTAGTGGAGGGCTCCGGAAATTTCGACCACCTGGGGGCTCTTTAACGTGCACTGGCATCGCACAGCACACGGGCCTCAACATTTCGCCTCCATCGAAATGCAGCCGCCGCGGCCGGGACTCGATCCCGCGACCCTCGGATCTGCAGCCCAGTGCCATAACCACTAGACCACCGTGGCGGCTATTTCAATCGAGGACTAACTAAAATATACATTTGACATATCTTATAACAGACATGAAAGAGCAAAGGCATACAGTCTGCCGTAGCTGGCGATGGAAATGTAGGCATAACAAGCAAATCAACACAAGTGAACTGTCTGTAATATCTGAAGCCGTTCAACCGAGCGGTAAGGTATCGAAACCGGGCCCCCGAGGCGCCAAATTGATTCGAAGGGCCAGGGCCGAGGTGTCAAGGGCCCCCGAGATGATGGCGCTTGTGTAACGTCAATTGCTCGTCTAGTGCATGTTAACCGTCCTCATAGCAACGTAACAAAAATACACATGTTCTGCTATCAGTCGGCATGCTTTTGTCCAACTTTGCTCGACCCCGTACGACATTTTAATCAACTGCGCTTATGATGCGCACATCAGAGCACCGCAGCGTAAATATCTGTTCCCCAAAACACACGTCTGTGCACTAATGTGAACGCCAACGTTACATCGTGCCGTGATCTGTCATTCAATCCCCAAGCAGTTGAAGACGTTCATGGTTAGCACTGTATTAAGTACACGCCTACTCATGCACTTTGCACAAAGACGTTCATGCTAGCACATCGCTGAATGACACACTATTCGTCATAAACATATTGCTTGATGACTGCTTCAAATTACGCCAATTTCCAGAATGCGTAGTGTCTGCAGGACTTTTTTAAAATATTATTCTCCCATGCTCATCTGCCAGCAGAAATGCCAGTACGCAAAGCGGTATGACCTGCCAAATTGATTTCGGGGAACCCTTAAAGGACATCGTAGTAAGAAAAAGAGCTATGAAAAGAAAGAACTGGGAAGCTTTAACCGCGGGAACTTAGGTGCATCACCTTCAACGCAGCTCCCTGCACGTCTCGCCGGATGCATAGTGCGAGCCGTTAAGAGACATTGCGGCACTTCCGCGCATCTTCCACTGAAAACATGCTCTTGACGAAGGTCGAAGAACAAAGATGCCAGCGCTTTGCCCCAGGCCTCCACCGTAGAATGTTGCTTGACACAACGGGTGTGTAACACATGAAGCTCGTTTTCCACTTTGCTCTTCTTTACCGACTTCTCCAACCGCCTTCGCTTCTCTGGCTCGTCGCTCGTGGGAAGTAAGTTACCGGAGAAGCAGGCTGCCTTTCATGAAAGATGCATACAACTGAACGTAGCCTGTCGAAACAAGCGGTGGCGAAGTGTATACGTGGCAAAGGATTGCATTCCGGTTACGCTCTATCTAGGCTCCACGACAACTTGAGCGGTGTCACTGAACTATACTTGCCTTGAAGGTGTTTGGACTGAAACCGCCAGGAGTCACATCCGCTTCAAACGCGTTTGCTATGAGAGGACTTACTCTTCGTGTGTTTTCATTTCTAAGAGGGGATCATTTGTATTTGTATCAATGATGTCAGAATAATTCGCGTGCGACTTGGTAAAACAAAACGCGGTGTTTCGTGAGGAAACAGTGCCGCTGTCGCAAACACCAGACTACTCAAACAAACTCCGTGCGAAATAATCATTTCGTTACTTGATCGGGTACTGCTCCCAGGCCGAACAACAGCCCTCAGAATGGCTCCTGTATGCGCGTTGTGCCAGTGTGTGACACTGTAACGTACTAGAATCTCTACAATGCGACCAGTTTAATTTTAGCAACAAGGCAGGAGTGATCCCGCGATGAATTTTGACTTTAGCAACACAGAAGCATTGCAGCAAGAATTTGTAAACAACTATTATTTACCTATTTACTCATCAATAAATTTGTTTTTGGGTTTGGCAACAGCCAGAAGATTTGCTGTCTGCCTGCTCCAAGGAGGTCTAAACTACAGCAACGTTTGGGGCAATAATATCTTCAGCGTTGATTTGCATTACACGCCAAACGGTATTTCACAGCACACGGCAGATCTCGTGCTTTCGCGCGTCTTAACGTTCGTTCTTAACGTTCGTAGGTAGGGCGAAGCTTACACTCGGCATGCTGTTCCAGATGGTCAAAGCAATACGTGAAAACATTTGTATTATGTATAGGGTTGTTCATTTTCGGGCTCTATATTTTTTTTCCAAATTCGGGGATACGAGCTGTGGCACTATTTTTCAACGTGACGAGTGGGAAGAAATTGGCTTTCTGTGCAATCGTACTGAAATTCTGGTTATTTCCGGTTATATTTAGGAAGTTAAGTTTAGAAATTTATACACCTTGTGAAATTCTTCATGCGTTTACATGAAAAAAAGGAAATAGGGGAGAGGGGAAGGCAGGGAAATATCTATCTACATACACACTGGCATATCGACCGAGTCCAACTGACTCGGTCGATACCTCAGCAGTCATGCAGACATTGCGGAATCGGCGTAGACGAGCACTACGTAAGACTATTGGAAGACATCTACAACGGCTCCACAGCCACCATACTCCTCCATAAGGAGAGCAGCAAAATATTTATAAGGAAGAGTGTAAGGCAAGGAGACACAATCTCTCCAATGTTATTCACAGCACGTTTACAAGAAGTATTTAGAACACTGGATTGGGAACAGGTTAATGGGAAATACCTCAGTAACCTCAGATTTGCTGATGACATTGCCTTGCTAAGTAACTCGGGAGAAGAATTAGAAAGCACGATTATTGACCTATATACAGGCAAAGTAGAACAGTGGGCCTGAAAATTAATATGCAGAAAACTCAAGTAATGTTCAATAGCCTTGGGAGAGCACAGCGATCTGAGATAGCTGGCGAGGCATTGGAAGTAGTAAGTAAATGTCTGCTTAGGCAAGGTAGCTAGCCACGTGCACAGTGGAATTCATCAGAATTCACCAATGCTCGTGTCCACAGTTTGCACCCGGACCTTCAGTTCCACCTTCCGTCAGGAATACCTCGCGCTGAGGAGACGCTTTTGTGTCGCCTGTGGCTTGGGGTTGCCTTCACGAAGGCCTACTCATTTCGCATTGGAATGACGAACGACCCTAAGTGTGAGAACTGCGGCTGCGACGAAACGATACGTCATCTTCTTTGTGAGTGTCCCCGTTACAGTGGCCCTAGGAAAGAACCTACCGCTGCTCTAGACAGACTTGACAGCCGCCCTTTGTCCGAGCAACGAGTTTTGGGACACTGGCCAGGACCATCGTCAGCACGGAAAGCGCTGAACGCGCTGTTACGATTTTTAAGGACGAGCGGTCTAAAGGACAGACTCTAAGCAGTGTCGCGTTTCCTTTCTTTTTCTGTGCGTTTTTTTTTCTCTATCCTTTTCCTTTCTCTTGTCGTGTCTCCTTTCTATTATCTTTCATTCCCCTGACCCCTCTTCCCCCGCACAGGGTAGCCAGCCGGTCTCAGCACTGGCTAACCTCCCTGTCTTTCCTCCCTCCTTTCTCCTCCTCCTCCTCCTGATCCGAATCATGAGGCTGAGATAGTTACAAGGATAAGAATGGCGTGGAGTGCATTCGGCAAGCATTGTCAGATAATAGTGGTAGCTTACCATTGTCTCTGAAGAGGAAAGTGTATAACAGCTGCATCTTACCGGTACTCACCTATACGGGCAGAAACTTGGAGGCTAACTAAGAGAGCTCAGCTTAAATTGAGGACGACGCAGCGAGCCATGGAATGGAAAATGATAGGTGTAAACTTAAGGGACAAGAAGAAGAGTTAGGGAACAAACGCGTGTTAGGGTCATATTAAAAGAAATTAAGAAAGAAGAAATGGGCGTGGGCGGGCCATGTAATGCGAAGACAAGGCAACCGTTGGTCATTAAGGGAAACAGAGTAGATTCCTAGAGAAGGCGAGCGTATCAAGGGGCGCCAGAAAGTTAGGTGCGCAGATGAGATCAGGAAGTTTGCGGGGATTAATTGGGCCCGGTTAGCACAGGACAGGGATAATTGGAGATCTATGGGAGATTCCTTTGCCCTGCAGTAGGCATAGACAGGCGGCGGCTGCTGCTGCTGCTGCTGCTGCTGCTGCTGCTGCTGCTGCTGCTGCTGCTGCTGCTGCTGCTGCTGCTGCTGCTGCTGATGATGATGATGATGATGATGATGATGATGATGATGATACGTTGGCGTTATGAGATCATTTGCCAGCATAATTGAATTCGACACACAAACAAGCTTCCGTATCCCAAAATATATTGGCCAAGAAGCAGCACCAGCAAGCCCATTGGAATGCAGAGGGCGACTTGATGTCATCAGAACTTAAAATAAATAGAATATGGTGACATTCATAAAAGAAGTTTACGCAGCGAAATTCTGAGAACTTCAGTCAAAGTGCGTTCTTTGGTGCATTCCTTGGTGGAAAACTTCAGTAGAAAACCCGAATGCCTGAGTAAAAAAAAAAAAAAAAAGAACCTGAAGTATCGCTCATTGTGCAAATTTCTAAAGCGAGTTTTCGCTACGTAGCATCGCGTCATCTCATCGGCTTCCAGCCGACGCCAGGTTCTTGCAGTTTTGAGGGGTCTGAGCTCCACGCTTCCGCGTTCTCTGCCAGCACCGATATTCTCCGCAAGCCGCGACCGCCTCGCATATACCTCTCATTGAGCGCCTCATATTGCATTGGCGCGCGTCGCCTCTTGCACGAAGAAGGTGCCGCAAAAATCGAAGTAAAACGCACCACTGGAGGATAAAGCATTTCAGTGAGACTCCATCGGGAACCAAATATTCCGCGTGCAAATTGGCGGACGGGGAACCAAATTCACTTCCACGGAATATGCGCTGACGGTGCATCCAAAATTTAATTTCTTATTCTCATTGATTTTTTATCGCAGCTGTTGCACTTCTGCGAAAAGAGAGGCGCGCAAAATATTGCGGGGTTTTTTTTATTTGTTCTTCACCCCGCAGACGCTGAATTATTAGTGCCCGCAAGCTGCGCAATTCATGCACAAAAAGTTAAGTACACGCCAAAGTGTGTCATAGAAGAAAGTGCGTCACTGAGAAGAAAGAGAACCGAGGCGCCGGAAGGAAGCGAAAGTAACCGGAACATAAACATCCGGTGTGCGCCGCAGCAATGAGAAGTAGGTAGATAGATGAAAAATAAAGCGGGGAATGTGAAGCACGCACGAACTAAGAGTGGTCGAAGTGAAATAAGACCCGTGTACGTGAAAAGAAGCGACGTGAGTGTCAGAGTCATTCATCTAGGTAGCTTGAACAAAGTGGTGTTATTAGCGACTTCGTTGGCTTTCGGTGTAATGATACAATATATTTTCCCCGCACGTCACGATTAAAAAAAAAAAAAAAGGTGACGCGAGCAGTCACTCGTCTCGTTTTTTTTTTTTTTTTGTCTTTTTTATCGTGTATAAGCGTTCACAGCAGGAAATAAGTTTGCATTTGCAGCTTTATTTAGACCACCTTTAGACCAAGGAAAGGAATTGAGGCATCCGAATTCCTGTTCGTCTCAGCCATATCAAGACAAGAAAACAAGGAAACTAAAGAATATAAGTATTTATTTCTGGACAGCTGACGACACATACCTCGTCTCTTTTTTTCCTTTTTATTAGCCGTACATATATGAACACGTTTCTGCTTTACAAGGATATAAACTACATTCTTTCTATATCAAGGTAATCTTGATCACAATGATCACAACGGTATATCTGTAAGTTGTAGTGCAACATCAATTTCAAAGTTATCGTCGAAAGCCGCAGAATTCATATTCTATGGGGACATCAGTTATGAAGTTGACGAACTAAAGAAATGGGTGCTGAAAATCCCAAATACGCAAATTTCTCGGCGCGTGCAAACTAGAACAACTGCAGGTGCCACATTTGAATCACTACAGTCTCGAATACTTACACAACCGCGAAAAAGTGTCTTTTTGTTAACTCTATAGGCTCGATGCTAACCTTGTGGCCCACCTTGCTAACAGTACACTATTCTTGATAAGAGCTCAACCAAAATTGGTCGATACATTTTCTTACCCGTTATCTAACAAAGCTACGCGAGCATTCCAACAGCTAGCTTGAAACTGCTCAATTAAAGGAGGGCGGCCAAAAGCCGATGTTACGACAGGTGAAAGAATGTGCTTGCGAGACAGCTCTAGTCTGCATAAAAGTTCCCTCGCACTTCTCTGACCTCTTGCTGACACCAAATATGCGCACAGATTTATTTCGACCCCACGTGCCCAACGCCCCGGCATTCTAAACGTAAACGCGTGCTACTTTGCATTTCTCTTCAAGTTTAGCGATATGGCGAGCCAGGAAGCGGAACACGTACACAGCAAACCCCCCCTTGGGGCTCCTCGTTTCGCGGCGGACACTTGGGCCTGCGGGGCACGCCTTTTTAAGACGCAGATAAACTCTATACTATCCCGTATTCGCGTGCTCCCTACGGAACGCCAAGCGCCAGCGAGGCCGCAGCTTGAGGCCGCAGCTCGCTCGACCGTCTTCGAAGGTCAACTCTCCGCGTGCTGTCGTCGAGGCGAGGGTTTTCTTTGCGGAGGAGCTGCTCTGAATGACAATAAAGCACAAGGCACACGACGCGCGCAGGAAAAACCGAGGCCTCCGGTGGCCTGCCCCGCTGTCGACGCTACCGCGTTACCAACCAACCGTGTACGCGGCAGTGGCTCTGGGCTACGTGTCCGGCCGCAATAGAAATGAGCGGAGAGGCACGGAACACGTGGTACACCGTCAATGATTGCCGTGCCTGCCTTGAGAGCTGTTTAGCGAGCGTACTGTTGTTGGGCGTAACGCGTTACGTTGTTACCGTATATGACAGAGGCGTGATGTTTGCAGAGCGTATGTGGGGAATCTGCGAAAGGACGGGTTACGACAACAGCTGCAGCTCGCCGTTACGCGCACCTCTGGGTCATTGGAGGCTAGGCGATGTCTGAAGCCAACGAATGTCCTCCCACACATTCTTATAGAGCGTCCCCTTCTGCATGCAATATGTGAGAATCTGTATGAGAAGTGTGCTGCGAAACTTGCACAATATTTCTACGGCAACGTCGACTAGCTGCACCACACGATTCGTCATAGACAATTTCCTCGCTGACTACTTCGCACGACACCGATTCCCACAGTGCGTGGGATCTGCAGGATTTTCTTTCAAACGTAAGTGGCAGTCAATCGAAGCACAATTAGCGAAGGCAATCAGCCAATTTGGGACGGTAATATAACGAGCAAAAAGCATCGCGGATTCAGGTTCCAATGGTGACGCAGTCATTAAACAGCCAGTACACCACGGCATAAGAGGGATTTCCAGTGTCTTGCGTAACAAAACCCCGGTATGATTAAGAGAAACGCCATAATGGAGGGCTTCGGAAATTGCGACCACCTGGGATTGTTTATCTCGCGCGCTGACATCGCACAATACGCGGGCCTCAACGTTTCACCTCCATCTAAATGCAGCCGCCGCTGCCGGGATTCGATCCCGTGGCCTTCGGATCAACAGCCCAGTGCCATAGTCACTAGACCACCGTGGTGGGGCACCCCGGCATGAGCGTTGATCGTTGCCTATGCAGGTGTAATACTCTGCACGTTATTTGTGTTTAGTTGACTGTCAGTGTTATTTATGCATTGTAGCGAACGTAAGGAGAAAAAAATGTGTAATCTCTAAATTTACGCAAACTAACTTTACGCACGGTATATATTCTTCGGAGGGCTTCTTAAAGAAAACCTGAAGAATGTCTGTTCAAGTTATTCATTTTTTTCTCCCAACAGTGATCAGAACGTGGAAGATTCGTACGGGAGAGAACATTCTTCCCTGTACTGCTTTGTACTGCGTGTAAGAGAAATAAACTTTATATTTCTATTTCTGTTTCTAAAAAGCTGCGCAAGATATTAGTAGCTGCACCGGCAGCCTGTGAGATCATGAATGCAGACTTCATTGCGGTTACCAACATCTATGCTTGCCATTATATCGTGTTATTGCACGCTCATATATTACACATTTATTGATCTGACCTCACTTTGCTTAAGAAAGAAACCATTGGCAATGAGGTGTCTGTAAAACGAGTTTCTGACCTTATTCAAATTTCGTTATGAGCGTGTGAACGCTTCTGACTAAAATATAGACAAAATCAGATTTGTCCGGCAAGGGATACTTGCTGTGTTCCGTATCAGCAGCAGTTTATATGTCTATTTGAAGATATTCTTTTCATAAGGTCATTCATACTTCCTACACTTATGAAAAATCATACATAGTCCAAAACCCGCGTCACACTGAATACTTTCGCATGCATGCTTTTTTTTTTCCTAAAGGACGCCGCCTGTATCTGCGCACGCCACAAGGCTGCACTCTGGCAGCATTCGTTAGCGGAAAGCCATCAGACAACAGGTTTTCAAAGTAATATCACTATCCCCCGTCTGTACCTCAAGCGACGGCTCATCCGAGGCTACGGGTAATCCAAGCCATCGCTTTTCTCTCTTTGAGGCGGAATAGAGATAAATGCGCGGTATCAAGACGTGCTTCGCATTATTAAGTGCTTTTCAAAGAAAACTTATCCATTTCTTCCGACGAAGCTGCACCTAAACAGAATGGCGCTGACTGAATACGTACGTCTCATAGTTTTCGAGCGAAGATTGTCTCTGAGTTCGGTATTAGTGATTTCACTTCCCAGACCCGCGTTCGTTTGTAAGATATCTGCTGTCATTACCCCGCTAATCCTTTCCCCGCTCTCTAATATTTTTTTTTTCTCGCTGGCTATGATGCTGCTCGCAGCACAGCTGTTTCCTTATTTGCACGTTCCTTTTTCTTTCTTTTATGGCACTTCGTCCCAAAATAACGTATGTGCCATATCTTGAAAGGATTTAGGTTTATAAAAAAAAAAGTGCTTTGGGTAAACACTCCGCATTTCAAAACAAAATTACGTTTTCTACTCATCCCACAGAGGTATTTTATTTACGCATCGGTCGCACGTGTGTCTAGTGCCCTTCTTTGTTTCTTTGTTTCTTTTTTTGGCTCTTTCCTTATTCTTTTATACATTTCTGTCTTTTGTCTCTTCGTATGTTTTTGAACATCGATAACATGGCGCTGGAATAGCGGGCTCTAGTACAGCCTACCTTCCCATTTTTTTCATATACAAATACAAAGCTTAAAAATCCGGCAATTTTCGTAATGCTGCACAGTGTGGGTGTGCAAGCACTTATTCGGCCATCATGGCATACACGGTCTCAAAAGAAAAGGCCACATTGCCAAACAGGAACGAGATATTTTCCTCATTTTATTTTTCGGTAAATATTTTGGCCACACGAAAACGTCTATGCTAGGACTTACACCTGCGTCACGTACGCCTTGGGTTTCGCTTCGCCAAATGCGGTATACATCCCCGACAGGTTCGCATTTTCGTGCAACGCCCAAAGTGTTTACGTAGGGGCCATCGTCGCGAGCCGGCTGAAACCTATAGGTTTCTCTCATTCTGCATGTGAAATCGATAGCCTCGAGGAATATGGGCGGGCTTTTCTTTTTATCTGCTTCAACAAGGACCGCCATGGTTCAAGCGGTGCGTGTCACACCCACGGCTGCAAAAAAGAAAGGTCTCAACGATTTGCCATCCGCGTCTTGCCTTCACAAAACATCCGCGTGTCCGATACTGAGACGCCGTCCTGAATGCATTCACACACGGAGGCACGTTCACGTACAGCACGCAAAGAAAAGAAAAAGCAAGAATACATTGCTGAAATGAAACTTGTGTGTCCTGTATTCTCTCTTGTTAGATATGCAGATACGTTCACCGTTATGATCGCAACATAGAAGGCGTTCAAGTCGACATCACCATGTGACTTTCAAAAGTACAGCTTGTTGTTGTTGTTGTTGTTGTTGTTTTATCTTGTCTTTTTAAGATGCTCAAATACGAACATGTCTGCATGTCATGCACTATTATGGCTTCCACTTTATCATGCCTGGATGAACACGCCGTAAACAATTTGATTGACATGCTCAGAAAAAAAAAAAAAGCGTCGCTTGCTGTTCGCGTAGCTTTACTCCAGACATTAAGGCGCCATAAACGACGAGGTGAGAAACGGCAAGTCGTGCACGTCGCTTTCTGAAATGTGGGTTTTCTGAGGACCTTTGGTGAAGGCTAACCAAAGCAGCACCCACACCAAGTACACTATACTTCAGCAATTTCAACAGCCCTTTAACACGGTCGTACCTCCGGTTAACAGGCTTTACTTCTGGACGTTACATCCATCACCTCATAGTCGCCAAATTCATCTGCATTTTTTAGGAACTTAGTAGTAGGGTTGCGCTAAGTGTGATTCAGTGCTGTCTTCCCTAAATATGATTTATTTTCGCACACCACAGTAAAGAAAGATATCTTAAAGGGACACTAACGAAAAAAAAAAAAAGGTTTTCCCATTCTAATAAACCACGCTTTCACAATGCAGAAAGCACCACTCTCGCGACGAGAACGTTCTTCGTAAGCCAGAAAATGGGCAAGAGACAAAAAAAATGAGAGAAAGACCTGCAGCGACGTTGCTTCGAGTTTCCCGCACCAACTCGCTGTGGGGTCATAAATTTTGATGATGTGTGCTAGGGGCTACGTAATGCGTTATTGTTAGAGTAAATTACATTGTGTTCTAAAGAAAACCAAGGGCCTAGCAGTGTTCAGAAAATTTTGTGGAGCATATGAGGCCAAAATACGAATACACCCGTTTAAATTAGTGACACCCATGTTACGCTCAGGTGCTCAGATTTCCTTTTTCTTATTTATTCGTTTAAAAATACCTCCCAGGTTGCACGTAGGAGTATTATGTGAGGGGGACTATACACAATTTTAGCAATAACACAAAACAAACATAAGGAGTCAAGAAAGCAGATGTTATACTATGGAAAAATGAGGGAGATCACGTAAGTGTAACACGGTAATAATAGAACACGTTTTATGTGTTTCGCATACTTGAACGGGCCAACATGTCATTATAAAATGTATAACGATGATTTCAAGAGGTCGCAACACAGTCATAGATGGTTAGCTAATGCAGCCATTGATGTACGCACGACATCATCCAGGGAGGTCTGTTCTAATAATTAAAGTTTGCTGGTGAAATTGTCGACTGTATAAGGAGCAGAGGATATCCAGAAGTTCACGGGGATAATGTGGCGGCCGTCAGCGCAGGACTGGGTTAACTTGAGAACTAGAGGAGAGGTCTTTTCCCTGCACTGGATGAAGACATGATGATGATGATGACTATGACGACGACGACGACGGTCAAAATCCCTCCTCCAACGGTACCCTTTTATGCCCCCTTAAATGACAGACAACTCGCGAAAGCGGTACGATAAGCTCCTGGTTATGCGATGACGTTGCTACTAAAGCGTGCTTAGTCTTACGGACTTGGCCTACAGTTCATTCACCTGATCTATTTTTTCCTCTTTAAATGCGTCATAGTAAAATGATCAGTCCTCTATCTAGCAGAACTGTGTTGAGGATGTCAAGGACGTGGGACTGTTGTTCCGCGTCGTATTCATTCCGGGGCACTCCAGCTGTTTTCCGCGATTACAGGCACACCTCCATTTCATGCCGTCCAGGTGCCTCCTCCTCTCAGACCATTGGCGCTTGCACATTCGGATGAAAATGTGCCCTATAACTTCGTCACATTAGGCGCAACGGGGAGAAGCATCACTGCAGCTAGGAGAGATCAAAATTTGTCCACTTGTAGACCGTGTTATGTAAGTAGGGTGCTACCTTGTGTGTAGCCGTAGCGCGTCTGTGCACTCTGCTATCGAACAAATAAAAGACTGACTGAGCATAGGCACACACATAGGTTCAAAGGGTGAGCGTGCGCCTTTAGGCTCTCAAAAATAGAGCGTCTTTGCTTCCGGCGCAACTGCCAAGAAAAAAAGGTTGTAGGACGATTAAAGCTTCCTAAGAATTGAAGGACTCTCAACACCTTTTAAGAATTGAACGCATAGTTCACCGCTATAGCGCCATTTGACTCCGTTTGCATCGCCTTCTCACAGCCAATTCGTTAATCGATTTACGGCGTTTTACGCCCCAAAACCACGCTGTGATTATGAGAAACGCCGTAGTGGAGGGCTTTGCAAATTTCGACCAGCTGAGGTTCCTTAACGTGCATTGACATCGCACAGTACACGGGCCTCAACATTGCGCCTCCATCTAAATTCAGCCGCTGGTGCCGGGATTGGATCCCACGACCTTCGGATCAGCAGCTGAATACCATAGCCACTAGACCACCGTGGTGGGGCGAGATAAAAACAACACCATCGCGCAAACTGCGTGAGAACATGTGCTCTGCGCATAACTCACAACCTTGGTGTGTTCTACGGCTACCCAAACGCGGTCAAAGAGAAAGAAAAATTGATCGAGTCTCCGTCTCTGCTCGCCAAGTCTCAGTATATGTGGCCAATGTTTGGAAGATTTCCGCTCCTAGTGGCGACCCGCTGCACCACAGCCGGTTTTCCGGAAAGCATCGGTCTTTTTTTCCAGTGCGCCACCAGCTGTCGGCCCCCGCAATTGCCGAAGTTTTTTTTTTTTTTTTTCTTTGCTGCGCTGTGTTCGCCGCCTGCAGATTCCGTGCCACTTCTACAGCTGCATCGTGGAAGGTACCCTTGCCGAGGGTCACACTCTGAAAACGCCTTTCGCCGCATCGTTGAGTTACCTTGTGTTACTATTTTCCTTGCTTGACCTGCACAAGCGTTAACAAACACGAAAAGGAAACTCGCATATACAGAGCGGAAAGCTCCTGCCTCGTGCGCATCTGCCAAAGAATCAGACAAAGAATTTTGTTATGCAGCTCCAAAGCCCGAGAGTGACCACCAAGGGAGCATGATGGGCTGACCTTTAAGTGCTGACCTTTATGCTGGAAGAGTGCTGACCTTCATCTATTTGCCTCCAATGCCTCCAATAAAAAAAAGGATGTGAACTATTGATGTGATGCACATCATTTCTCACCAGTGGGCTTGCTTTCTACTTATAAAGGAAGAGGAGGAGGAGGGAAAGTGCCGTTTGCTGCAGGCCAGATACCTAGCCTTCCAGAAGAAGTCGCGTTCGATTTGCTCCGCCTCGAGTTTCATGTGTGAAATGCTGCAGTCTGAGGTTCATTCAAATGGCACTTTGTCCCGGCGAGGAAAGCGGTATTTACACGATAGCGTTAAAGAGCTCGTTTCCCAGAAACTCCCGGTGTCGGCGTCGTTGGTTATGAGCGAAAATTCGAGGTACATGCAAAGAAAGAAATAAGGAAAAAAACCTTCGGCGACCAGGGAATCGAACCTCGGACCCCTTGCTCCTGAGTGCGATGCGCTACGCTCTCGACCACCCCTCATATATCCTCCTGTCTTCATCTTGAGGTGGGTGCAGCGCTACACGAAACATGGACAAAGAAGAAGACGCGCAGGCACATCTTCTTTGACCTCAAGATGAACCATTACCGGCTAGCTCAACTCTCAGTTATAATGGTGCCTTCTTCATCGGCGAGGTTTGATGGTGCATCTATGTCAAATGGCGCAAGACGACGAGGGAGGTCACGCATAACGCGAGTAACTCGCATTTTCTGGCAAGTGGTGTCTCAGCAGTTGCGTGGCTAAGCGACTGAAGAGCATGGCAAGCGGAAGAGAGCGCGATGAGAATGGGACCATGTATCGATATCGCGTTCAGCTCTTAAGGCCAAGCTTAAGGGTCCCGCAAGGTCTTAAGGGCCTCGCAGTTCTTTAGGAGACATGTGCTTCGGCTCCTCCTAAAAATCGTTGGTCAGAGTGCGAATCATGAAATGCGTGGGTTGACGTAATTTGCGTGACGCGCAGCGCGCTGGAAGAATTTACCGGAAGACAATGGCACTGCGCTATGAGGCGCGGATTTCCGTAAATACAGGCTCTGCACAAATTTCAGCACATATTTTGTAGTACGAAAATATGATTGTTTTTATTCCTTGCCTTCCTTTTCCTCTCGTGCGGCATTCTTTTTGTTTGTTTGTTTGTTTGTTTGTTTGTTTGTTTGTTTGTTTGTTTGTTTGTTTGTTTGTTTGTTTGTTTGTTTGTTTGTTTGAACATCGCCAGAAGCTGTATTTGTTTTAGAGGGACAAACAGAACTAACGTGCCCAAGAACTAATGTTTTATAGAAGCTTTGCTGAAGGAAGCCCGAAGGCCACACAAAACATTGACAAGCGAAATCACAAACAGAAGTTACGGGCTAGCGGATACCACTGGCTGCTGAAGGCTACTCAACCGACCAAATTCCGGGTTTCCTGCCTCTTTGTTTGCCTGATAATTAATTAATTAATTAATTAATTAATTAATTAATTAATTAATTAACCGGTTGTCGTTCTTAGGATACACGGGGCAAGAAACGTAAAATAAGCTAGTTTTCCGAGATAGGCATGGCTAAAGCCCCAGAAACTTCGTGAAGGAAAGCCGTGATTGTAGACAGCCGGCGCGGCGAAGACTCATTTTCGGAGCCTACGCCACGTCGCTATTGCTCAACTGTCGTCATGTGGGACGGCGGAAAGGTTTCGTTTGTTAACATTCGTACGCGGTCGCCATCTGTGCTCCAGATCCGTCCACACAGTCGGTGAGGAGCACTCGTGTCGCATGTGAAAGTAGCTGCCCATCCGCGCAGCTTGTGTGTTCCAATAACGTTCCCTTACGAGAGCCGTGTCGCTTTTAGGGGCAAAGCTCCTTAAGGTTTGGGTCTATCTGTCCGTTGTAGTAGCGCGTCACCTTCAAAGAAATGAATGATGCTACGTGTGGGCGGCGCGCCCTCGGCGCGTGCCTCCCGGCGCGTTGACTATGGAAACGCTCTTTCTTTGATGAACGCGCTACCAGCTCGCAAAGAAGGAGAACGCGCGCTCACCCGCGAGAGACAAGCTTGACGCAGGCAGCGTCTTCTAGCGAGTTTCTTGATTGAAAAATACCGACTGCTCGCGCTGGAGAACCGTTCACTGGCCACCCATATATATATATAGGCACTGGATCTTGACTTGCAATGAAGTGCCGGTGGGAGATTTCACTTGTGCGTAGTTGAACCATAAGGACTCGTAGCGTGCGCGTTAACTAAATTAATCCGGAACTCGGCACGATCTACGATGAACCTCCGGAGCTTCGCCCACTCATCATCATTCACTCCGTGGATATGCTATGAATTTTTTTTTTTTGTTTGACTGCCGTGGGATGCCCGCTCCTCGAATGCCGAAACATATTTAGCGAAGGCGAAAAGCTCTTCACGATGCCCTGCTGTTGGCGTGACGTGTTACGTATAGAAAGACGTGGATACTCTGAGTTGGAAGGGAAAGCTTCGGGTTGTGGTGGAGAACATTTCATTACGCCCAAAAAGAGGGGACCAGTCCGAAGACCCGGTTGCACTGCCTTCGAGGAGGCTGATTTCTTCTATGTGAGTTAGTTGTGTGAATTTTAACAGCAGATCTGTTCAAACGTGGGGTAATTCCGGCGTAGTGTCGAAGAACTCGGCTGATATGCGCCACAGAAAGCGGGTACGGGTCAAACAGCTCCTAACACAGCACATTCATTCATAGTATGGTACAGCAAGGGTGTGGGAAAGGGCAGTGTGGCGTGACGAGTGATGTGAGGGTGAGGGTGGAGGGGAGAGAGTAAAGCATGGCATGTCCTTGTATAGTGTTGTTTATGCACCACACTCCCAAGCAGCTCCTAGCACAGCGTAACCGTGCACAACATAACATAGCAGGGGGGTGGAAAAGAGAAGTGACCGAGGAGGAGTGATGTGAAGGTGAGCTAGAATTAAAGGAGATGAGAATATCAGTGTACAGTACAGTTTAACATGGTTATGGAAAAGTGATGGGAGGGTGAGGAGGACTAACGTAAGCGTGAGGATGAGGGAAAGGAGCAAGTAAAAGAGGTGGTGAAAGGGTAAGCAATAACGTAGCCATGTACAGTATGATGTAGCAAGGGGTGGGAAAGAGAAGGGAGGACGAGGGTGAGTGGTATGAGGACGAGGATGAGGCAGTGCAGTATAGATATACTGTAAGAAAGAAAGGTGAGAGAAAGAAGACGTAGAAAGACACAAAGAAAGATGAAGAGGAGGATGGAGGCATGAAACACCATTTCGCGTCACCCACATGGTGGCGCTTGTGCGTCCCCTTACAAAAATGTCATATATCGCTATATCAGTAATTGGGCATATATGGCTATATATGGCGCGTTCCCCTATGTGAACTTATTTGACCAAATCGTGGTAGAAACCTATTTGGCGATGAAAGACCAACACGAGGAATGCAATGTAAGACTCCGATGTGTATTGGGCAAATACGGCTAATTACAGACACGTGCCATATATAGCCAGATATACATATGTGGCCACATATGCATATCTGGCTATACATGGCACGTGTCTGTACGTGGCCGTATTTGCCCAATACGTATCGGAGTCTTACATCGCATTCGTCGTGCCTTTCATCGCCAAATTCGTTTCTACCACGATTTGGTCAGAAAAGACCACATAGGGGCACGTGCCATATATAGCCACATATGCCCAATTCCTGATATAGCCACATATGACATTTTTGTCAGGGGATCTGCTCCGCTGTTTGCTCAGATTTGACAGGCATGAAACTGGCTCTTATTTTTTTTAATACTGTCAGTATGCATCTGTTCTGCACAATTTGCTGCGTGCTATGGAACCTGCACGTCGTCATTTCTCTTGAGTACACCATATGTGGCCCTTATACTTTGTCTGCACCAACAATACGTGTCCAACTTTAGTGCGCGTAACATCACACGCGCCAACTGGCTCGAATTCACGGACTTCCAGCGCCCAGCGTTAGGCATGCCGAATGACTATAACTCGCGAACGCGCGAGCACAAGGGCGTACATTTGATTACGGAACCTTAACTTTTCAGCACAGTTATTTTGATAAAACACATGGTAAGAGCGCGAAAGCTCACCTTACATTAGCAACTGTACGTGTGTCTGTTTCTTCCACGTGCTCGTTTTTCCTTTCCTCTTTCTCGTAGACGGTCAGCCGGTGGACTCGCGGTGCAAAGGTACACTACCTGTACAAGCGTGCGCTACCAACCGAATTACGAATGCGCTCGTCGCCAAAGAAAGTTATAAAGCTTGGAGACTGCGTGCCGTTTTGCATTAATGCTTTAATGGTAATGTTTGGATAATATATTTAGATAACAATAAGGATGAATGTAAGGTTCGTGTTCCTGTATATGTCTCTACAAAGAGCTTTGTACAGTTCGCGGATTCTTCAGTTCCTCGGAGTCCGCGGAGGATAGCGTGAGTCAAGAATAATATGAGCCTTTTATTTACAGGCGCGCTGCAGACACACAATCTTACCCCTGAACGATTTGCCGTCAATGAAGTTAAGATTCGCAAATCAGTCGTTACACTTGATCTCCCATATACTTACGATCCCTCAAGTTGTATTTTATGTGAATATCTGCAATAGAGCAACGGTACGAAATCAGGCGGGTTAGTGCGATCAAATTGTTAAAAGCGGCACGTTGAACGAACTGACAGAGAGACGCTCGCAAAACACGCACATTCGAATTTATAGCCACGACAGCTGTTGTGTTATTCGAGTAACCTAAAATGAACAATAAGGAAATATTTGGAGAAAAGGGCTGCGCCATATGTGTGACATTGTTACAACTGCGCTAATTGCGACAAAAGACGTTTAAACGAAGCTGCCCACGTTTGCGTCAACTGTGCTAACACCCCGATCACGTCTAAAGCCCTGGCACATTTGCATATCTCTAACGTAGCCAGCAGCGTATACAGCGGGAGCTTAGTTTGCAGGACATCGTGACATCTGCGTTAAGTAGATCGAAACGCAGACACACGGAAGCGGAAACGCCGTAGCACGCACGTACACTCTATACGCTTGTCATGTGGGTGTGTGCATCGTAGTCATCGTGCTTGTAACTTCTTTTTTTTTTTCGTTTCTTTAAAGCGTGTACCATTACAGTAATGTCAAGAGTCATGTGCCATCTAAATATATTCAATACCTATTCGAGACGACAGGGGACGCCTGCAACTCTGGTCTGCAATTTCAAGATCTGCCCTAGCGCTATAAGGCTGATCATATGCAAATGTGATCTTTTCTTCTTTGCCGTGAGCCGCACAACACGCTGAATTCTTGTAACTCTTTACTAAAAGCGCAAGTGAACGACGAGAAGCTCAAATAACACGTCATGAGTGTGCTGTCCTTTTACTTTTATTCCCCTCTCTCTCTGCCAAAAGGCCACGTTTGTAAGACTGCCGCAAAGCACACACCTTTGTATTCAGATCACTTGTAACATTCAGAAAGGTCGGCACGAACCATTGAAATGTAAAGCAGTATTTTTTATTACTGTTTTGTTATTATACAACTTAGAACACAAATTAAGTACAAGGCAGCAAGGCGGATTTCGGTAAACATAAACAGACTTTCTCCCGAAAGTGTCCTTACGTTGAAAGCCTGTCTCGAAGTGTGTTTATGAAAGTGCGTTCATTTGTCCCTGGTAAACATAAACACACGTTTTCCTTCCTTCTTTCTGAGAGGGAACTGCCCGCTCCCTCTCGCTAACGCCTCCCCGCCCCCTTTCTTCATAAAGAACGGTATTATATTTTTTGAGAACATACAAGTCTCATAGTTCCCGGGGAGAAACTGGGCACAGTTAGCACAGGACTGGGATCATTGGAGGTCTATGGGAAAGGCCTTTGCCCTGCAGGGGGCGTAGACAGGCTGATGATGACAAGTCTCACCACAGAAAGATTCGTTAGATCACCGCCACGTTCAATTACGTTCAAGCTGTCATCGAAGAATTGTGGTGGAAGATCGTGAGATATAATTTTTTTGTTACCCAACATCTTTGCCAATAACAGCCCCAAAAGAAATTAAGGGCGATTGTGTAAGCCTCCTCGCCTCTCTCTGAATTCTCCCTGCTTCAGCTTCGTTCTTTCCCTTCTTCTGCAAAGAAATCAACCTAAGAGACGAGGCGGAGTTATAGAAAGACAGAGAGAAAGGAAAAGATAGAGAAGATAGTGGAATGAGTGAAGGTGATTACTAGGTTGGTGTAGACGAAAGGAATACTTGATTTTCACGGAAAACGATGCATTAATAGTCGCCTTGCATCTATGTGGCTTATGTAGTGCAGGAAGAGTTAGGCGTGGCTTTGCTAAAAAGTCGCTTATCCTTCGCTTAACTTCGCAGTTCTCAGCCATGCGTTAAATTTTGTTACTTGTTGTTGCTGTCGTCGTCGTCGTCGTCGTCGTCGTCGTCGTCGTCGTCGTCGTCGTCGTCGTCGTTGTTGTTGTTGTTGTTGTTGTTGTTGTTGTTGTTGTTGTTGTTGTTGTTGTTGTTGTTGTTGTTGTTGTTGTTGTTGTTGTTGTTGTTAGTAGTAGTAGTAGTAGTAGCAGCATCTGTGGCCTTTTTTATTTCAATGTGAGAACGTGGGAAGGCAGGCTATGTTATGCCGGCTATGCCATCAATATTGCAGCTAAGAACAATGAACACACATACAAAACCCGCAAGGAAGGATAAAAGCATAAGAAAAGAAAAATATAGGAGTCTGTACAAACTGCGTACAAGCCTGATGGATAGCGTGTAAAGGATACCTCTAAGGGCAAAGTTCAATGCAATCAGAGTGTATACACATGTTAACTCTGATACTTTTGTTTGTTACTGACTCTCCACTCTGCATGCATTTTAACTTAGAGGTGTCCCTTATATGCTATTCATCATGCTTGTACGTAGTTTGTACATACTCTTTTTTTGCTTATGCTTTTTTTCTTCCTTGTGGTGTCTTTTTTTCGTATGTGTGCTTATTGTTCTTCTCAGCTTCAGTACATTATGATGATGGGATAGCTGGCTCTCACGTAGCCTACATTCCCATGTTCCCACATTTAAATAAAAGAACTTCTTATGTAATTTCAGCTGCTTATTTGTTGCCGTGGTTTCGACTTCTGGATGTTTGCATCCACGGCAAAAGGCTACTTACATAATTGCTTTTGTTTGTATTACCTGTTCGGATACCCCTTATCAATACCGCACTAGACGACACTAACATTTTATTTTCCAGGAGAATAAATGGCACCTGTTAGTTTACTACAAGGTGATTGTACATTGATGGTTTTTTTAAAGGGCGAAATCATCATATCCCTCCTGCGAAGGTGACATTTAAGAAAATTATGGCACAGAAAACATGGTACAAGAAATATAGTAGCAGAACACTAAAACCCGCGTCTAATTCACTTTGTGCGTGCCAAAATTGTCGTAGATGCTAATGTACGAATGCATGACTAACATAATCAACTTCTTAGTGGACACGAACCTGATGGATTGTCTAGAGCTAGAACTATTGTTCGCCTTGACCATACCAAGATGTTAGCGGAGTGTTATAATCGTGTTGTCTGTCAGTGCATGAACATCATTTGTGCAACACGGCGATCTGGGTGATCACCTTATATGTACTGGACTCTGCTCACAGAAAAACTTCTGTTGACCCAGTTGTCCGGTGACAGTGTCTCCTTCTTTTTTTTTCTTTCGTTCCTTTTCTTTCTTTTCTTTTCGTACGTTAGTTTAATGATATTGTGATAGCCGGCTTTGAAGTATCCAACTTTCCCCAACCCCGACAGGTCCTCGCATAAATAGCACGCCATGTCTATCAGTTACGTCATGATTAACAATAACAAAAACTCCTGTGGCTCATACCCGCGTTTCTTATGCGGGTATGAATCACACATGACAAAATGTCAACGTCTATGCATACAAGCATATGCAAACATACGTTCGTGTTATCATCAAAGGTTCTGGGCTGGAACCTTTAGGCCCCAGGTTCAACTGCAGCAGGTCTCGGACTTCGCCTTTACGTCACTTGAGCGGCAGCTGAGGACTTGTATGAAAATTTTCTTATTGTTATAGCGGCGACCGTGAATACACACCAGCGTCAAGGCTCATTGACAGTGTGTTTAATGTGGCTCGGAAATGTGCGTTAGGAGCATGTAAAGAAATCTACCTGGTGAGAAACATTGGTCACCTCCGAGAGGTGAGAGCTAGTCGTAGGCGGGCGCCTCCTACGGACCATTGAAGTGAGGCCGTACCGCTGCCCGCTTCCTCAGCGCAGCTCCGTGCTTTGGCCTTGTACTTATCGGAATGATACTTCTTTGTATACTTCGTTTTTACTTGTCTGCTCCCGTGTCTACTACCAGATGTCCACCAGAACAAAAGACGCTGCTGAAGGAGATCAGCGAAACGCAGCGGCTAGTTAAGCATTGCCGCATCGCAAAGGACCCATTGTTTCGCAGCTTCTCTCTGGGACTCGCATAACCTAGGGCAGGGTAAGCTCCCCGCCCTCACTTTCTTTGCTTCCACTCACGTTTCACGGCCGCATCGCATTGCACTGCGCAGCTTTCGACGCGGCGTACCATCCGAGACTGAGCGCCCTCTCCCTTCGCGCCCTTCCAACGTCACGAGGAGTTCCGGCTGCGGCTGAGCGAGCGTGATCTCGGGATCGCAGACACCATCAGCAGCTCTGCTTTGTCGAGTGCTCTGTTAACTGGATGACTTCCTCTAAGGGTCATTGACGCAACTCGTTTAGCTATCTTCCACGAGGCTATACGGCTGAGCATGCGCAGTGTTCGTCGATCGAGACAGCACTCGTTATCCTCGCGCAGCGGCTCGTTAGGCATGTGGTACTCTTATGTAATACACAAGAGGTAACCTTACGAGTGTTACAGTAAGTCCTCCCGGTTAACCGTTCGACTTCCTTCGCGCTATAGAGAAGCGGGAGGGGGACTAAAACGCCGAAGAGGGCGTAATTTCTTTTCCGCGCGCTTGTTAAAATGGTTCGCTTTTGTTCTGGCCCCGTTGCCGCTACCGTCACTTTAACCTACTGAGAAACAGGGAATGCATGTCACTTTGTCTTTTTATCGAGCTTTTTATTTAGCTTAGAATTTCAGTTATGCACACGGAAAACGGAGAAGAAATATGACCTTTTCAGGCTTTGTTCAGACGGATGAAGCTGCATTTCCGGCGCACAAGAGGCGATCACTCAAGCTGCAACACTCCGCAGCACGGCATATCTACAGAATTTTCTGAAGGCATCCGTGCGACATCAATTAGCAGTTATTCACTTAATAAGGTGTCAAATGTCTTTAAAATAATTCGGCGGATCCCGCGCATTCTAGGAATCGATGTCATGCGAAACAATCCGGGAGGAATTTGCCTATGCCGAACTATTTGGAATTCAGCCAAGTATCACGACTAGGATCAGCGTCTGGGTATAAACTGAATACAAGCAACATTGTCGCCACTGCTGATGCGAGGTTCATTTACAATACGTCAAGAGCTCGAAGAGCAGCCGTAGAGAAATGGTAGCGTGCTTGCCTGCAACCTCGGTGTCTCGGGTCCAATTCCTTCCTATATCTAACGAGTGGTAGGCTGTCGCTTGTCTGTGTTTGTCCCCTTGTTATGTCTACATTTCAGTGGCAAGCTACAACAAATGGTGTGTATTTCTCGCTTTTAGCCCGCGCAATGCTTGTTCCAATGGATTTATTGATTCGTTCCTGGGGCTTTTCGTGCCAAAAACCACGATATGCTTATGAGAGACGCCGTAGTGGAGTCCAGAAATTTCGGCCACTTGGAATTCCTTAACGTGCACTGACATCGTACAGCACACGGGATGTGTTCTGAGGAAATTTTAATTTCGTTGGTTATTGATTAACATGGGAGCTGTGATGCTAAGATTCAATCAGCTATGGTGCACACCTGCATGACCAGGACCAAGCACAATATGCATGAGCGCCGTGTTGTTCGTTTCCTTCTATTGTCCTCGTGTATGTTGCGCTGTAACCAAGTGAAAAAAATGAACATATGAACGTATTGTCGTTAATCGTGACGTACGCGAGGAGTATATCATTATGTCCAGGCCAATCACGTAATCTTCGCCACGCACTGATACCATAACATCCCAATCTTGACATGAACGAAGTAAAAGAGACGGCCAGGAGAGCGCAGATAGATAGATAGATAGATAGATAGATAGATAGATAGATAGATAGATAGATAGATAGATAGATAGATAGATAGATAGATAGATAGATAGATAGATAGATAGATAGATAGATAGATAGATAGATAGATAGATGCGGTCAAAGGTGCTCAAGTTCGCTCCGAAATACTTTGCGTTGAAAGGGAGCTTTCCATGTGTTTGTTCGTGCAGCCATCAAACGTGGAAGCGTGAAACAAGGGAATCCATGTCTTTAAAAAGTAGGCTATTGTTATTCGACACCTTACAAGCAAACGCAAGCAGATGAAAATGCTAATTAAATGTGTCCTCCATGTCGCCTAGTATAGGCTGTAAATCAATAAGGACCGAAAATTGACCTACAAAACTGCACACTATGACGACACCCCGTCTATCAAGTATCCTCATTAGCCGTCGGCCATGATGAGCAAGGTATATGTCGCAAATGACAGGTATAGGGGTGGGCATACGCACGCACTACTGCTGCGAATGTAGCATCGGTCAATAAAAGACATAACAGTCGATTTCGACAAATACAACAAGTCCAACGCTGTTGCTCTTATGTAGTCTAGTGACCTTGTGGAGAGCTGTCGCACCAAAGGACTGCTAATGAGCAAGCTCGACAAGTGTGGTGTCATCATCGCATGACAACCTGTATGTGAGCTTAATGTCCTTGTCGATTGCAGAGCCGCTGCTTCCCATCCCGTACTAGACGAAATCGAACATGCTTTTGACGACTGTTTTCATCTGCTTGTGCTGGCTTGTGATACCCCGATTGACAATAACTTGCAATGTTCAGACTTGGACTTATTTCTTTCATCCGCCCATGTTTGCTGGCTGTACGAACCTAGAAGTGTAAAAGCGCGTTTAACATTTCACTCTGTCCATCCTAAACTGTCTAAGCAAAGCATTACTCATCCATGTCTCGTTAACACTCTTTAAAAATATTGCAATCGTGACATAGAGCGATGTTTTGGAGTTCAAGTAACTGGCTTTTGTGCGCTGAAGACGACATGGACAATGTGACGCACTGTCGGGTTTCGAACCTGATTATCGAGAAAGCTTTCAATAACTCGCACGCAGATATATCTTGGTTCAACTTCCGTGCCTTAGCTTTTATTCTATAGGTTTTTTCAAGCTACATAGCACAGGCGTAGCAAATGCGATTGGTTTCCCGTTTTCCATAAGCCGCTCACAACTCGGCTCAACTCGTTGTGGCGTTGAACAGGCTGTCTTACTAGAAAAACCGCGAGGTGTCTGGCATTCTTTTACATTTTCCGTAGGAGACTGGCTGAAATGATAAAAGATTAAATACAGGACGCGAGAAGATACACTAAGGGGGAGCAAGAGCGCTCCATGTCCACCAGGCTTAACCACGCCTGAACAGCGTTGTACCAGCACCAACCCGATGGACGCCACCTGTGCTCTTTGATCCATCTACTGTCTTTTTTTTTCCCTCATAATTAATTACTCTAATACACTACCCAACTAGTAGAGTCAACAAAGCCTTTGTCTTTATTTCGTGTCCCCAGCCGAGGCACCAAAAACTTTGACAAGTTCTAAGGGCAGAAGAAGAGGTTCCCCCCCCCCCCCCCTTCCACCCGTATACTTCTAGATACACTGTTCACAGTCAGTGACAGCGTCCACTACAGGTCTCGCACACGTGATAAATTGATTTCGCTATGCGCGGCGGCTATCTCAGTCCTTAAAATAAGGTAAAGTAAAATGCAATTAATAAAAGACGAAACAGCAATCGAACTTCTGGACTTCCAAATATATTGTGTCGAGAGAAATGCGAGAAAGACAGCTTTTATCATCGTCGAAACGGCCACTGAAGTATTACGCGACATTTCATATTCTCGCAAGTGCGAGGGCAAACGGGCAGGGCCAGCCGGTTCCAGCAAAAAATATTGCATGTCGGAATAGTATCTGACCCTTGGCGAATGTAGTAGCGAAGGCGTTGCCGTCTACGTCTATATGTTTAATTTTGTGACAATCGCCGTACTCTTGTTTACAAAGTAAATTTTGCCAAAATAACTCCTTTTTTTTTTTCAAATCTGCTTCTCGCAATTTTTTTCGAGCAGGAGCAACACAATCGTACAGGAATGAAAAGGAGAATAAGTACATATAGAAGATCGATGGTAGCTCAGTTCAAGAGAGTGGAGTATATGGTCATGCAATTTGTGCATTAGCAGCTTGAAGTTCGTTCTCAGTTTCTCGAACAGCGTATTGGTTTCACTTTATTCGTTTGGGCTACAGTTACGTTACGTTAGGGCGCAAGGAAGAATAAGAGAATGAATAAATAAAATACTATAAGCACTTCTAGTTACCAAATCGCGATTTTTTTAAATGTTCCTCTTCGGACGTGTGCCCCCCTACATTAATTACAGTTCTGGAGCAAGCGTCAATGAAATGTCTTCTTTCCATTCAGCAATGTGCGTTCTTGTTCTTCGGTTAAAAATTTTAGAACGACAGCGTCGCACTTGAGTAGCCGTTCTACTGCTTTACAGAAACTGTACATTTTTTGCGAACCTCCCACCGCGTCCTACGAGAACAGCGCAGGGAGTGGTGCAATGCATCCGCATAGCCCCCAGGAAGGTCACTAACTTCTTCCAGAAGCAACCGGTTTCGAACAAGCAGAACATTTGGCAGGCAATATTTTCTGCACTATCACGATAAGTGTTATCTATGGCAGGATAAGTAAGTGAGCTTCGGCTTGCTGCTTGTTATCACGAATATAATCTCTCGTTATTTTTATGTTGTAGAAGGACTCATTAAATTGTTTCTAACAAATAAAGAACGAGCCCTTGACCCCTTCCCTTTCGTTAACCTTTATTCGAGGAATTCGCCGCAAGTATACATATCCCAAAAATTGTAAAAAAGGAATCACGTAAATACATGCCGCCATGTTTAAAGCAAGTATCAAGGCATCTGTTAGTCTGAATGTCATCTTACAGCTAGTAATGTAATTTTGAGCAATAAATTTGATTGATTGATTGATTGATTGATTGATTGATTGATTGATTGATTGATTGATTGATTGATTGATTGATTGATTGATTGATTGATTGATTGATTTGTGGAGTTTAACGTCCCAAAACCAGCTCTGATTATGAGAGACGAAGTAGTGGAGGTCTCCGGAAATTTCGACCACCTGGGGTTCTTTAACGTGCACTGACATCGCACAGCACACCGGCCTCAACATATCGCCTCCATCGAAATGCAGCCGCCGCGGCCGGGATAGCATTAAATTTGAATTTGTACCCTCCTCCCCCTTATCTTATATCTCGGTACCAGACCCAATTAAGATGACTTATGTATTTTAAAAGGCAGTCTATATTTAGCTCACGTTTCAGTTACAATAAAAATATGGGGAGGGGGGTCCACATGGGGGTGTGTTGGGGGGGGGGGGTTGGGGGGTATTAATCTCTGCAATCACGTGGTACATTTAGAGGAGAAGCTAGTTGCGCAATGCCAGAAAGTTGCACAATGCCAGAAACAACTGAGAGGACAGCAGACCATCCACTACTCGTTCTTGTGCCGTTACTGCGCGTCCTTGTCTTATTACGCAACAATACTTTCCCCCTGACTGTGCAAAGCACAACGAGTTAACTTCCTCCGTAAACGAATCCGTACGTGTGAATGCATAGAACTCTTTAGTGAGGAACCAAGATAGTCTTGCAGTCCTCTCATTTCGTACATCTTTGATGAACCGACCCATACTGCCGCTCATCAGTCACTGCACTCGAACCACGGACATGGAGCTAGCTGCATTGCGTGCACTCTCCACTTGCATTATAGAAAAAGAGCTGCGAGCCTTGGATGGCCTTCTCCTAACTCACGAGCGACACCGCACTGCTTGTAGTTGGCAGGCGAACAAGAACAATTTATCATGGACAGGACGAATCGTTCTTGCGCATTGTGATGCTGTTCACATCAAAGCCCATCGCAATGTTTCCAGCAGCAGCTACCCACCTACTGTGGCATAGAAGGCAGTGCACGCACCGCTCATGCTGCCAGAGGATCACACGACACTTCAACCAAGATCATGCGACGCTACTGTCGAAAAATGACATGATCGCATTCTCGTGACGGCAGCAGCGGCCTTTCTGGCTAGCAGCAACCTATGGAATGGACATCGCTATAAGATACCCCCCATATCGCAACTTTAGAAAGGCCCAAGGACGAACTAGGCGAGACTGAGTGTGCACTCGTGGCATGAGACTTCTTCAAGTGCAAAATTTAATGGGCGAACTCGCCAAGGCGTTGTGTGCACATTTGTGACGCCTCACAACGCGTTCTGCGGAACTGCTGTCGGTATACTTTTCAGAGAGATTCAGAGAGACTCAGAGACTTGGAGACTGAGAGAAAGCCACGAAATCACTGTTACGGTTTTATGCTCTACAGAACTCGATAATAATTTTTGGAATAACTCCTTTCTGTACCTGGCTATGTCCTTGTAACTAACCGCTACTCACGTGTTTGTCATTTTTACCATTGTTCCGATATTTACCCAGAAGCTCGTTACGCCCTGACGATCCTCACGAACGTTCGAATGCCTGAGAGAATCTCTTGCTCAGAACAGGCGTGATGACTGCAGCGTGTGATGCTCCATATGTGTCGCAAAATCATCGTTCTTTTTCTCCCAGTGCGTTTGTGCTTTCCCCCTTTAAGGTTGGAGCCGTAATGAAAGCACTTCTGTGGCAGCCTTGAAATTTCGGTGCCGTAAGGACGAGAGTCACATTTTGATGCACGGTCTGGTAATTAGTACTTTCTAAGAACCGAATAAAATGCCGCTACCCACGGCGCTGTTGGTACGTGTAGCGTGTGTTCAATAAAAATTGGAAACAACCACTGAGAGCGACACCACCGAAGCGGGCAACATCAACCGAAGAGGGTTTCGCATTCGGTCCTTCGTCGACCAGACAAGCAAGTTCCCATAGAAGTTCAGGTGCGCGTGAGCGAGCGAAATTCTCGTGGGACAGTCCTCGAGGGTTGAAAACAGGCAGTCAAAAGCTCTTCCGGAGGACAAAAGAACACCAGCTGCTGATATGCATGCAAATGAGACGCGCCGGAGCTGCTCATCTCTAGACCCTCCCACATGCGTGCCCCAAGCTCTCTAGCCTTATCATGCTGTGAACAGCTGTACTCTTTTTTCCTTATCCTTCTATTGTTACAGTTTTGTAATTCTTTCTCTCTGTCTCGAGTACACAAACATGCTTTGTCTCGGCTCTTCGCTGCATGACTTGCTTCTTGCGCGTTTCGATACACCGAATAGCAGTGATCTGTATACCCTCTTTGGCAAACTAGCCATTGTTTCCATCGATGCACCATAGTAGTGGGTTCTTGCTTCCACCCACGCAAACGACTTCGGTGTACACACGAACGCAGACGCGCGAATTATTTCTGGGTTTTTGTTGTTATTGCTGCTGCTGTTGTTGTTGTCGTCGTTGTCATCGTCTGCCGCACAGTGTTGCCTTAGCCTGTATAAATACGACTCTTCCTTCTTAGAGCTGCGAATCTGTTGTGTTCGGGTTGTTTAGTATTTTTGTGACGCTGTGTTTTATGACCTGCCTCTTTCTTCAGCAACAAGAGGCGCGTTCCCTCCTCGCCTTCGCTGTTCAGCTTCGGTTTCCTTGTCCGACGACGCCCCTAACAAACTTGAAACGCGAGCCACGTTGAGACACTGAGGCTTCCACTATCAAACACTAAATTCTAAAAAAAAAAAGAAGAAGAATGCGCCACCGAGATGTTATGCGCCTCCTCGCGAGTAACAATCTTGTTTCCCAAAGTGGCACGGGCTTTAAATTTTTCTTCTCGAAGTTTTTCCGTAAACCGATTCTGGTGCATATTTCTTGAGCTGTGCACACAGCGCCTTCATAATACTGTCACTTCTAACTTTAAAACCTCCAAAATTGTTTATTTTTGTAGCCAGTTCCCAGAATCTATTTGCTTCCCCGCTGTCTTCTTACTAGCCCCCTTCCTTCCATAACCGCGTTCTACGCTCCTCTTTGCAGCAGCTCATTACGCACCTTGCATGAGACCTTATTCTTGACTGTGCACTTCTTTGCATGGTTTATTCACTCTAGCTAAAGCATCAAAAGTGATGTCTTGTGCTCCAATCGATTCGTTGACCGCCAGAGAACGCACGTATACATAGTGTTTGTTCTTTTGTTTCTTTTCTCTTTACGTAGTTATTTCGTGTGTGTGTGTGTGTGTGTGTGTGTGTGTGTGTGTGTGTGTGTGTGTGTGTGTGTGTGTGTGTGTGTGTGTGTGTGTGTGTGTGTGTGTGTGTGTGTGTGTGTGTGTGTGTGTGTGTGTGTGTGTGTGTGTGTGTGTGTGTGTGTGTGTGTGTGTGTGTGTGTGTGTGTGTGTGTGTGTGTGTGTGTGTGTGTGTGTGTGTGTGTGTGTGTGTGTGTGTGTGTGTGTGTGTGTGTGTGTTAAATTTGTCCCCCTGCGATTGAAAACAAATTAAAATAATGTGGGGGTAGCCCGCACCACCCGAAGGTATATCGGTCTTACAGCCAATTGTAAAATAAAAAAAAGAAGGGAAATATTCCCGAAAGGTGAATTTCGAGGGAGAGCCAATTATCTAACAAAAAAGGTGGGGGAGGGTGTAGGAGGCCAAAGCAGTGAGGGGTCAATCTGCGCGTTATGAGGCGTGATAGTTTAAGGTCATGCCAATTACGATAATGCCGATTTGAATTCCTAGCAGAGAAGGCTCCCGGGTATAGTTTAGTGCAGATGTGCCAATGTATATGTTTTAAATGCGTGAAATGCAACAAACATAATGCCCTATCGCGAAAACTGAGCAGCTACCAATTATATAAGCTATGGTTTAGTCCACGTGTTTTTTGTGGTGGAGAGACAAGATGCTGCTGTCGGGGGTTGTCCTTCACTGTAAGGAACGTGTCCCCTTCACGTGGTGCTGGTGCCGAAGGGCAAGGCGATGAGAAGGCGGGCAGAAGGAGTCGGTCCTTGTGCAGCAGATGACTTGGGGACCAGGGACACCAGCATGTAGAACATGTTCAGTTGACGAGGGCGTGGTGGCAATGGGAAAATGACGATCCAAAGAGTTGGAGACAAGGAAAAATGCTTGAGGAGACGGGCTGTTATGGAGTGCCGGTTAAGTTCAGGTGAAGCTTGCCAGAATGGAGGGAAGGGAGGGTTCAGGCCTGCAAGTGGTTAAAGACTAGACAGGTAGCCAGGCCATCTTACAAAGCCACATAGCAGCAATGCAGTGAGCTGCAGTGAGGTGATGTAGGATATAGTATGGTTGATGGTTGGTGCGGGCGTCATAGCCGTAGAGGTGCCCTCGCCATCATTAGGCTGAAGAACGGCTATGGCGTACAACATCCAATACGATACCTCGTGTGAGTAAGATTTGTAAGGTGATGATAAGAAACTAGAAGGCGTCTGCGGAATGGGAAGGTGAAGGAGTGACAACGGCGGATTCGCGCATTAGGGTCACCAATTGCATTAAGAATGCGCGGGCTGGTTTTAAATGTAGGTATCGGGGGAAGTGCGCGTAGGTAATAGTTGTGTTGTGATGACGCAGGTGTCGAACTATATGTTGTGTTCGTGGGCACTCAGTGAAGTAGTGTAAGTCTCCTGTACAAAGCTGGTTGCATGCGCAGCGGTCGGACATGGTAATGTTAAATCTTTTAAGGTAATATTGAAAATGCCCGTGACCAGTCATTAAGTGTGTTAACTTTCTATTCGGGGGAAACCATTTTGGGATTTGGTAGACGCTTTTGATCCAATGGAATAATGAAGTATTCGGTCCTTCTGTCTGCCAATGTGTATGCCAATGTGAGATCATAATTTTGTGTAATTCGGACCCTGTCGCGCGGACGGAAATTTTGGCCATCCTCGCAGACCCACTGTTCATAGCTGAGGACGCTAGTGTGTCGGCAAGTTCATTCCCCAAGATACCTTTATGTCCAGGAATATGAAATAATCGGAAGGAAAATCCTTGCACCTGAAGTTGATAAAGAATGTTCTTAATATCTAATACTCTTGGGTCGGTATCATTAAGAGAGGCAAGTTTACTAAGCAATGAAAGGCAGTCAGTGTAAAGATGGAACGGGCTTTGTGGGCGTAGCGTCATAATATATTGTAAACATTCACACACAGCTATGAGTTCAGTTGTATAAGCACTTGAGGCGTGAGTTATTCTGTATTTGTTAGCTTGCAAAATCCGCGTTCGGCTATCCATTATAATGTACGCAGATCCGGCCCACTGTGATGTGTAGGAGCCGAGGGCAGGCACACACACACGGGGCGCGCGCGCGCGCGCGCGTGTGTGTGTGTGTGTGTGTGTGTGTGTGTGTGTGTGTGTGTGTGTGTGTGTGTGTGTGTGTGTGTGTGTGTGTGTGTGTGTGTGCATAGTCGTCCATACCAGCCACTCGGATTAGCATATCCGCGTACCAACTTTTCCCACGTGAACTCCCGCGCGGAACTCTGGCTCATGCACCGACGGACTGCCTAGTGTTGACTCTTCTAGTGTGTCTACTTTTGAGAGACCTCTCTCTCTCTCTCTCTCTCTCTCTCTCTCTCTTTGAACTTTTGTTTGACTGCTAAGCGAGAAGGAGTAACCAATGCAGTGCGGAAGGCATCATCGCTTCCATCCACCGTATCAATAATAAAAAAAAGTGCGCACGCACTACCTTCACGATGGTGCTTCGTTTCCTCGTACAATGCCTACGACGCCAGCACTTGTTGGGCAATACAATGTTTGCTTCAAATGCACCAGCCTATTTAAATGCGCAGAAGAGAGCACGCGATTTATTTCGTTGGATTGTTTCCACCCTGCTACATGAAGTGTCAGTATTTCGTTAACGTAATCTCCGCGTCATTTTCTACAAAATGCAAATATTTGTTCAAGCAAGTAGCGGCAGACCGCAGAAAGAGCTATTACGTACCGAAATTTATTATTAATCATACCGTGAAATGCAACTGCCATGTTGCCCTTTGAGGTTTATCAACACTCCAGGTACCTTGAACCATGAGACGCCACGTCAAATACTCAGTACAAGAAGAAACTTGTCGCGCTATATGCACCATTATTAACACCAATTCTGCCTTATTGGAGAAAGATGGAGAAATTTATCATGAAAAAAAAAAGCAGAGACGTCGGCCTGAATCAATGTTGTGACCTCTACCTTATTGGGGTTAATTCATAAGCGAACGTTAACTACATTCAGTTCTCAAATAATCAAAGCATTCTCTCCATATATACTGCAACGTGTCTACTAACGGAAGATATCTATCGCAAACCAGAAATTATTCTGAAATATCCGCCCTCCAAGCAACGAAAAGTTACACTGCTTGCAAATCATTCGCTATTTTGAACAAAGCTTCCACGAATTACACAATAACGTGAGCTTCAATAAGCTGAGATTAGCAACAGGAGGCACAATGAGACTACGGTATTGTAACGAGAGTGAACGAGTGAATACCGGTATTCGCATCTCCCAAAGACAATATCCACATCGAACGGACTGCCACGGCAAACCGTGAACTCACAATGCACGCCCATTTTTATCTCTTGTGCATGCTTTTAATACATGATTAGCTGCCCTCGCGTAGCAGTATTCTTGCCATCCGACACGCCGCCCACACCGCATTGCCGTCATTATATTATTCCAGACCCTTTGTATCTGTACAACATATACTCTTAGTTTATGCCATGAGGTCGAAGCACGTTCTGCACATGCGACTGGGGCTGTTTCCTTATCGGATGTTTATGTTATTTCTCTCTTTCATGTTTTACCGGTGTAAAAAACTTAAGAACGAGCTATTTTTATTCGCTTTTACGATTTTTCTTATTTTCACAGCGGTATAACTCCGATACGATCCTTCGCGACTACCGCTGCTATTTTGACTGCCAACGAGGCGCCTGAAGTACATTACTAAACGAATTAAACGCACATAATTATCTGAAATGCAGACTACGTGAAGAAACCAGATTTAGGGTTTTCGCAACCTAATTCAGAGCACATTAAGAAGAAGGAATAATCGCGCTGTAGTCTGTCGGTAATATCATAGCAGAACACATCATCGCGTCCTTTGTGTCCGCCGTGCTCAAGAGTGTTTTCGAATCAAATTTCTCAGGAGTACACAGGGCAAAAAAAAAAAGAGTAAGAAACGGACTCGCTTTAATGGAAGTGAAATTCGAGCGGCAGAATAAAACGTGCACGCGGAGGCTGAGAAGCTTTCAGTCTACGCAGCTGCAAAACTTCCAAACAGGAAACAAGAAAGAAAGAAAAGTAAAATTGCCCTCAATGCGCGTCGTTTCTAGACAGTGCACAGCACTTGTGCGGAACAGCGCGTGTGACCAGCGCGTCCGCGTCTTTCCGCGAAGAATGAGAACTCGCTGAGGCCTTCGCTGAGAGAGCTAGTCCTCTGTGTCACGGATATGTGCGAGGTGGTTCGCGTATCGCTGAGCTGGCATCAAACTGATTTCAGGGTCTCGCTTTGCGAAATGGTATTTTGGTACTTCCATGAAAAAACTTTCAAAACACGGAAACCCAACTCCCTGATGGTGTTTCTATTTCTCGCCACATTTCCTGTGTACTTGTATTTTATTTTATTTGATGGAACTAAGTTGTGTTGTTTAGAGCTTCGCAGAACGAAACGACGGCAGTGGGGTTCTCCTACTTCCACTGAGGCCTAACTGGGATGCCCCAACACTGCAACCAATGACATTCATTGTTTTTTTTCTTTGTGTGTGTGTCTGTCTGTCTGTCTGTCTGTCTGTCTGTGTGTGTGTGTGTGTGTCTGTGTGTGTGTGTGTGTGTGTGTGTGTGTGTGTGTGTGTGTGTGTGTGTGTGTGTGTGTGTGTGTGTGTGTGTGTGTGTGTGTGTTTTGAGGAAAATAACGCTTTCGATATGTTGCTGCCGCTTGAGTAGCTTTCCTTTTTTTTTCCCATCATATGTGAAAAACCCGCGAAGATAGGCTACGTCATAGCTGGCTATCCCAATGTAATGAAATCTATATGCGACAAGCAAACGAAAAAGAAAAAAGAGAAAGAACGAAGGGTTAAGAAAACAAAAAAGGAACAACAAATTCCACTATGGACACACAGGATCAGTGGGTCAAAGAATGCCTCAGTGAGCAAAGCCTAATACATATAGGCTGGCCGCCCATGCTGCCATACCGTGGATAAATGTATGCAAATAATTTTTGTGCACTTACAGATAAAATGATTGCGAGAATTGCAGTTAAAGTCACAGGTTTTCTTCTAATTTAATTATGAAAACAGGGGAAGTTAGACTACTTTAGAGTCGGCTATCCCAACATCATGAAATTGATCACAAAAAAGAAGAACACACAGGCACACAGTAAAACGAACCACAAGAAATGATAAAAGCACAAGAAAACTCAGGACTATGTACAAACTATATACAAGTATGATGGCTGGCGTCTAAAGAGAACCTCTAAAGGCAGATTCCAATAATTATAGGGCGGACACACCGATAACTGCGGATGCAGTACGTGCAAAATGACTCGCATACAAAATGACTATGTGATGTGTCCGCTATCAACAAAATATTATGAGGAGAACAAATAACGTCAGTTACAAACAGTGTATCAGGTTTTTGTAATTATAAAATCACGAAGGGCACTCGATGCACGTCCATGTGGTGTGGCCACGGTGCAAGCACTTTACTCAGTATGAGAAGTACTCCATCGAGGCTATGCAACCGATCTCTCAAGTGAACGCGCTGTATGGCGGGCGCTTCATGATAAAGTGCTGCACTGATGCGCTCGGAATGTTACAGTGATCGGACAGCGGGGACGTTCTTTCGGACACGGCGCATGGGGTGAGACATATGTGCTATGTCAGATAGTGATAGTGATAATGATAGTGATAGCGATGTTGAGGCTACAGGCGGTGTTAGCCTGGCAGACCTGGCCGCAATTGCTCCGCCCAGGGCGTCTCTGTCACTCAATCCTATCTCTTGGAGAAATATTTTAAGCAGCGCCGACACCTTCTTGAGAACCGTCCGTGTACCTTCCGGATACATGATTTCTTCAGTGCTCGCGTGTGGGAACCCTCTTTTTATCATGTTGTTTCCATGAGTGCGTTTCTTTCAGTGCAAAAGCGCTTGCAGGACCAAGCGTAGTGGTCAATGTCTCCCACTTCATTGCACTCCGTGCACAATGGCGAAGCATCACCCCTAGCTCCAAAAGACCATGTGGGAGTGCATGCTGACCCCGTTTGACTCTGTACAGCAGAGTTTACTCGCTGCGGCTAAATCTTTTTGTCACACAAGGCTGGTGTGGTGATGTGCTACGTCTGAGCGTAGACGATGTGAGCAAATATTTATGCACCCCCCACCTCCCCCAAACACTTCCCTCGCCCCCTGCATCAACGATCTTTTTTTTTTTTTTGGGGGGGGGGGGGGGGGCGAAGTCAAGGCACCGAAGTCAAGGCACCGAGTAGAGTATGCTCTACTAAAATCCCGCTGTTTGTTGCACACGCACCGTCGACACTTAAGAATGTGCGCAAGTCACGTTCAGCCACGGATTATCCGCGCTTGTATCGTTCTGGTTCGTCGCGTCATGCGCTTCCTCCGCATCTGACACAGCACAACAAAAGCGCGCCTATCTGACGCGCGCGATCCCTGTGCGATCCCATTTGTCCTGCTCGGAGCACTAGATCTCGGGAAACTGCCCAACTTTGCAGTGCGTGCGACGGCGACGTCTTTATTGCTACAAAACGCGGTCACGCACAGCGGGGAGACGTGACGAGCCTTAGACGCGGCATCCAGCAGACACGGACAGCGAACGAACCCGTGTGCACCACACCACAGTAGTAGCCCCTGCCGCTGGTGGATGGTGTAATGCAGGACGGCTTGACCTTGCTGCGTGTTCTAGGTGCTAAAGGGGGAAGCCGACCAGAACACGACCCAATTCGAGACTTGCCACCAACGCACTGACGCGCAAACGGAACGCCCGGAAGATGGCCTCCTTCGCAAAGGATGCGCGTTAAAGTCGGCGTCTACATATCACGGCACCCGACCGGGCCCACGTGCACGCCAGTTCTTTATCGCCGCTGCACTGGAGTCGTCGCTGTGCAGCCTGCGCCTGTATACATTACGAAAGACACCCTTCAGGAGAGTCAACCAAGCGATCAGTCCATGGAGAACGATAAAGCGGAGACCGCAGCCCGAATGTCACGGTAGAGGAGGAGAACGTTTCCTATGCCCCCCTCCCCTCCCCTACTTACTGTTCTATCATCCACGAAGTTCATCTGGCTTCTCTGATAAAATCACCACATAACACACTGAGGGGTCGCTTTATTTCGCTCGAAAACAGGGTGCGCGTTAAGCTTTCGCAGAATATCATGCGCGAAAGAACACCAAGCAGCACATATGACATACAGGATAAGAAAGACAATTCCAAATTCATTGATTGTTATCGCAACAAGCATAATGGAACATATATAAACCAGCATTGCGAGGCCAGAATAGCCTCCAGTATACTGGCTTCCACAAGTGAGAGGGAGAGCAATTTTTATTCGTCACAATTTTGCTAGATGACGGTCGTATGAAGGAAAACTTACACAGAAATGTGTGGTGAAAGGGAAAATTAGCATCCACCCGTTTTGTAGCACAAGGCTACAAGGAAATCCATACGGATTTCTCAGAAACCCCGGACCAGGACAAATTTTTCGGCAACTAGGAAGCTTTCATTTCTGAGAAATCCGTATGGATTTCCTTGTAGCCTTGTGCTACAAAACGGGTGGATGCTAATTTTCCCTTTCATAAACGTTACTCCAGTTTGCGTGTTTCCGCAGAACTCATTTGCAGAAATGTGTGGTCCTTACGAGATTTAAGGGGCCAAGTTAACCCATTTCCCTTAAGTACATCTTTTGTTATATTACTGATTATGACTGCATATACTGTAGTCAATGCTGCCGTAAGTGTGAAATTGAAGTACAGGCAGACTGGAGAGCAATCGCCTTGAGGGAGAAGGTTACAACACCGCCACTAAACTTTGGCGCGAAAAATTAACACGGAGACACAAAGTGAATTTTTGTCCCGATGCTTTCTCTGCATTCAGGTGTTAGTAATTTGTTTTGCATGTTGTCAGTGTGAGTCACCATGTAGCCCGGACAGCCACCTTACTAAGCAATGTTTTGAAAGTACTCAAAAAGCATGGGGCCCCACCACGGTGGTGTAGTGGCTATAGTACTCGGCTGCTGATCCGAGAGTCGCGGGATCGAATCCCGGCTGCGGCGGCTGCATTTCGATGGAGGCGAAATGTTGAGGCCCGTGTGCTGTGCGATGTCAGTGCACGCTAAAGAACCCCAGGTGGTCGAAATTTCCGGAGCCCTCCACTATGGCGTCTCTCATAATCAGAACTGGTTTTGGGACGTTAAACCCCAAAAAACAACAACATCAAAAAGCATGGGCAAGGGTGTACTTCAGTAAATAAATATTTTTTTGTAAATGAATGAATGTTGATGAATAATCTTTATCGGTATGGTTTAGAATAGGATTGGACTACTATCGGTGCTCTTTCCATGAGATAAAAGAACAAAGGCACGAAGATGATTTAGAGGAACGAAAAGCGCTTGAGACAGCCCAAAACGTGTAATGTACACATCCCTCTGGAAATGAAGTGGGATACGGTGCCTGCCTAGAAGCCGCATCAGAGGAGCCCTTACTTATCGTTTGCATTACGGGATAAGGATTCACTGTCCTCGTGGTGCCTGTCTAGCGTCACACTGAGACGTGGAATGGTGGCCAGCGGTATGCAAGGGTGAAAGAGGTAAGCAAAGCTAGAAGAGGTAAGCTGAATTCCGTGAAAAGGGGGAAGAAGAACAAAAACTGGTTATCTATACGACGTAGTAGTAACAGGCAGAGAAGTGCGTCATCCGTGCGCCTGCCTTTCCGCAGAATGTCTTGACAATGTCTGGACATCTAGATTTGTAGGAAACGGTCGGAGGCCTCCCCGTGCAGCACTGTTTGCTGTTTCACTCAATCTGCGCATTGCGGTCCGTATTCGCCTTTCACGTTTCGTCCTAATCCCGTCGGGCCGAGCATTGCGACACGAACACTGCGCGAAGCGTAGGTGGCCGATGCGGCGGGAAATACATTGTCTCGATAGAGCGGCCTGAAATTACCTCACTTCCTTCTCCGTTTGGTCAGCGCCGCCCACACGTACATGGCCATCGACGCAACTCTATTCTGGGCAGCACCAGCAGCTGCTGAACGAACGCGAAGAGAGGTTTTTGTTTCTCTTACGCTCAATACACATAGCTGGTGCGATTGTTTGTCTGCACAATCACGCAACATCACCTCAGGACAATTTGCAGCCAGTAGCCACAAGATGACTGCACGAGGTGTGACGTAAGCAGAGAAATATAAAAAAAAACAGGCTGAATAATCGGCTTCTCCGTCTTGACACGTGCGTACGACGCCGACGCTCAGTAATATATATCGGAGTAATGGAAGTAATTTCGTGTGTATGAGTGGCCACCGCCGCTGCCGACGACAACGACGACAACGATGATTATGATTATGATGATAAGGAGGAGGAGGAACACAGTCCGCTTTTTAAGCCTACAAGTTGTATATAGGCCTATTATCCGGAATGTCCCCGTAACACCTTCGGTGAAGGTAAGAAACGAACGACACTGCACATTCTGGTCATATCGTTTATTCAACGTATCAGGCCTCCTATAATATTTCAGAGCTCAAAGAGTAAGCGGGCTGTCCGCTTGATAGCGTTCAGTCCTCGCTTTAACTACGAAATTTGGTTTGTGGTTTGCAGATATATGTGTGCGGACAAGGGCTTTTAAAGAAAAATCAGAGCGCTGATTATCTGTGTTCTTGTGTCGCTGACGATATACCGTGACTACACCTCACCTCTTTTGTCTTCCAGGTCACACAGACATTTTCCAGCGCTTCAGGATGACGGCCTGCTGATCTTCAAGAAACGCTAAAAGACTAATTTAAAGGTAAGGCTCTCATTTCTATATTTTGCATTGCGGCTTTTTATTACGTGGTAATAATTTTCTATTAGTTACCGGGAGATTCATACACTATATAGTTTTTATACAGAGTCCCCAACAAAGCAGCGTAGACCACTTTTCTTGCAACTGTGTATCACGATTGTCTAATTGTCTTGTAACTAAAGCAGTAACGCCCTATCCAATACCACGAGTCAGGTCAATTCCGAAGCTTTGCGACTTGCGCGTACTGCATGTAACAGAAATCATTATCAGGAACTAAAAATTTATCACCACAGGCCTTTTCACCCTTTTGTGTCGACGCCATGCAAAACTGGCTTTCTGCACCCGGAAACCATTTATTCCGCCACCATTTATACAACACTACTCTCCATTCATTGGCATTCTCGCCCAATATCCCTCCGTCGGCGATATTCAACCTACGACGCCCACTCGTTTTCCTGTCGCTGTCCATCGTTCCGGAAGACGCCGGTACGCGCACGTCAGTTCGGCGTGCAGCACAATGCGAAGGCGACGATAAAGACGCCAGCCGACCGCATTGACACACCTTCAGTGACGCCACCGTGGCCGAACGTACGAGGCCCGAGCCGAGCCGGGTCAGCCCTTCTCGAACGACGGCTTCCTGAGGGAGCACGCCGATCCGTTTAGCAGTGGACGCCCGCTTTTCGCAACCTCGCCGCCGCATCCCCGAGAACACCTTTCTTTTCTGAACGCTGTCTCCAAAGGAGCTCGAGTGAAAAGGACCGCGTTGAAACATGGGCGACTGCCGCCGCCTCTGTGACCGCGTAGCCCACATCGGAAGGGTAGAGTGGCTTCGATGGTTGCACTCTTGCAGGGTCACTAGGACTCCACACAATGAGCGCCGCGATATGTAGTCCGCCCCGCGCTGCTGTTCGCTGAGCGACGCGCTTCGCTGCTCCCGCTCCCAGCGAAGGCGGATGCGACGGAGAGAATTCGGGCGAATCATCAGGGATGCTTCGTGCGCCGAGAGCTGCAAGCACACGCGTTCGAGACGTGCGAGCATTTTTTTGGAGCCAATACGACGCGATCTGGTGCGAATTTACAGTCCCGTGTATATTCGGTGGACGTGAAACGAGAGCAAGTGAGAAAATTGCAGCGGAGAAATTAAATTTGCGCGAGCGATGCAGATGACTGCAGAAGATCTTCAAGAACGGCCTGCTCGCATTAGCATTATATGAATTAGTAACTTACATTTCAATAGTGCAGATTTGCTGCTTCAGCAACAAGGTGTGCAGTTGATTTCGTGCGTTGGGAATAAGAGACCGCTCGGATACAGTTCAGCTTCTATGAGGATAAGAGTAGGCAGAAAAAAAAAAATGAAAGCCTTTGCAATAGGGGCAGCGAATACAACAGGATTGTCTTTCATACCCGCGGAACAAAACGGCGTTGACAATTTAATTTATTGATGTTCTTTTCTTTTTTGACAAGAAAAGGCACTTCTGTGACAGGATATGAACTATGGGTTCACACCATAATCCTCACTATACACCTGGAGAAGCAAGCCAACCCTTAAACCAGACTAACATCTGCGGAATCGTTCATAAAGCACTCTTTCTCATTCTCTCTCTCTCTTTCGTTTGGGTTATATGACACTGTATTTTTTTCTCTCTTTTTTGTGTATTGGAGAGAAAGTATATAAACCTAGAGACTTAAACTGCGCTACAGAGTCAAATTACAAAATGTTTAGTTATTTAACAGCCCATTTATGAGCAGGTAAAGAAACCATTGGAGTTGTGCTTCAACGTTCATAAACAAAAAATCTGCCGGCCTTATTGATATTACTCCGTCCTTGTTGTTTCTCTTAGCGCAATAGTCGAAATCCTGAACCTAGTCTGGATGCGGCACATTTTCCTAACCGCATTTTTATTCCTCATCGGTTTTATCAAAGAGGGTAATATTAAAGCGACCGCTGGTCCGAAAAGCAGTTCGGCCTTGTTCGCACCTTTATTCGCAATATACTTGAGACGGAATATCCGTGTGCGTCAGCAACGAATATTGCGTCTGGATGGAAATTCCGGGAACGATATTCACAAGTAACTGCAAACGCGAAGGAATTCTTTACCAACTAATTGAATCAGGTATGTACGGCGCAGACAAGCAGGTTATACTGTGCGCATGCGTGCGAGAACTAAAAACCGAGCATGAACCGAAATTAATAAATGCGACTAGCAATTTCTCCTTTATTGTAGTTATGTCATTTCGCGCATGTTATTTTTTTTTTCCAAACCCGTACGAACGTGCATCAGCCGGCATAATATCTTAACTTGCAAAAAGAATGATAGTAACAACAAGCTTTATCGGTGAAACGCTTCAGTGTTGCAGATTATCCTCTTCAGCGGCGGCGTAAGCAATTGTGTACGTAACTTGTTTTCGGCAGTCCCGTCGCCAAGCCTCCGCGAAATGGAAGAAACACTAAGATTTCGATTAATTGAACCCTCCACTTATTCAGTGAATCGCGAGTTTGCTACGATGTGCGGTGTATTTCTGCAGATATATAATTTTCTCGTGGCATTACCATATTTGACGAGCAATAATAAATTCTGGGGTATTACGCCTCAGAACCGCGATATGACTTTGAGAGACGTCGTAGTGGAGTGCTTGTTAGTTGGGGTTACCACGAACGACTCCGATAGGTTATGCAATCAATAACATGACACGCCCGTTAGTTAGGTCGCGATTAACGATAACACAATTGCGTGGGGCTTGTACCCATACTGGATATGCGGTTATGAGCCACATACGACGGAATGTTGACATTTACTGATATTCCTCTCGACCTCTTTTATGTGAAGGCTCTGATTATGCGTTGTCTGCACCACATTTCCCGTAGGTCACTGTCATCCTGTAAAAAAGAACGCTATTTCAGGAGCTTTATTTGTCACTTTCTATTGTGGTGTCCTATACGAATTATCAGATGCTAGAGATACGAGCAGATTAGCGCCGTTGCTGTCGACGCAGCGTTGTCTTGCTCTTTTTATTTCACGAAGGAAGGACGACTCATGTGATTATCACAAGGCTTAGAGAGTCGCGAAGTGCACTTGGTTGCATAAACGGCGAGTCGCAGGCTAGAACGTCTATTCTTTAAGGCCTACGTCCGGTGCCATGTCTTACAGTGACTTCCTCTCCAAAAGCTGTTCTGGCCAACGTATAGGTAGGTGTATGACGTGTTCCCTTCGTGTTGAAGGTTCTCTAGCATCGCGTCAGTGGAAAATTCGTTTGCGCGTTCCAACGACCACTTTGGTCTGCATCCGGGTCTTTAATGGTCTTCACGAAGCGAAGCATTGTTCGCGACATTGTGTCACGGAGAACAACGCGCCTAGTTGCGTAGACACGTGGCCGCGGTGCGAAAGAAATCGCGGTTGGGCTCTTGTCTTTTCCCCACAACATTCGCCAACAGCTCACGTCGTTAATGAGGCCTCCCGCGTGTTCCTTGTGCCGCGCTCCACTAATTATGCTCCAAGTTTCTTTACTGGGACCGAATGCTCTATCCGCAGGATTATTCGAGGCTGCATTTACTTCACAACAGCTTATCAACAGTGTAGGGCATAACACACGCGCTTTACGAGATGGATTAGAAAGCACACTGCGTTTGCCTGTGTATAGCTTATAGCGTATGTCACCTAGTCGTGAATGATGACGCGCAGTGTGCACAGTGATACTGAAATAACGTGTCCTTCCTAAACAAATCGCTAGCTTGGACGCGGGGCTCGCGCTACTGGATCAAGTACGGCGGGCGGCCAAGGCCAGTGGTGACCTGGACGTAGGGCCGAAACCTCAGAGGCTCCAACATGACCCTTCCTCATGTTCCTTGATTAAAATACATTCTCTTTCTCCCCTAGGCGGCTCGAAGGTGGAAGCATCACTCAAGGTGAAGAAAAAAAGAAAGAAAGAAAACCGTTTGAAGGAACTCGACTACGTTAAGCAAAAGCTTATCAGCCCTTTATTAATTCATTTTGCCTTCTGAAATTAAAACGAGACCTAATGCGCATGCGCTGCTTGATGTGAATGATCGAGTTGTGCACGCGCTTCTTGCTATTAACAGCTACGAACAACCTTGTTTAAAGTCTTCTCATCCTCTTTGTACTCCGGTAGGCCAATGTCAGGGACACTACGGTGAAAAATGAGAGCTTCGCAGCGCTCGCTGGCCATTGCACGGTGCCTATAGGGAACGACCTTCTGCAGCGCATTATTTCAGCATGCTACGACACCATGCTGTATAGACGGAAGACTACAAGTTCCGTCGTATATATCGCTGCCATCATCCAGGCGACGATCAGTGCTTCATATTTTCTATCTTGTTTCGCGATTCGCGTTCTCACGTAATGTGTGCGAGAGCTGGCCGTTTCCCATACGACGGATAAGAGGCCGCGTGCATTGTTTGATTTATGTCGTGTTTTCTCTGTAAGCTAGTGTACGTTTTCGTTTGTACTCGACGCCAATATAGCACCTGCTCTCCGGTGAAGCCGGGATATGGAAGGCTCAATTTTTGACAGAAAATCAATTCTCCCCTTCTGAGGACAACGCCTCGAAGACAGCCGCGGGAGACCTGGCCTGCTAGATGGGATAAAGCGAGGGGTCGCTGGGCTCGACTAAGCCCAGCGACCCGTAAAGGCCAGTGCAGCCCTGGACTGGGGGCGCCGCCCAGTTAACAGTAGTTAATAGTAATTGGGGTTCGGTTAAGGTAAGGACGCTAATTTCTGCAGCCCATGTAGGGAGCACGGCTAAGCGTTCGTGATATTAAGGGACTGAAAGAGATAGAAAGGAGAGAAAAGCTGTAGTGGAGCGATCCGCGAATTTCGGCCACCCGGAACATTTTTTTCTTTCTTTTTTTTTTTTTTTTTAGCGTGAACTGCCACCGGACAGTACACGTGCTTTAGCATTTTCACCTCCGTCGAAAACGCGACCGCCGCAGCCGGGTTTGTAAACGTGTCCTTCGGATCCGCCCACTTGCCCGAAACATTTTGAGCCATAAAGTCTTTCTTTATGCCTTCCTGTTTCGCAGGCAGAGGTAATCGAAACAGGAGGCTAGACGACTCGTTCACGCATCCGACGCGGCAATAGCGGAAACCATAGAAACGGCTTCCGCGTCGCAGAGCGTGAAGCGTCGGCTGTCTCAAGTTGCCCTGGTTGCTGCCTATATGTAACTGCCGCTCGACGATATGAAGTGCACGGCTGCGGTTGACGCAATAACCGCGCGGGAGGGACGCGGCTCAGATCACGCTGATTCGAGCGCCGGGCAAAGCAGTGAGGCGAAAACCACGCCTGTGCTCGCGATTATTGCTCACTGCTGGGCAACCGTATCAGCGAGCGGAAGTCTGCGGTCTTTCTGCTTAGAAACAGCCGGTTGTGCATGACATGTACCTCTATATACGCTCGTCGTGTCTAGTATCGAGGCACGACAAGTATCTAAATGATGGATAGTGCGCGATCTTCTTTGCCTCAGCAGTTGTACTGGCGGCCTCGGAATAGCCCCAGCATCAGATCTTTATAGCGCATCAAACGGCCTCGTATTTGGCCGTAGCAGAGCGCCAGAAAAATATGTATCGCTACAGACTTTTTGAGTGTTCGACATCTTGTTCATTTCACTTTCTCTGAAGTATAGTATCAGACATGTTTAAAAACTTATCTCAGACAAAAAAAGAAGAAGAAGAAGAAGGAAGGAATACTAGGAGTCCTTAACCATCCTTTAACAATACGTGAAGGCAAAAGCAAAGACCTTTGGTGGTCGAACACGTGACACACGGTTTCGAACCTGGAGCCTTTGAAAGTCGAACATGTAAGCGTAACTTGGCACCGACTTTAAAGAAAAAAAAACTTTGATAAACCTTATCCTTTAAAGGGATATCTTAACTTGGGAAACAGCGAGGATTACCTGCAATAGGAAACATGGTGCCGCTGTTCTTGCTCACGTGTGTGCGTAGACTGCATTGCGTTCGACGCTACTAATGTGCGAAATCCCCGTAACCTTGATCGGTGACTGGAGTTTTACGTCATAAAACCACCATACGATCATGAGAGACGCCGTAGCGGAGGGCCCCGGAAAGTTTGACCACACTGGGTTCTCTAACGTGCACCGACATCGCACAGCACACGGCCCTCAACGTTCCGCCTCCACTGAAATACAGCAGCCGCGGCCGAGATTCGATCCCGCCACCTTCGGATCAGTAGCCGAGTGCCATAGCTACTCGATCACCTTGGCAGCGCGAGATCATCGTAAGCGTTGCAGCGTTATGGGTTAATAACGGGGCAACCGCATTAGACCTGGATTAGTACGGCTTAGTGTATAGCTGTGACAGACACATGAAGAAAACGTTATCTGCCTTAACACATCTTCATAATGCAATTTGGCACAAAAGCAGCAGCAATTAATGACATGTAACTGAAAAACGTTCCTTCCAGATAAACCAACAAAACAAGCTTGCAATATCCAACAACAACTAGACAAAGGGTAGCAGGTTAGCCTTCCTTTAATAGTCTAATGGTGGAAGACTAACGCTTAAAGTTTCAGCAAGAGAATTTGGTACAGCGAGTGCGCTTAAACTGCGTCGTATTACGACCAAGAATTTTAAAAGCCGTAATTTTTTCTTTAACATTTTCTGTGTTTACGGTCTCTAAAAAATTAACTCTTTTGAACAACACTAAGAAGTTCAGGAACATCAAGAACGAAAGGGGTTTTAAACCTTTTGCGTCTCAGGGTAATGCAGGTGTTTTATCGAAAGACTCCGGTAGCACACACGTCAGCGTTGCTAACGCTCTCGCATCAGGTAGCAGCATCACGAGAGCTGAAAGGTGCGTCGGCATGCCTCGACTCATACAAGAGCGCACGCATCCTGAACACGGAAGCGCATGTGTGGGTTCGTATACCCACCCTGCGATAATGAATAAAACTATTACTGCGTCCGGTGTCTGGTTTCCATCAGCCGTCAACTCTAACCCGAGATGCTCCCGCTTTCGTTAAACCTTCCTCTCGGCACGCTCGCTGACATCAGCTTCAGCGACCAAAGAACAGCGAAACATGATGGCCTCCGCTTAGCCCGTGACTCATGAATACACAGCACGGCAGGCGGAGCCAACGACTTTTCTTTTTTCATCGGAGCATTAATTGGCACTTGGACAAAACTGACAGGGCCCGCAGGACTCCCGATAAGTTAACCATGCTAGGAAAACACGCGAAAGCCCGAAGGAGGTTGCCGAGCAAGTGCTTCCGTCTTTCGCAGTATCTAAACTAAAGGGACGCTGTCGAATTCTGCGTCCTTTCCTCTGACGTGAAACCTATGAGACAGCGGCTGGCGGATAGTAGAGATGGTGTGCGTGCCTTAAGAACGCGAGTTCGTAGTGGCGCATTTCGCTCGATGGACCCCACTTTTCTCATCCACTCGTTTATGGCGGCCTGATCCACCGATAAAGAGGGCAAACATTCGATCTTGACCCATGGCGAAGCGCGAAAGGCGCGAAACAAAAACGGCATCTGGAAAGGACTCGCTATATGAAATCGTGGCTTAACTTGGTGAGGCCGTAACGTCAAGTGTAAGTGCTATGGTAGGGCTAATGTTCCTTCTTAGGTGCAGTTGTTTAGGTGACCTGCCTCCGGATGGAGCATTGTAAGCGGTTGAGAGGCGAATGACAGACGCATTTTTGATAACCATATAAGTAGAGGCACCTTAATTGGTTTCATTAATATGATGCTGCTTACTGCAGAACTAACTCAGGAAGTCTGTTCACACAAGCTCTGTAGGCATATAAGGATCAACAAAGTTGTATGAGGAGGAGGCAGAGGAAAGGAGGAAAGACAGGGAGGTTAGCCAGTGCTGAGACCGGCTGGCTACCCTGTGCAGGGGAAGAGGGGTAAGGGGAATGAAAGATAGCAGAAAGGAGACACGTCAAGAAGAAAAAAATATATAGGAGAGAAAAAACACAAAAAATAAAAAAAACGCAACACTGCTTAAAGTCTGTCCCGTAGACCGCTCGTCCTTAAAAAGCGCAACAACGCGTTGAGCGCTTCCCGTGCTGACGATGGACCTGGCCAGTGTCCCAAGACTCGTTGCTCGGAAAAAGGGCTCCTGTCAAGTCTATCTAGAGCAGCGCTAAGTTCTCTCCTCGGGCCACTGAAACGGGGACACTCACATAGAAGATGAGAGATCGTTTCGTCGCAGCCGCAGTTCTCGCACATAGGGTCGTTTGCCATTCCAATACGAAATGAATAGGCGTTTGTGAAGGCAACGCCAAGCCACAGGCGACACAGAAGTATCTCTTCAGCTCGAGGTATTCCTGACGGAAGGCGGAACTGAAGGTCTGGGTGCAAACTATGGACACGAGCATTGGTGAATTCTGACGAATTCCACTGTGTACGTGTAAGTTCACGTGCTAGGGAATGAAGCCTTGCAGATGCGTCGGTCCTGGAGAATGGTATTGCTCTACAGTGGTTATCATCGTGGGCAGATCGGGCGGATTTATCAGCAAGGTCATTGCCGTTGATCCCACAGTGCCCCGGTATCCACTGGTACGTGATGTTGTGTCCTTGCTCGACGGCATGGTGGTGTAGAATTCTTATGTCAGCGACCAGTTGCTCGTGAGGTCCATGACGAAATGGCGATATAAGGCATTGAAGAGCTGCCTTGGAGTCTGTGAATATGGACCATGCATGGGAAGGTTCTGCAATTATGACTTCTACCGCTGCATGAATAGCGGCGCGTTCTGCAGCCGTCGAAGTTGTGAGGTGGGACGTCTTGAATCGTATGGTGACAGACTTGGCTGGAATGATCACTGCTCCTGTTGCACTCACAGAGGAAACTGACCCATCCGTGTAAACGTGAAGGCGTCCGCTGTGTTGCTCATGCAGGAACATTAGGGTGGCTTGTTGTAAGGCTAAAGTTGACATGTGGTTTTTCTTTTTAATTCCAGGAATGGTCAGGAGCGCTTCGAGGGGATGAAGGCACCACAATGCTAATGATGGTCTTGCTGGAGGCGTGAAACTCGATGGTAGGACTGCACGATGATCAGCAATAATGGCGCTGTATTTGGAGTCTGGCCTAGAAACTGGGAGAGAGGCTAGGTGGTGCGATGGAATTCGGGCGAGATGCCTTAGGTGTACTCGTAAGGCATCCACACGAAGATATGTTGTGATTGGGTGATCACGAGCGACGACTGTCGCTGCTGTAGATGCACACTTCGGCAGTCCAAGGCATATTCTCAGTGCTTGAGCTTGAAGCGACTGGAGAACACGCACGTTAGTTTTACGTGTTCCGCCCAGCACTGGTAGGCTGTAGTGCATGAATCCAAGGAATAATGCGGTGTAAAGCTGGAGCATCGCTCGTACAGATACACCCCATGATTTTCCCGCAAGGAACCTGAGCACGTGGGTGATAGTGGTCAACTTCCTTTTCATATAGGAGGTGTGAGGGCTCCAAGACAGGTCGCGGTCTATTATTACTCCGAGGAATCGGTGAGCCTTCTCATACATGATGGCCTGTCCATTAATTCTAATTACGTAGCGTCCCATGTCCTTGCGTGTGAAGGCAACTAACGAGCACTTCTCGGATGACAGTTCGAGTCCCCTTTCATGGAGGTAATTCGAGGTTACTGTGGTCGCTTTCTGTAGCCGGGCCCGTACGTGCACACGTGTCACACCTGACGCCCAGATGCAAATGTCGTCAGCATATATAGAAAGATGGACAGACCGTGGAAGTGCATCGACGAGGCCGAGGAGTGCAAGGTTGAAAAGTGTGGGGCTCAGGACCCCGCCTTATGGCACGCCACGACAGGTGCAATGGTGCATTGTGGCACCATCCTGCAGCTATTTGATGGTGCTTGTGGCACCATCAAATAGCTGCAGATCCATTTGTAGACATGGCCGCCTAGTCCTACATTCCCCAGCGCATCTAGGATGGATTCATGCAATACATTGTCGTATGCGCCTTTCACGTCCAAAAACATTGCCGCGGATAATCTCTTAAGGCTTTTTTTCCTGTTGGACAGATGAGACAAGGTCCACAACGTTGTCAATAGAAGACCGCCCGCGGCAAAAACTAGCCATAGCGTCAGGGTTGTATGAGCTTCGCGTCGATGCAAGCGGATGATGCAACAACGGAAACGCAAGCGGCTTATGCCTCACTGGACAGGCAACCATTGAACTTAGGAGACGCAATATGAGGAATATTCCTAGCTGCGAAAAAAAAAACATCACTTGAGTCGCAGCAGTCGAGTTCCTTCATTTCTAAGTCCGACTCTTCATCGAACATCGCCTGAAGGCCACCTGGATCGTCTGAAAAAAAAAAAAAACCACGCCATATAAACCCACCTATATTGTATGTATAATTACGTTCTTTCTACCGACCTGCCCCATGCAGCTGTGTCCAACAAAGGCAGGAACGCACGACAAAAGGATCAAAAGAATAGTTTCGGCTTCTGTCTGCTCGTTACGATATGGAGAAATAAGCCTGCCAAATAAAACCTTGGCACGCGTCGCTTCTTCAAATGATGCTAAGGCGCCCGCATCACTCAAAGGCATGCCTTGACCCATTTTTTACGGAGCACACAATGCAAAGTGTACGGCAATGGATAAAAAGTAACCGTTGTGGCTGGATATTCCGCCTTTTTTTAACTTCTCGAGGAACACACTACGTTGATATACATGTATACGCTTAGTAAGTACGTATACATTGCCGCTTGAAGGAATAACGTATCGTGGCAGACAACGCTCTGTCGTAAAACATAACTTTGAGATAATGACAGCGTGTGTAACTTTACTGCGCTCGAACTTATTTTGGGTGTCCGTAGACGTGTCCGAATAATATGCAACACGCGATTGTTTCGCAGAATCATTTCAAAACTCCTGACACGACTGATTCATACCTAGGCGTGTCTCACGAACAGCGGTCTTGTTTGGGGACAAAGCACACAGCTGCGAGAGCGCCTTCTTTCGACGTGCTTAGGCATTCAACTCGCGCGGCCAACAGCCCACTTTCGTATTCTAACCGTAGCGCTACTCTGCAGTAGTTCCCAGCATTTCTCATTTTTTTCGTTTTGCCTCGCTCCTCCCTCGCACGCTTTTTACCAGTCCTGTCTTAAAATTATTTTCCTGTGCAAGACAGCACCCACTGTTTTGTAACCGTCGTTATGTATAGGCGCGTTCCGCTTCCTCGAAGCTGCGAAAAACCACACGTGGGCAACTGCGGTGACCTTCTTCGCATTTTACAGGCGTGCTCCGTTGTATTGCAGAAGCGATGCACTTCGTAGACAACCTAGACTGCTTGCCGAAATGAAGCATAAACAAAAAGCTGTGAGATCTTTCAGTAGTGACATATCTGGAACTATGAGCATGAGTGTGCAAACATGAGAACCAGTAGCGGCATAACCAATCAAGTTAAGGAAATGATGGAGGCCTGGAGCGGCGAGAAAGTTGTTCAACAGAAAATGTGGCCAGAGAAGAGACAGTATTCTTGACTATGGAACTGCGAAGAAGCGCTTACCCTATGAATAGCATCCAGAATAACTTGACAAACAAAAATTTCCTGTGTATCCTAATCCAACACCCGCAGCGCAGTGGCAAGTTAGTAAACGTATCACAGAGCTTGTGGCTCTACCGAAGTTCTCTGCGCAACGGCGCTTCCAACGCAGTGTATGGTGACGTATAGCACATGTTTTCTCGCATGGCGGATAGAGTTCCTTCAGTTTCTAGTCGCAATGCGCCTCGTTCGCTTCCCACACATCTGAGTCCCTAATCCAGTCCATTCACGTTGGTTCGTTAAAAATAGAAGGAAAAATTCGCAGCACCACTCACACCGAAACTTTGAAAATCACGGCACGTCTCGCGTCTGGTTCTTGTGCACTGAGTTATTTGTGTGGCATTTCCACGTTTAATTTAGGTTACCACGCTCTTGTGATGCGTCGACGTTTGTCCCCACGGCATGAGCTAGGTGTTGTGCAAGTTGGCGTTGTTCGCCGAAACAGTGAGAACATTGCCCAACGGCCAAAGTAGTGATCTCCTCTTTGTTTCATTTTCCTAGTCGAAATAGCCGCATTGTTATGGGAGTGGGTTGCAAAACTCTTCCTCCACAGAGCTCTGAGTACGCGGTGTAGAACTTCTGTTCATAAAAATTTATCCGGGCTCTGGACAAAATCCTGTAAACCCTATCCTGTAGACCCTGTTTTGCATTGAGACGTTAAATGATCCTATCAGTGAGAAACATTGCGGACAATCCCACGCGTCTCAAAGCAACTTCGTGAATGCGTGCGACTAGCCAAGGATGCGGCAGCATTGCCATTTGCGTAGAGGCAGCTATTCACTCACGCGCTGCGAACTATTACCATTGCGTTAAGCGGGCCCTTGGCTTCTCAGCTTTACGATGAAGCGATGAGCCAATGTAACACGGAACCTTGTTTGCACTAGGTTGCACTAGACCTTGTGTAACGTTCCCTCACTGCGCAAACGGCATGTTGCACTTTGCTGATATACCCTTGAAACTGAGTTTGCTTTCACTTCTTAGTTATGATGTTCAAGCATCCATCTTCCCCTGAGCTTCTCTTTTAGTTTGGATTTCAGCACGAGAAAGGGAGACACTGAGGAAGCTCGTCTGCACAGCACTTCACAGCTACTCAACGTAGGTGTACAGACAGACAGACAGACAGACAGACAGACAGACAGACAGACAGACAGACAGACAGACAGACAGACAGACAGACAGACAGAGGCGCGTGCAGGTGGTTACGTGGTTACATACAAAACCGCGCAACTGCATGCCCCGGCGACTGGAGGGACGCACAGACAGTCGAAGAGTGATGATCCATCCGGTCGTCGTCCATATTCACTAGCGGTGCAAGCAACAAGAACAGCTATGTGGACACGCCCGTTTGTAGACGTAGAACAACAGTCGAGACCAGACGGCGACGATGCGACGCATGTTTCAAGGTTGGCTAAAAGCGGCCAGCTCGCGCGGGCGGAACAATCCTTGCGCGGCGCCGCTCTCCGCGGTGCGGTTTTCGGTCTGGGAGAGCGTACGCTCCCACAAAGACTCGGCCATGCCGGCATGACGGTCGCCTCTATGGCTGCTGTTGTTTGGCGCTGTTCTACTTTGAGAAAAAAGAAAGAAAGAAATGTGTGACGCTGAGGCCATGCGCTTTTTCGCGTTCCTCGCCATTCTCTGTATGGGGCCAGCATCATCATAAGTCATCCCTGCTGCTGCTGCTGCTGCTTGTTTTCCTCTGCGAAATAATTTCTTTTACTCGAGTATTACAAGCGAGAAAGAGACTGCAAAGCCGGTGAGCGGTGGCGAAGAGGCGAAACGACCAACTTGTCATCCTCCTCCACGTGCCTCTGGCATTCCTCTGTTTAGCTACAAAGCTCGAGAATGGGAGCTACAGATCCCTTACATAATAAAAAAGAAAGAAAAAGGAGAGATCGTTTTCTCACTACTTTGTCCCTGGTTTCTCTTTCCCACTGCATCGCCGGTCCCTGCAGTGCTCCCATAGAAAGCTTGCTGTGGAGCGAGACTAGCGTATTACGGTTACTCTACTTTCTGAATGACAAGTTACTGGAAGCTCTCAGCTCTGTTACACTATATTCTTCATGCGAAGAAAAAAAATGAAAGAAATGTCTATTGCGAAAAAAAAAAAAAAGTCTTTGTAGTCCGCTATCAGCTCGTTACCCTGGCACCCGCCCTTCTCACCATAGCGGCCTCGTCTCTTTTTCTCTCATTTTTTTTTTTCATTTTTACCTGCCCTAGCACGCCTACCCTGTGCTCCATTGCACAGGAGTTCTTGCAACGCTTAGGGTAAGAGAAATGTAGTGGCCGTTCTAAATCTTGGGTTCCTTACTTCGAGCGCCGGTTTTTTGCCGCGAGCGGAGGCGGCGTCCCCTCCTTTCGGCACGCACGCGCTGCGGGAGAGCGCATGTACGAACGCCTCCGTGTTCGCGTGGTCCGCGGCTGCCGACGGTGCACCATCGTACGAGTTGGCGGCTGCAGCGACAGACGAGCCGTGTGTTGCCCATCGGTGAGACTTCTCGTGGAATCGTCCCTCGCCCGATAAAGTGCCGTGTTTCGGCAAGTGCTCATCGGAGCACGCTCGAAGGCCCGCGCTCGTGCGCTCTCTGGTCTCGCTGGGATTAAGTGCCGTCACCGTCCTGGGATTAGCTTCGTCTGGAGATCTCAAGGTCAGTGGCGTCTGCTTCGGTTTACTCGAGACACTTTGACCACTGCTTTTGCTGTTGGTACCCGGTTTTCATTCGTTTGGGCGGATTGTTCATTATGTAGTGACATGAGAGAAGAAAACAAAACCGTGTGTACATGGAGCAACAAACTAAGGACTACGGAACGCAACATCCTCCTTGAGATGAGGTCATAGCGAGTGAAAAGCTTACTGCTGACGCCGGGTTGACAGCTGCTAGTGATCGGCGTGTCTCCTTCATAATCACGTTTGGTTTGTGGATAATAATGCGCGAGTTTTCTTTAAGTGTTACTATAAAGGATGAGCGGACAGGCTGTGCTCATAGCACAAGAACAGCGCGGCAACCCACCTGAGCGCGCTCAGCATTCAGTTCTGACGCGTGGACACCATGTAAACGTGCGAAAGCTCGAAATGGGCGCGCTGCAATACCAGCCAAAATGTTCGTGTCGACAGACAGAGTAGGAAGGAGACCACGCGGTTTCGGGAACGCATCCACGTCACGCATGCGACGTCGACGTGCGATGCATTCTGAAAAATACGAATGGTGATGAGAGGTGCACACGGAAGTGCGACAGGTATGTAAATTCATTCAGAATCGTTAGAGTCATAACACGTACCCATTTCGGAGGAAAACGAAATTAGTTCGCATACTTCACGGTGTCACTGAGAGCCACAGCATATATAGTCGGGGACTACGAATTAATTTTGACGTTTACGTAAGTCGAACTACTGTTCAAAGCCTCTTTCTGTCGCATTTCGCCCTTCTCGAATGGCGTCTAGCGCGACGAAAATCGCCGAACAAGTGACCTCGAGGTCAACCAACGCAACGGCACCGCACTAAGCTGGCACAGGCTCATACCAGACGGACTTTATAGCGTGGTGTCTTGTATATGAGAAACTTGAAAAAATTGAGCAATTATTCGGACACCACGGTTCCTGTGCTTCTATGCTTCTAGAACTTTGCGAGATGGTAGCATGTTATGTCGCAGTTTATTATTTGTATCTGCAGACGTGGGATGCGTTGAATAGGACTGCGTAAATTGTTTATTGAAATTCCGTGCTATTCACCCAGTCTATACACGGTACGTCTCGGCGAAGAAGTAGCTCCTGCTAGGGGCAAGGATAATTATAGGCTATATTAACAAACGCTGTTAAGTTATTTGCCTATGTGACGAAAGAGGGTCTTACTATAGATCTAATATCGGCAGTCCTTTCTGCCTTATGCCAGGGCGAGTGAAGGCACCGGTTTCTTTTCATGAAAGAGACAATGGTATGCGCTGTGCGCAAGCGTATGCAAGCCGCCAGCGTTTCAACCCTCTTCGCTCTGCGATGGTAAAAGGATCATTAAAGAATTAAAACAAAACAAACGACGTTGTGCTGAGGTGGAACAATTAATGTGATCTGTATAGGGCTTAGCATGCTTGTTCCATAGAGTTAAATATATCTACTTATTTATTTACATTTCTGTCGTACATTTGCAACACTTGCCATCTCGACAGAGGAAGAGAAGAGAGAAATGCCCCTACAGTTGCATAATTAACTTCTTGAATGGAAAAATTAGCGTTGTCATCATTCCGCAAGTCAGATTTGTATTCATATCAGAATATCAGATTGCCCTTCGGAGCGACACTTGCAGGAATCTGGCTTGCCTTTTGGTCAACGCTTGAACACTTTCATTACTCAGGCAGAATTGCGGTGCTTCCGACATAAAAGTGAATTTTTTACCTCACGTGGTTTGCCATATACTGATCCAATAATGTTGCGTTCTAAAATAAGATGAGTATTACAGCTACGATAAGCTACGCCACCCCACCCCGACTTTCTGATATCTTAACAGTTACGCACTCATACCATGAATTTGGAATATGTGCGCTTTTTTGTTATCAGTTATTTCGTGTTACCATCTTACAACGACTCGATGTCACTGTCATTGGTACACTGGCCACGCTCCGAAACAGAAATTTCGAAGTAGCTGGTAATTTGCGGCGTATGTTCGTGACATTTGTTCACAACGTGTAGAATGTTACTAAGCTAATTAGTACTTGTAGGTTAAACGCATTAACTATATTTCTTAACACATAAAGGCCTATCGCGTTGTAAGCGCTGCTTTCACATGGAAATTACATACATTGCCGCAGCAGACTCATGTAAAGTAGGGTGAGAAGTAAAAGAATATAAAGAGAAGGCTATATTCAAAATATTTACACCATAAATTAATTGAATGTCATTTTTACACTATATACGTAGCATCATTTTACAGAGAAACTGGTCACAAGGTAGATGGTGTAGGACCGACCACTAAAAACCACGCGCGCAGGAATATCTTCAGTTGGTATCAAAAATCGAAGAGCTTTTCCCTTATGTAGAAGTGTCTTTTTCTGTCTGTCTGTCTGTCTGTCTGTCTGTCTGTCTGTCTGTCTGTCCCTCTTTCTTTGTTTTTATTCCTTCCTTCCTTGCTTTCATACCTTCTTTATTTGTTTCCTACACTCTTCATTTTCTTCTTTCCATATTTCTTTCTGTCTTTCCTTCTTTCTTTGGTAGAACATCCAAGGGATTCATATGGTCCGCACGTACTCAGCAGGCTTGAAGCAGAAGAGGAGAAAGAAATGCACGCGCTCTGCTTTCAATATTATAATGGCCACAGGAACAACAATGATTGTTTTCGCGAAAGCAATGCCGGCGCGAAATTGTGACTCGTAACAAGCTTCGCATGACAGCTAATAAAGATACCCACTGTTGCTAAGAGGAGGTAGCAGCAGCGGGAACTTTTCACGTGCATATCTTTCAGGAATAAAATATGTCGTGCAGATGTTAAAAAAAAAAACAAAAATAAATGGGAGGGGGGTCTCTCTGCATAAAGCTCCCATCATTTCTCAGTCCTACTGGCTCAGACGATGTGTACTGTTCCGACCGATCGTGCTCGTAATATTTTTCATTCAAAACGAGCAACTCAAGTTTGGCACGCTGAAAATAATGATTTCGCGAACTGCTCCCCAAGTCGACGCCAGTGGAAGTCCTATACTGTACGAGTCTCTTTCTGCAAAGCAAGTTTGCGCGATGCCGAGAAAATTGACTTAGAAATGAGCGCAGTATGTGGATTAACTCAGCATTCGACTCTAAGCCCGTTATCCCGGTCGAGTGTGCCTACTGAGATGCAGAGATACCCTCATTAGGCAACGGATGCGAGGATCTTGATCGATTTTATTTGCTTTAGAGGTAGAGAGAGAGAGAGAGAGTAATGAGCCAGGAAGGGCAGAGAGCTTTACCAGATGCACGACGTGCCTCAACAGAAAAGTGTAGCGAAAAGTATGCGTCAGTGCATCCGAGACTCACTGCGGACAGGGGTGGGCAAAGATACTTTGAAATTGTATCGCGATACGATACAAGATACTCGGGCAATGAGTATTTCGGATACAGATACAAGATACCACCTCAATAATTGTATCCGATACGATACTTGCCATTTGTATCTTAAGATACTTCGATACATTTATAAATTTCATATTATAGACATATATAATGCAGCAGAAAACGCCTATGAACAGGAGTGTTTGCTTTAGAATTTCAGAACTGCGACCAACCAAGTTTAACTTGAATGAAACATGTGTTAGTATCTCAACAACTGTTGTTTTCTGGCTATAATTATATTGTTTTCATTCCCAAACAACTGATTGGGGCTCTTTTGGCTGCTAAACATGACAGCTACGTGTAAGCTACGCTGTCGGCGGTTTTTTTGTGGTTTTTGTAATTCATCGAAGTCGATGCTCTACTTGCCAACCAGGTAGTGGTTTCCCACCTAATAACAAAAATGGCGATGCAAAACCTCGGCACGATGCCGCAATTACGACTTTGAGTTTAACCTGGTCCGTACGCGTATACCGTTTACGCAGTACCGGACCACGGGACAAGTGTACAGGAGTAACAACGCTCGTAGCGACATATTTTGTGACGGATCTTCTATACAGAAAGGACATAAAACCGCAATGACTTCCTAAATTCTAGTTATGTGCTCGCGTAAAGCGCTCGTCATCGACGGATTCACGAATGTGCAATTTTTGTAATAATTTCTCTCTACGAGAGAATTCCAGATATCGTAGCGGTACAAAGTGTCGCAGGATACCTCCGCTACTCATATTCTTGACATTGATTGCGCGAATTACCTTGTGATTTGTGACAGCGAAAGAAACAATGTGACTCAGAAAGGATATATATATATATATATATATATATAATAGAACGATGCTGTAACATTATTAGTTACGATGTTTCTCAGCAAAAGGTGTCGTCAGCCTACCAAGTAAGATCACACACTGGAAATTTCACTGCTTGTAGAAAATGTCATGAAAGAGCTCGTGGGGACGGTAACAATTATAATTGTTGAGGCTTACATCTCCAAACCACGATATAATTATGAGGGATGCCGTACTGGAGGGCTCTGAAAGTTTAGACCATCTGGTGTTCTTTACGATGCTCCTAAATCTAAGTACAGTACTGCACGGGACTCAAGTATAACGCCGCTATCGGATTTCGGCCTTTACGGCCGGGATTCGATCCCGCGACCTTCAGGCCAGCAGTCGAGCGCATTAACCACTAGGCCGCCGTGGCGGGTGGTTATAAGCGTTATAAGCTTAGTGGCGGCAGTACCTGCTTGAGCAGCGGACTTCTGCCAGTATTTCTAGTGTCGCGCGGTGATGTTCCGACATCAGTATCTTGTATCTTAAGATACTCGATACATTCTTCAATGTATCGAAAATACAGATACTGATACACGTCTTTCAAGATGTATCGCGATACAGATACAAGATACTGAAGGAGTATCTAAGATAGTATCTAAGATACATGTATCTTCGATACTGCAGCCCAGCACTGACTGCGGACTAAGAGAGCTCCGGCTTGTGTAAAATTTAGTGTGGCTTTAAATACGTCGAAATAAAATCGAATCAAGCGTTTGGTTTATAACATCGCACAGCACAAGGAAAGATCGTTCCCCATACTTTATAAGCGCAGCCTGCAGACTAATATATGCACAATATCTTGGAATATATTGGAGCTTATGCGGCCACAAGAATACTTCGTAATATTATTGCTCTTATCTCGTTCAAGCGTGCTGGGTGTTTCATAGAAAAAAAAAGAAAGAAAAACGTCTCTTAGTTCCTCGTTTTTCCTGCCAGTGCTCCCGCCCTCCCCCCCCCCCCCAAAAAAATAAAAAAAAGGAAATAAATAAAACGCTGACGCCCTTTCCAGACAAATTTTCCTAAATGATTCACAACTGACAGACAGACAAAGAACTTTTATTTGGTCCTGAGAAGACGAATGCAACTGAATCCGTCTTCTTGCGTGAAAATGTGGAAGAATAGGCAGCCGGCCTCGGAGGTTTGCGCATCAGCTACTCCTTATAGCGATGCGTGCGCGGCGAGAATTCCGGGATGAGGGCGGTAATAAAAGCGCGCCAACGCGTTCCGCGCGCGGCGGCGTGAGGCTGGCGACCTAGAATTCCTCGCCCGTAAACGCCTATGGTTAAGCGGAGAAGGACGAAGCCCTACGCGTCGGTATCGCAGCGAGCGCGCACTGTTTTGCATTTCATCGCTGCAACGGGCACCTTTAAGGCTTCGCAGCTTCTAGAGATCGCCGATCAAGGATGTTCGTATGAAGATAAAGAACCCCGCTCCTCCTCCCGCCCCGAAAAGTGCGCCCTAAATGTGAACGCGACGCCCTGTCTGTACCTGCTCAGCAACGAGACAACCGATGCAGAGAGGAACTTGGTTAACCCAAGTTCACGGAGTAACTAAAGGATCTAGCTATAGTAGTCAACCAATACCATGGAAGTTAGAGGCTCACGGTGTAGCCTCGTTAAATTTCTGCTATTTTGAAGTGCTCTGGTGCACTGTAGACTATGCGAAGTCAGTTTGATGGCCTCGTTGGTTACTATGACAGCCGCGCTCGAGCGACAAGCGAACGAGAAACGATAATTGAAGCCACGACCGCGACAACGGCGGGAGTATACGGTACGAGAATGCGCACTCTACGGCGGTACATTCTTGGCTATATTTAATTCGCAACTTTGACAAAAGTGAAACCTAACACGGGAGACCAAAAAAAAAAAAATCGATGCGACGAACGGGATGAATGCTTCGGCAAAAGTGAGCGTTTAGTGGAACTTTTTCACTACGCGAGAGCACAAAGTTTTCAGAACTGAAGCTGACCTTTATAAAAGGGGAGCTGCAAATAACGAGTAGGCAACGCAACTAGCGTACAACGGGTGAGAATCTTCGTTATAAAATCTCGTAATCGACCAGCATTCTGTTCTTTGTCAACAATACCGTCCAATTATCGCGCTTCCGTGGTTAAACTGCGTGTTGCACGCAATCGTTTCTGCTGCGTCCCTTTCATGCTGGTGTTTCCGGAGTGTCCTGGGCGCATGCGCACATGCTTCTATAGGAAAGCGCTAATAAACATTGACAGTTAAACCAGAGTCCCACTTTTGTCAACCTGCCTGTGTCTATATCTTTTCTTTCATGCGTCTTTCTCTGAGAATGCGTGCCCGTACGTGGACTGAGAATCTTGGCGACAGGTGCACGGGTTTCAAGCACCTGTCGTATTGTATACATTTGCATAAGTGGTGTGAAGGCTACCCAAGAAATAGAAATACTAACCGCTAGTCTTCGTGACTGCTTGCGCTGCCAAGACTTGATGACAGGACGAGAGAAACAGACAAACGCAGGGTGATGTGCGTACTAGCATTTATTTCCGTTTCGGGCACTTCCTTACGTACGTAAAAGAAAAAGAAAGAAGAAGCAAGGAGAAAGGACGCCCCAAGACCACATTATTCATGTCATGCACACTCGTTATCGTTCGCAATCAACGCGTGCCTAGCAAATTATGTCCACGATGTCATGACTGCTGCTAAGAATTCAATTGCTTTGTGTGATAATTTGATGTAGGGGAAGCTGACACAGCCTGCGCTGATATTTATGTAAACTACCTCGATAATATCTTTCTCTCCGTTAGATTAGAAGCGCGCTCCAGCTCTTTTGTATCCGAAAAACACGGCTTGCACTTATATACTCTATTTAGGAAGTAGCCAGGTCATTAGGATGGGTCAGTAGTGAGAAAGCGGGGTCATGTTCCTTGAGCCGTACATTAATGCAACGGCTCCCCCCTCTATTGCATTATCACCAAAAACAATCGAATTCTTAGCGGCAGCCGTGACATCAAGGACATAATTTGCTCGGCATGTCTTCATCGCGAACGGCGACGAAGTGTGTCTGATATAAATAGTGAGCTTTCGCGTTTCTTTTTCCTTTCCTCTTTTTCTCTTTTCGTTTCTTTTGTATTTTTTCTTTGTCCGCGTCCGTGCATAAGAAAGTGTCTGACACTGAATTAAGACAGTTGTTAGTACACGCAGCAGCCTGCACATGTATGTATGTATGTATGTATGTATGTATGTATGTATGTATGTATGTATGTATGTATGTATGTATGTATGTATGTATGTATGTATGTATGTATGTATGTATGTATGTATGTATGTATGTACCTGGGTGCGTGCGTGTCTTTGTCAGTAATATCGTCGAGTCTTGGCATAGCGAACAGTCATGAAGTCATACCAACTGTCCCCCATATAGCAGCCTTCCTGTCCGCTAGACACCATGAAGCCTTCCCGCAGTCCTATGCGCCCTTCCGCTTGCGTGTAGGTGGGCAGAGTACTTTAAAGAAAAACAAGCACGGCCGCGCAGTTTTCCGAACCGCATCAGACACCCGGACAGAGAGGCCGCCTCCGTAGCAGCCAGCCGGAACAGCTCTTTTACGGTCGTCGCAAGACGTGCATCAGGCGCCGTTAATGGAGTTCCCTCCTGACGTAACACACTAAAACGCTCTTTGTTCCGAGGAGGTGATGCTAAATGCTACAGGGATGAGGCCGCGTAGTGACCCGCTGACATACTTGCGAGCCCTTTGTTATTAATGCTAATTGTACTCTACGTCCAAAAAGAAAAAAGAAAGAAAACGGTCATACTGCAGCCCCCCGTCGTGTCTGACCTTGCGTAAACCGAGAGGGAGGCTTCGTTTCTTGTTGTTGTTTCAACTTTGTGTTCCTCTTTTGTCGGCGCCGTAGACGTGGAGCCGAGTGGAGCATCCGTGGAGCGATACCGTCGCGCCCCACATCCGCCCCTTCGTCGCCTTAGCTTTCTCTCTGCTGAGACAACTGCACGGTGTAGCTGCATTCATCGAGGTTCCTCAGTTTTGAGAATAAAAGGCGAGCCAGCAACCACACCGAAGCAAGCGACACACTCATAAGCAGGCGCGCTGTGTTAACCGTATATAGGACTTCGTTAGTACCACTGACGACGAGCGCGACTAAGTGCAACAGCACATCGGGCCGGGGAACCATGTGCAACTAACGCGAACGAAGTTTCCTGTTCCAGTAATAGGGAGTGACGAGCTTTCCCGGGCCGGTACTGCCGATAACAAGCGCAGTAATCTGATTGATAACCATGGAATAAAGAACTTGTGTCTTTTTTTTTCTTTGTTTTTTTTTTATACGCGCTGCTGAGGTCTCTCACACTTACGTCTGAGGTGAAGCCAGTCTACATAACTAAACGCCGAATTAAGTAGAGAGGAATTTGTTTTTCATTCATTCATTCATTCATTCATTCATTCATTCATTCATTCATTCATTCATTCATTCATTCATGTTTCTTTTGTGAGAAAAGGAAGGGGCGGGAATAAAAGCGGTACCAACTGCTTGACAAGGGTCCCGACTCCCTATTACATGTTTTGGACTTGCCCTAGACGTTTGGTTCAGTGCACCTTATTACGAGTCTTCGGTCTGCATAGGTTTTTGCCGATCGCTCCTCCCATCTCTAGCTAGGCTGCTCAGCCTTTTAACGGAGACATACTGCTGCAATCAGCAGAACCAGAGGAAAAGTCCCGAGTCATATAGGAACGGTTACTCCTAATGGAAACGCGGGATGTTTTCGTCGTCAGTGGATCTGGGCTAAGTACATATGTAGGAGGGGGTATGCGGGGGTCCTTTGATCTCTCAGCCATTACAGTCACGCACGCTTTCAGCGGGGTCAAAAGTGGTCTGGGCAACCTGATTACTTCCTTTAACCCTCTCATCAACTCCTGTCTAGTAAGCTCATACACTCCGGACGTACTTCGGCCGCATTTTGGATGAGTGTGTGCGTTTGTGGCAATATCTGCCGTCATTTCTCCGTATGTGACATTCCTTCGAGGCTTGCTCGACTGCTTAATGAAAGTGCCAGACGCACAGTCTTTTCGTCACGTTTTCTTCTACTTCATGAGAGCTGCTTCCTGGGCCAGTTGGTACATGATTTCGAAAGGAAAAGAGCCACTGAAACTTGGAAAACAGAAGAAAACCAGGAATACCAGGAAAAGACGACAGCAACAGGACGGAACAGGATGGCCGCCCTCCTGTTCCTGTCGTCTTTTCTTGATCCTCCTGGTTTCCTTCTTTTTTTTTTCGAAGCTTTAGTAGCCCTTTTTCTTTCAAAATTCATCTCCCTCGATGGGCCCTTTGTTTTACCAACATTATCCTAAATTGTATAGTTGCTGGCAAAGCATCTTTCACCATGCGCTGATATCGTAACGTATCACCCCGAGGCACGGCGAACCGACCACACCCAAAGCGCAGATCACACTCAAGAAGAAACCCCAAACGCGATGATGAAGAACCCCCGTGTGAAACTGACGAGATGATGATCATGGACAAATAACAAATGGAGGCACTCATAGACGCCCACAATATTTTTACCCGCATTACAAACGCCCGCAGCGACGAAACACGAAGAAAACAGAACCTCTCTAAGCAAAACTTTTTCGGCGTTCGCAAAAAATTTAATCAGCAGATTTCCTGCTGATGTTCTGAGCCATGACAGGGGAAGAGCAAGCAAGCCTTTTCCCCGACGCGTCAAGTGAAGTGACCTGCGGGGGTGGTTTCTCCGCAGTCGTCTCGCGCGTCTCATGTCACATGTGGCACACCTCCGCAGGAGCATCGCGTTACGCCCTCGGCGTCGTTAGGTTTATCTTTGCGATCCAATTTCCCGATTAACGAGAAAAGCAGGCTTCAGCCGCGGTCCGAAGAGGAGAAAAGTTTTAATTGGTTTTTGTTCAGGAACATTTGTCCTGCGGGCACCACAGCGCAGCGTCCCTCCAGAAGAAGAAACTCGTCACACCATCCACGCGAATCATCAGCGCGCAAGAACAAGTACACAGGCGGCACGGAGATGGAGATCGGTTTGCGTCGCGTTGTTTTGCTTCCGCTCAAGCTCCTCTCTCTCTCTCTCTCTCTCTCTCTCTCTCTCTCTCTCTCTCTCTCTCTCTGTGCTTGTGTGTGTGTGTGTGTGTGTGTGTGTGTGTGTGTGTGTGTGTGTGTGTGTGTGTGTGTGTGTGTGTGCGCGTGTGCGTGTGTGCGTGTGTGCGTGTGTGCGTGTGTGTGTGCGTGTGTGCGTGTGTGTGTGAGTGCGCGCGCGCGTGTCACTGCGTTAAACGGGTAGTTTTTCATTGATAAAGCAGTCTCCTAACTCCTTTGTCATTTACATACGCGGTTTATTTCGTGTACATTTCTGCTAATTCGGGCACGGGGTACCCCAAAATACCCTCGACATTATGCATAAAGAAAAAGGTTTTCTCTTTTGCGTTTAATCAGCGAAATGCGCCTGAACTCAATCAAAACTAGGGCCGGCGGTCGTGCTAACGTAAACATTCTGATCTCATACAATAACATCACATTAAAGGGCTTACGCACGTAAACATCTTGTTTTTTTTTTTCGCTTTTTCCGTGCTTTATCTTGTTTTCCTGGCCGATCCTTACATTGTACGAGAGACGCCAGAAGCACGTGCGGATACTGGCTGTCGCAGGTGCTGCAGCTGCAACAAAGTATGTGCACAGACGTGTTCAAAACGACACAAGTCGAACCCAGAATAATCTTTTGTTTATGCGCCAGCTTTTTTTGCAGACATTTATCTTACATAATGCTGAGATGTTCAGCTTTGGCACACCCTGAAGATCCCGCGCATTATCTTGTGGTCTGTGTTCATGAGGCTGCTGTAGGTCTTGAAAGCGCCTCCATAGTGAGTAAATATGCTATAGCTAAACAATATTGTATTACTATTATTAACAACCTGTTTACGTCCACTACAAGGCAACGGCCTCTCCCATAGTTCTCCAATTTACTACGGCGGCGGTCAGGTCTGTCAGGCAGCGGAGGGTGCTAAGAATGACTGGTTCCGAACATGGAGAAAGGTAGCAACGTTGCATAAAGGATGTATATACGAAAGAACGGCACGTGGTTCCACAGAAGCGCACAACCAATCACGCGCTTTCGTCTGATGCATATTCAGGCTCATCGGTTTATAACCACGTCATGAGCTTGCGAGCTGCGAACCAAAATAAATTAAAAAAAGGTGGGAGATGAAGCTATCGAAGCAAAGAGAGAAAAAAGAAAGTCAGAGCTCCAACCCATGGAAATCCTCCTCTTCAATGGAAAAGAAATAAGAAAAAAAGAAACCTTACACTGCGCCGTAGGCGAAGCACCGGAAGTGGATTGTGAGTAGCTTCCGCTAGACACAGCGGACACGTTTCTCCACGCCAAAAACCCACGATATGTGACGCACACTGTTGATTTTAGTTGCTTAGTACCTTCCTTCTCTTTCCTTTTTTTTTATTTCTAGCGCTTATTCATCTTTATACTGGTGTATACGCCCGGAACTCTGTCAATTCTTTTTGACTCGCCCCGCTATACACGAATTTCTTTTAGGCGCAAGCCCCCTCACCTCTTTGCATTTCCGTAACGCCGTTCCAGGCCGGAAAGCACGACCATCGCGAGCATTTGTAGCGTGCCCATATTCAACACAAAACCGGCTCGTCCCCGAGTTTCATGCGCTGTCCGCTCCACGAAATAAGAGCGGAGGTGGCCAGGGGCGACGTCCTCCGAACACATTCAGCTGATCATTGAAGTTGAACTATGCTATACAGGAAGCACTCGAGTGCACAAGCTTCACAACGAACAGCCGGATCTAGTAATGATAGTTGCTGAGATTTTATACCACGATATCATTATGGGGGACGCTGTATAGTGGAAGGCTCTCGAAATTTTCACCACCTGGCGTTCTTTAATGTGCAGCGATGATGTACGGAACACGTGCACCTAACACTTCGCCTTCATCGAAATGCGACAGCCGCCAGTCGGACGTATCTGCCATCGTTATCCGGGAAATTTATCCGGTGGAGTTAAACACTGTTAACGTACATTTTTTCGCATGTATCGGAGCTTGTTCGCAACGCCTAATTACACGGACTTCGCTGTTCTTCGAACGTAGTGATTGAGCGAGACAACCGTATTGATTATCTTGCAAATTGATCACCTGGGCCGCGCCGGGGCCAGTAAAGAGACCCTGCCTTTCTGTGTAGCTTCCAGGGCTTGCTGGATGACCCGAAGTTGGTCCTAGAGATCTGGGCTAGTCATTATGGCTGTCCACCGCGCCCTGATTTCATTCCGGGGGACCAGAGTTTTGTAAACTACTGCGCAATCCCGGAATACAAGGTTTAGGGTGACTTCTCTATCATTACATGAGCTGCATTTAGCCTCGAGGTATAATCGAGAAACACGCGGTTAAGATGTACCTGGTTCGCGTAAGTTCCAGTCAACCGCCTGAGACCTGTCAAATTTTACACTATGTGGATACATGCACTTCGCTTTTCTACAGAATCGGGTAATGCCACTGAATGAGAACAGTCTAGCGCTATTCTTCAGTATCATCTCATTCTCCGTTCGAGATCCCCGTTTATCGGGCGCGGTTAATAACTGCTCGCGCAACACGACGGGCGGACTCGCTGGTCTTGGAAGTGACGGTGGGATTGCCCTCTGTGTGGGCTGCACGGGATGATTTCGTTGCGGCAAAAATTCCTCACATGATATGAGTAGTAGTAGTAGTAGTAGTAGTAGTGGTGTTGTGGCTACAGGCGGTGTTAGCCTGGCAGACCTGGCCGGCAATTGCTCCGCCCGAGCGTCTCTGTCCATGTCGCATTGTTCACCACGTGCCACTCAATCCTGTCTCTTGAAGAAACGCTACAAGCAGAGCTGACACCTTCTTGCGAACCGACCGTGTCCCTTCCGGGTATATAATTTCTTCAGTGCTCCCATGCGCAAGCCCTCTTTTTTGCATGTTTTCCATGAATGCTTTTCTCTCGGTGCAAAAGCGCTTGCAGGACCAGATGTAGTGGTCAATGTCTCCCAGTTCATTGCACTCCGTGCACAATGGCGAAGCAGCGTCCCTAACTTTAAAAGACCATGCGGGAGTGCATGCTGACCCCGTTCTGACTCGGTACAGTATAAAGTTGATTCGCTGCGGCTAAGTCCTTTAGTCACACAAGGCTGGTGTGGTGGCTTCCACAAAGAACGGAAATGAGCTTTTCTTTACTGTTTAAAATTCTTGTAGCCTCAACTGATATCCGTACTCTGGATTCAGAGTCGACTATAATGTATCTATATTTGGGAGAAGCGATAGCCAGAGCGATGGCAACATCCTCTGCAACCTCAGAGGCACCGTTCTCCATTGAGCACGTGCAGACGCTTTCTTGTTTGTGTTAACAGCTACGGCAGTAAAAGCTTGGTGAGTTGAATATTCCGTGGCGTCCACCTCTAGTTCTGCTTGTTTTCCTGCCCTGGTTGAAATCCGGGGGCATATCTTTGGGTAAGTTTGTGATGCGAATCCTGCCCCACAACTCTCTGGCCAGCGCAATCTCGGGTGGCTCCTGGTCATGGTGATTTATTCTTAATTTATCAAGTATGTATGTATGTATGTATGTATGTATGTATGTATGTATGTATGTATGTATGTATGTATGTATGTATGTATGTATGTATGTATGTATGTATGTATGTATGTATGTATGTATGTTAACTATTTTCACAAAACCGATAGTACATAGTTGCAGAGGGCCAATGGGGAACAAGCAGCAGATAACCGCTTGACCAGCTCCAAAACTCGTACAAAACAAAAAACAGAAAAATACGGGGCACCAACACTTCAATATCGCTTTAATTTGATGGCCGCATAGCAGGTACCACTAACGTGGATATCGGCATTTTTTTCCTGTAATGGCATCTGAACCCGGTACCATATATGAGAACTTGCAAGTCAGATTCCGTAGCGCTTTTATGAAATTGGCTGAGTTTATCGCCAGTCGAGTGTTAACGACCAGTCGTTACGACACCCCAATACAGACCGGCACTACACAAGGCAGGCGCAGCGACAACTATTCATGGACACAGATCGATAGAACAGCCCACGCATAAGTTGGCTAGGAGTCGTTCTTTAGTTCAGCATCGTTGGCTACTCCCAGTGAATCGATCACGGATAGTTTTCACACACACCGACAGCTGGGCGCAATCGGCCCCTGATTAACTGTCGTCGGCGCCAGAACTTGTTATGCGGAGCGGCCTTTTGCGAGGCACGGCGCAAGGAGGAAGGCTTAGTGCTGTCGATGTTCAGCACGCGCCCGGAGATTACGAAACTGATGCCGTGGGCACTCGACCTTCTCCGTGAAAGAGATATCGATCGAAGTTACCCCAAGTTTCATCGCTGCTGATCCTATAACTTCTGTCTCGAATCCATTCTCCCCATCCGCATTCTCGAGCGCCTCTACATCATGACCAATAATCGAACGGTGAGCTCGTGAAGCCTACCGGGCGACTCAAAACAGTTATAGTACTGTATAAGTGTAGAGAGCTGTCCATTTCGTTCATCAGTAGCACAGGGACGCAAGATTGCATATAGCATAAGAAGCTACTTCGAGATTACTTCCGAGCTGTTCGATTCCGTTCTAATGACGCGCGAACCATCCTACTACAGCATGGTTGCGATGGCAGTTTGACATTAATTTGCAACACCGCTTGCAATTTGGTCACAACAGGTGCTTGTTCGTTTACGATATCGTAACACTATATTAACCGCTGCTGTGTAATGCTCCGCCTCTTGAATGAGAAGCCGAATGGTGTGCGCAACAGCTACGCTTCCCAGCCACGTGGCAAGAAATAAAAATAGACTGTCCGCCCCTCCCCCCGCCTCCCCCTTCAGAAAGCGGCGTCTTGGTGCGAGGAATATCTTTGGCCCTTCGCCATGTGCATCAGCTAGCCGGGGAAATATGGCACCTTTATTGGCCCTCCCGCATATCATCATCATTACCCACAGAAGCAGCATGACTATTTGCGTAGCATGCTTTTTTTTAACTTTCATTTAGAGAGCTTCCACGTGAGTAGCAATCCAAAATCATGAATCCATGGAATCCATTCCTTCTTTACAAATATGCGTGGCTAAGCGCGTTGATTTGTAAAGGATGATTTCGTTGCCCGGTTATTCCTCAAAAGAGGCGTATCGGAAAAGCTACGTCACAGTAAGTGTCACATGGTCTCTTGTCAATGCACATGGTTTGGAATTGCAATGATAATCGATACAACGAAGACACCTATTGCAGTGTTTACATAGGCACGGCTGAGACAATTTTTGATAACGCATAAGCCAGGTAATACCCAATTCACAAAGTCGCATAGTCTGCCGTTGCAGAATAAGATGCATAAGACAAAGAAGGGTAGGTATTCTTTTTGTCTTCTGCGGTAGCTTGGCATATTTGGCGTGCTAGAAAATGGCGATTCTATTGTGAACATCTCGTGGTAGCTTGCGGCTACTGCGTTGGAGTGCTAAGCTCGAAGACGCGTGTTTGATTCCTCTTCACAGCGGCTGCATTTCGATTCGGGTGAAATGCGTAAACACCCGTGTACCTAGATTTGGGCACACGTTACAAGATCCGAGGCTGTCAAAGCTCCCGTAGCCCTCCATTACGAAGTGAGTAACATCGTCTTTTTTGTGCGTAGAACCCCTGAAACTCACTCGGCATCCATTTACGCAGCGGTATAAATAGGTTGTTCCATGTAGTAAAACACGTTTTGGCCTAGTGTGTACGGCATATTTGAAACAAAAAGGCTGCGCTTGTCCTTGTACCCTCTCTTGTGAATGTGTTTCTTCGCTCAACCTTTTTGTTTCAGGTTGTTGCATGTTTCATTATCAGCAGCAGTTACGAAACCCGTCAGCGTGGCATTAGTGTTTCCAATGAATGTTTCATGTGATTCTGCGCAGCAAATCAGCCTCATATGAGCTGCTCACTTTCGATGTATTGCACTTTGATGAACACACATTCTCAGAAAAGCGACAGCCGAGTGGAAAACTGTTCTGTCTGAGCTGGGATTTTCGCTTTAATTATGTAAAAATGTGAATTGTTTCCTTCAGCGCAAGCTACAAGACATTTTTTTCTTCCTTTTCATTTTGGCAGAAGGAGCCTTTCTCCTCTGCTGTTTGTTTTGGCGGGATATCCTGCGAAACTATTTGTTTATAATACCGAAAAGCCAGATTTCCTTCGTATCGGAAATGTTATCGTTGGTTCGTTCCAAGCACTACGGGGAGTCCCGTCGAGTTAAAAAAGGGGAAACGGAGCTTCTATGTTGTGTCAAGCGTTTGGAGCAAAACGGAAAACTTCATTGACTCGTGGCGTTGCCTGGTATCTGGACGTCTACTAAGAACAACTATTAAGCTAGTGAGTTCAACGTTTGTCCTTTCACTGTGCACTATAGCATAGGCATATGCCCCATACTTGGGCGAAAAGCCATCCAATTTCTCATGTGATCGCGTTTTCTCCGCACTCCTTATATACATCGCAAATGATCATACACATCGTGGCTCTCATGACGTATGTTTACCGTCATTTGCGACGTCACTCGTATGGGTAAAGCAGCTCTCGTTAGCTCACCATCGATTGGCACCAAGGAGGCTGGTATCGCGTCTCCCATATTTCATCACAGGAACCTTGTTGGCGCACATTTGTTGTTGTCGTTGTTGCATTCTTCTGGTTTTCCTTGCAGATTTGAACATTGCTGACACATCTTTACAAACATTTCTTCTCGTTTCATGGGTACTGCTTTATCAAGCCTATTGTTCTGTTTTTGTTCTTGCACTTTATTGCCTTTCAATGCAGCGCAGCTGTTTTGTAGCTTTGTCGTCATGTGTGGCCTGTTCAACGTTATCTAAACGATTACCATGATGGCCACTAGAGTGAGCAGGCAACGTTGTGACCCACTTTGTGCTGCATGTTCTCTGCCTTATAAATATACTCTGCTTTCAACAAAATTAGTTCGTCGTCGTCGCTTTGTCCTCTTTGTTGTTCTGCTGTCCCGTCGTTCGCACTATGTCGCCGTAACGTACGTAAACCAAATAACCCAGCTAGGAACCGTTGTTCTTTTTCCTCATCTCTGCTGTCGCATACGTCCCGCCATTTTGTTATGCGCCCAACATAGGACAAGCTGACGCCTATAAAATCCGTACTGGTGTGTTGGCAATTTCGTAAAATGGCGTTTCGCGATTGTACGCGTTTAGACGTGCCGCTGGTGTTCTACCAACCGTTTCCAATGACTCTGTGCAGAAAGGGCAGCGCCGCCTTCCAGCCATGTGGCCAAGCCTGCTGAGCCTGGCCTTCGGCCTGGCCTACGTGTGCAGCCGGACGCCTTCCACGCATGCGCAGAGGTTCCGATCCCCTTGGCTACACGGTGAGCCGAGCGTCCGGAATCTGAAGCTCCGTACTGTAAAATGTGTGACTGTTTCTTCGGGAAGAGTGACGTTTGAAGCGTACAGCGTTAACCAAATTTCTCTGTGTTAGCTCAGTTGCATATCTCCGAGCTGCATATGCGAGGCCTGGAGGCAGCTGGTACCATCATTTAAGAAATGATGGGCAATATTGTTGGCTAGTGACGCCATGGTAGCTGCAACTTCACCCACGTGGCCTGAATAATGTGATATGGATGCGTCAAATAACGACATTACAAGTGCGGTAGTGTATAGCGTATAAATCTGTCAGAAATTACCGTGGTCATAATTGTCGCCGCTTCCGTTATTGGCGAGAGAATTTTGTTCATTGTGTTTGTGGCACCCTAAGCGACGAATCTCGCTCACGAGATATCTGGCGAACTTCGTCCATAATATCCAACTACAATGCGGACCAAATATTTAATTCACGTTTAGCAAGGTGTCATCGTTTAAGAAATGTTGGGCAATAGCCTTGGCGGCTGAGTTCATGGGACTTCGCCCATGTGACCTGAATAGTGTGATTTGGATGCATCGAATAACGACATTAGCAGCGTAATACTATATGGGGTATAAATCTATCAGAAATTATCGTGAAATTGATGTCCACGTGAGAGTGGTGACAGAGAGAAGCAGGAGGAAAGGCCGGGAGGTTAACCTGGGCTGAGCCCGGTAGGCTACCTTGCACTGGGGAAGGGGAGGGAAAGTTCTGGAAGATAGAGAGAGAGCAAAAAAAACTGATAAAAAATACTGCAGTGACGCTGACGTTGTGGAAGTTGTTTGTCCATTTTCAAAGACGGTGACAGAGAGTAAAATGTGAACTCGTATTCGGCGTCAGAACACGCTCCTCCTTGTAAACTACAAAGAATAGCTTCCCACACGTGTACTGGCCACATCTTATGATAAAACAAAAATGCGGGAAGGTCGGCTTGGTCTAAGTGTGTAAAAGTTTCGCGCACTAAAGGTTGCCAGTCTGCGATGGCATTTGTGTTCTTTAGGCCTTGTAGCCTTTTGCTATGCGCAAATTTTCCACGAGTGTTTCGACAAATTTTCGTGCTGTCTTCCTTCGTCATTTGAGATACGCCGCTTCGCATGATGGGTTGTACATGTACTTCAACAATACTGCAAGAAACTCTCGAGGGAAGAAGCGGGCGACCTTGGTCGCCAACCTAATTCCTTCTGTGTATGGCTGCTATATAAACACAAGCACCATATGGCACAGCGCAGGGCTCCAGATTAATTCTGGCCATCTGGAGTTGTTTAAGGCCACCTTAAGTAAAGCATACGTTGTCTTCTTTTACACGCCGCCTTTACTGAAATATGGCTGCAACGGCTTGGATAAATCGAACTGTGCGGGAGCACCGCAAGTGGAGCCAGCCATGGGCAAATCGCTGCTTAATTAGAGCGAAAAAACACATACGCTAGAAGAAAGAAGAAAAAAAAAAAAGCTGCGGCAGCGCAATGTTCTGTAACCGAACCAAGACGTCGAACGTCGAACTAAGGCATCCTGCTCAGTAAAGCTATGCCATAATCAATGCAACTAGTCACCGCGACAGGTGAAACCGCCTTCTTTTCACAGACTCCTTTGCGCCGATTTTTCTTTTTCACCTCCTTTTGCTCCAGTTCCCTTTCTTTTATATCTATCTATCTATCTATCTATCTATCTATCTATCTATCTATCTATCTATCTATCTATCTATCTATCTATCTATCTATCTATCTATCTATCTATCTAATCCTTTTGTGTGTGTGTGTGTTGACAAATTTCTTGCAATACATCATGGTACACTCTCAGCACGTTAAGCTTTTCATCGACATTGCACTGCCCTTTTTATTCACCCTGAAAGCAGCACAAACACTTTTCTTTTGCTGTATTTTTCATCTTTTAATAATCACAGCACCTGTATTTTCTTCCTTTCTAACACCATCTCAATGGTCCTGTACCAATCTCCATGATCTCAAAACGCATTAGCGTAAATAATATTGCCTGTGGTTCAGCGCGTCTTCCTCGTTTTCCTTTTCTTTTTTTTGTTTTCGCGTCCAGAGCCATCTTAAAAAGCAACTTAAAAGGGAAAACGTGCTATATCCGTACCATAATAGAGCGTTCTCCGCAGCTCTCATTAACGTTTTCCCTCGGGTCACGTTAACCACCGACGCTCATAAATCATCGCTTTATCTGGAACAACTGCTATTGTTCCCATCGGTAAAAGCACTAAGAAAGCTAATTGCCCTTCACAAACGTTCACATGTATATGGTACAAAGCGTTGTATTCCCACTTCGCGCCCAGATTATTCTCCCTTAAAGGAGTGGAGCGCTTCCGCGGGAATCGTCGCTTCATGGATACCGATGCGTTCATATCGGATGCTCGCGCTTTCATTAGCTCGTTCAAAACAAATGCCTGCGCCATTGGTGAACTTCACTGCTTTCCCTTGTGCAACGCTCGTTACCACAATTCGGATTACAGCAGCATTCGTACATCGATGCTTCTCGCCCTCTTTCTCGCAAACCGCCGGCGCGCAGTTAATTATCGCCGCGCTAAGAACAGCTCAAACAACAGGAGCCGCAGTCTTGCGCCTCGTAAAAGGCCGGCCGAGATATGCAGGCGGCGAAGCTCGGATGGGGACAGTAATGCGCTTTATTGGTGACCGAAGAAAAATGATAGTGGCTTCCACCACCCCTTTTAGGTGATGATTACTGCAAGGATTAGAAGTAATATAATTAACACAAACACGATTTAAAACTACCATAAAGTACAGGAATAATTACAGATAATTGTATTAATTAACAGAAATTTGTTAAATTTGGTTGCGAACACTGTGTGGGCCTATCCTGGAGGCAGTGCAGTCAGGCAGTGCATGTGTCGGGTTATCACGTCAGATACGATTTTTA